>JAINUF010000025.1:4627068-4997068 GCA_029718625.1 Synaphobranchus kaupii
TGATGATGATGTAGAAGAGTGTGTGTGTACAGGGTAGGAGTGTGTGATGATGATGTAGAAGAGTGTGTGTGTCTACAGGGTAGGAGTGTGTGATGATGATGTAGAAGAGTGTGTGTGTACAGGGTAGGAGTGTGTGATGATGATGTAGAAGAGTGTGTGTACAGGGTAGGAGTGTGTGATGATGATGTAGAAGAGTGTGTGTGTACAGGGTAGGAGTGTAATGATGATGTAGAAGAGTGTGTGTGTACAGGGTACACTAACACACTGACCCTCCTGCTCACACACGCGCACACATATACACGCACACTCTTATACTCACTCACACACACACACACACACTCTCTCTCTCTTATACTCACACACACACACTCTCAAACAACCAAACACACACAGACACTCACATCCACACACACACTCTCACATACACACTCACACCCACAGACACTCACTCTTACACACACTCTCTCATACACACTCACACCCACAGACACTCACTCTTACACACACTCTCTCATACACACTCACACCCACAGACACTCGCTCTTACACACACTCTCTCATACACACTCACACCCACAGACACACGCTCTTACACACACTCAGACCTACAAACACACTTTTACACACGCTCAGACCTACAGACACACGCACTCACACACACACATTTAGACACATTCGCATGTACACACAAACTTCCTTGGCCAATACCTTACCATGACGAAAATATCTCAGTACCTCAGTACAGATTAAACCCTGTATATAAGAATAAGATATTTTAGCAGGTTCAGGTTAATCTAATTATGATTTAATGATTTATGTTTTTACATTTTAATAAAATGATATTGTAAATGTCTAAGGTGTCTTTGTGTACGTATGATGATTAACACATGAATATAACATATTAAGAGTGATACTGGCCATAGATGGCAGGGTAAAATGCTTTTGATGTAATAATTCTGTCTTCTTGATCTGCATCTTTGTATGAAAGAAACCAGTGGCAAACTCCTCTATTTACCTGCATTTTATTAGTTTTTATTTTTCCAATGTGCAAAATTCTGTGGGCAAATGCAGCTGATGGGGAGAATTCAGACTGATCACTGCAGTGCACTTATTTCCTTTCATTACTCTAAACATTAATGGATTCAGTTTCCTTATTTAGTGTGTCATGTTTATTTAGTTTGAACCTGTTGCTGTAATTTTCGGTATTTACAGACAATGATCTTCACTGATTAAACCTGAGTTCTAAAAATATTGAATGTTTTGCTGTTATGATTTACTATTGTGTGATGTATTGAACTCCTGTGACATAGTAGCACTTATTTCATATTCTGCATGGGATTATGTATGGGCTCAATATGAGTAGATCAGGATGGGGCTAAAATCTGCACAGTTGAAGCAATGATGTTCATCTACAGCAGTGTAAATTAAATCCAGTATAAGAAACAGAACAAGTTATGCAGTATCTGCTGAGTTGTTGCTTCTGTTCCTGGACTGTAACCGCAATTCCATACATTTTGAAAAGTCACTACTTGTCTATTGAGCAGGTATGTTTGGTTTCTCTCAAAGAAATGGCTTTTCCTGTAGGTTTGAACCTGGATCTGCTGCACATCAGTGGAATGGATTAGAACACTAAGCCAAAATCAAGGCAGAAGTGCGGTTTGCATGACATCCAGTGTAGTGTAGCGAGCTTTGGAAATATAATACTTAAAATAATATGGCGAGTAGAATAGGCGGTATTAAAATCATATCACTAATTGAATCTTGGCTGGTTCATGTGACTTGTGTGAAAGGGGTGTGGTCTCACCTGCTTGGAAGAGGCAAGTGATTAAATGAGCTGATTACACACACCTGGGCTAGAACACTGGAGAGTGAGTGACATGCCTGTGAGGATAGTGTGTCGGGCTAGAACCCATTTTCACATGATAGCAGAGCTCAATACATTCTTCTTTTTATATTTTTATTATATTGTTTCCTCCAAAAACTTTAACAAAACATTTCAAGGAGTTGAGCCAAATGCTCTGCCGATGTTTATCCTTGTCTGGGACAGTGTGCGTTTCCACCATGCGTTGGTTGTACAAGACTGGTTTACAGTGGGCGGCAGTGTAGTATAATGGTTAAGGAACTGGACTTCGATTCCCAGGTAGGACACTGCCGTTGTACCCTTGAGCAAGGTGCTTAACCTGAATCGCTTCAGTATATATCCAGCTGTATAAATGGATAATATGTAAAAAATGCTAAAACGTTGTGTAAGTCGCTCTGGATAAGAGCGTCTGCTAAATGCCTGTAATGTAATGTACAGCACGTCCAGAGTAAACCATTTTATTCTTTTCATAAGTTTATGGCACCCCCTAAATGACAGTACCGCTGTTTTACCACTAGAGGGCAGAAAGCAGCAGCCTGCTTCACTCGTCCATGTTAGAATGTGAGAGAGGATCTTCAGTGAGAAACATGCTGTCCCGACAGTCTTTTGTGTGGCAATAGGCTTGTTGCCAGGAGCATTATGGGACCGTTGTGCCAAAAAAAAGCATTCGATTAATCCACGTGAAGAATGTAAAAGTGTTGCTTTGCCCTCCTCAAATCCTCCTTTCTGTGCCTTGATCACAAACCTTCCCTGGATTACAGTGGGGAGAGGAACATGTCGTCTGTCACCTCAGTTAAACTCACATGAAAAAGAACAGAAAACAGAAGGATAAGGGCCAAAAAAAATAAAGGAGAAAACCTGAGAGTGCTGCTATTGCAGTTTTGAGATGGTAAACTGAGAGATAAAGGTCCATTTCTCCAAAAAGGAGAAGTACCTGCTTTATTTCTGCTTGATATAATATATAGACGTTTATTATTCATTGGCAGGATAAGCCCCTTGAGATGTCACATCTCGTTTACAATGCACAAGAGTTAGACTTCAATAACCAGTCAACAGTTTGGGTGGTACATCAACAAAACAATATATACACTACTCACAAAAAGTTAGGGATATTCGGCTTTCGGGTGAAATTTCAGGATGAACCTAAAATGCACTATAACCTTTACAGGTGAAATTAATTTGACCTTCTCTAAACTTTTGAATGCACATGTCCAACTATTCAAAGTTTCAGTACTTTTTGCACAACTTGCTGTTCTCTAACAAGGAGCTGAACGGCAAAATTCACAACAGGTGTTTGATCCATGAATCGACCAATAAATTTCCTGGTTCAATTAGAATTGGTATTTAAACAGTCCTCTTCATCATGCTGTTCACATTTTGACATCATGAGACCAAGACGACACCTAACAATTGATCAACAGTACCTCGCCATTGCGAGGCTTCAAACAGGATGTTCTCAGAGGGAAGTGGCCACTGAGCTTAGAGTGTCACAGAGTGTCATCAGCAGGTTGCAACAGAGATACAGAGAGACTGGAAGAGTCACAGAAAGGCATAGAAGTGGACGTCCTTTGGCCACATCCCACACTGATGACCGCTTCATTGTGAACAGTGCCCTGCGGAACCGGATGATGAATGCCACTCAACTCCAGGCACATTTAAGGGAGGTGAGAGGCACCCAAGTGTCACGTCAGACCGTTCGAAACCGTTTACATCAGCGTGGTCTGCGTGCTAGACGACCTGCAAGGGTACCTGACCACACCACCAGGCACAGGCGTCATCGTCTTGCATGGGCCAGGGAGCATTTACGCTGGACGAGGGACCAGTGGGCCTCAGTGCTGTTCTCTGATGAAAGTCGATTCACGTTGAGCAGAAATGATGGCCGCCAACGATGTTGGAGACGTCAAGGAGAGCGCTATGCATCAGCCACTGTTGTCACCAGACGACCCTTTGGTGGTGGCGGTGTTACAGTGTGGGCAGGTGTGTCTAGTCAATACAGAACTGCCCTACACTTTGTGAATGGTACAGTGACAAGCCCATACTACCTGAATAACATCATTAATCCAGTCATTGTGCCCCTGCATGAACAACACAGGCCTAATTTCATCTTCATGGACGACAATGCTCCAGCTCATCGAGGTCGCATCATTAGGGAAAGGCTGCTGGAGACTGGGGTACCTCAAATGGAGTGGCCTGCACTTTCTCCAGACCTGAATCCCATAGAAAACCTATGGGATCAGCTGACTCACCGTGTAGAGGCTCGTAACTCTGTACCCCAGAACCTCAATGACCTGAGGGCCGCCCTTCAAGAAGAGTGGGATGCCATGCCTCAGCAGACAATAAGTCGACTTGTGAACAGCATGAGACGTCGTTGTCAAGCTGTAATTGATGCTCAAGGGCACATGACAAGTTATTAAGACATTGACATTTTTGTTGTGGTATACCCACCACTGTTGTTGGCTTTTGTTTCAATAAATTGTTTGAGATGAGGAAATCACCATTGCATGCTTCTACTTAAATGCCCTACTTTCATGATACGTATAATATCACTGTAGCGTGAACTTACATTTTCCATAAATTTCACCCGAAAGCCAAATATCCCTAACTTTTTGTGAGTAGTGTATATACAGTCATGGACGAAAGTGTTGGCACCCCCTGTAAAGATGAGCAAAAAGGGTTATAAAAAATTCACCGTTTGGTGAATTAGCTTAATCTCACACTGAAAAAACAAGAAGAATCCAACCTTTAATTGACGTTAATTTATTATGAGAAAAAAAAATCCCACATCAAGAAATAATTATTTTTAACAAAACCACATTGGCCACAATTATTGGCACCCCTGCATTTATATATAGAATAAAGTAATAATTTTTTATATTTGGTCACATATATTTGGTCTCAATTAAGGATTTCATACTGTCCCATATGGATGTGGGATTTAATAGGGCTCCAATATCTATACCAACTCATCAGAGATGGAAGCCTTAAGTCATTCAATCAATGAAAAGAGAGATTTCACCTCCCCAGGACAGATTGATTTACATATTTACAATTGAGACATTTTTTTTGCAACACATACGGAGTGGGGTAAAGTTGTAAAATCCACTATAGTGGAGCAATACCTGATGCATTTACAAATGTGAAATGTAGACATAAAGGTCATCTCTAGTTTAGTTGGATTTTTATGTATGAATCCTACTAATTCATTACAGAGAAAAGAGAGATGGGAGGCTGAGGTACAGCAGGAACATCAGTTGCTAATTAATTACAGATAAGAGAGAGATGGGAGGCTGAGGTACAGCAGGAACATCAGTTGCTAATTCATTACAGATAAGAGAGAGATGGGAGGCTGAGGTACAGCAGGAAGAATATCAGCCCCAGATCAAGGGGTGTCCGGATATTTTTGGCCATATAGTGTTTCATCATGATATCCCAAAGGACCCAAGGGTAGCCATATTAGGGGTAATACCGGAAGGTTTAGAGGGGAGGTCTACAAATTATTTATTACAGATCTTGCTAATAGCAGCCCTGAAGTGTGTTATAATCAATTGACTAAAACCTGACCCTCCCACATACAATCTTTGGATTCAAATAGTTTGGGAACTCTATGAAATGGAGCAAATAACACACTCGCTGAGGCTTCCTTAAGAGGTGGGAACCGGTAATGGGCCTGCTAATACAGTGAAGATACTTCATTAATATGCACCCTCCCATCTGTCCCTGATATACCCACCTTCCCTCCCTCTCTCCCCCACTTTCCATGATAATTCCTGCGCTGTCTTTGGTTACTGCTCTCACCTCATTATTCTCCCTGGTTTAGCTTTTAATCCCCCTTTTAAAAAATTATTATTATTTATTATTTTTTATATTTAATTATTGATTTTTTAATTATTATTACTTATTTAAAAAAAGAAAGAAGAAGCCCACTGAGAGAGGAGACCATGTCTGACACAGAGGAGGATGTTCAGGCATTTGTGGAGGCTGTGGTGACAAGCAGACCCATATCAGCACACAGACTGGATGAGGTCAGAGAGGCTGTACGTAATGATGCAGACCTCCAGATGGTCATCAGTTTCATCAGGAACGGCTGGCCACGGAGAACGGCACAGCTACCGTCGCTGCAAGGATTCTACACGGAGAACGGCACAGCTACCGTCACTGCAAGGATTCTACACGGAGAACGGCACAGCTACCGTCACTGCAAGGTTCAACCATGAACAAGTGCTAGAGAAGGACAGGAAAGCAAAGCCTAAGCACATCAGTCATGAACAAGCGCTAGAGAAGGACAGGAAAGCAAAGCCTAAGCACATCAGTCATGAACAAGCGCTAGAGAAGGACAGGAAAGCAAAGCCTAAGCACATCAGTCATGAACAAGCGCTAGAGAAGGACAGGAAAGCAAAGCCTAAGCACATCAGTCATGAACAAGCGCTAGAGAAGGACAGGAAAGCAAAGCTTAAGCACATCAGCCATGGACAAGTGCTAGAGAAGGACAGGAAAGCAAAGCCTAAGCACATCAGCTATGAACAAGTGCTAGAGAAGGACAGGAAAGCAAAGGAAGCCGACCAGTTCTTCTATAAACGCTGACACTCAGCACATGCTCTGCCTGATCTACACCCTGGTCAAAGTGTGAGAGTGAAACTACATGGAGAGAGAGGCTGGAAAACACCAGGCAAGGTCATAGGTCAATCTCCTGAGCCAAGATCCTACGTGATCAGAACAGACACTGGTACAGTCACTCGTCGGAAAAGGAGACCTCTTCAGGCTGTCCCAGAGTTATCTTTTCCAGAGACACCACACCAGCGATGGAGGAGTCCCTCAATCAACGGGACCTTCTCCAGAGACACCACATCAGCGATGGAGGAGTCCCTCAATCAACAGGACCTTCTCCAGAGACACCACACCAGCGATGGAGGAGTCCCTCAATCAACGGGACCTTCTCCAGAGACACCACATCAGCGATGGAGGAGTCCCTCAATCAACAGGAGAGACCAGACCTCAGGCCCAGCCGGTGATTCACCCCACCAAGATCTACTGCGCAGCCTACCGCCTCTAGGGCTGTGAAACTGACTGAGAGGTCGAGAGGTTAAAACCCCTCTCAGGTTCACAGACAATTTTTTTAAAAATGTCAAAAGACTCAAGTTCAGAAAAGAGCAAAGAAACTGTTGTAAGAGTTAAAAAAAGTGACTGTTGAGTTATAGGAACAGCAACTGTTTAAGGGCAGAATAATCCCTATGTTGCTGCGGATGGAGGGCAATGTCCTAGTTTACAATCGATTGTTCAGAGAACTCAAAGAACAGAAAATGTGTTTAAAATGCTAAATTGTTTTGTGTTCAAACAGTCCACAGAGAAATGTTTAGCTAGAGAGGCTGAGAAAACATTCTTTATTTTCTCTTTGGAAAAGGGGAGATATGGTTTGATCTGGGATTGATTGGTGATGTCCAATTGTGATCTCAGTCTATCTGGGATTGATTGGTGATGTCTGATTGTGATCTCAGTCTATCTGGGATTGATCTGTGATGTCCGATTGTGATCTCAGTCTATCTGGGATTGATTGGTGATGTCCGATTGTGATCTCCGTCTATCTGGGATTGATAGGTGATATCTGATTGTGATCTCAGTCTATCTGGGATTGATTAGTGATGTCTGATTGTGATCTCAGTCTATCTGGGATTGATTGGTGATGTCTGATTGTGATCTCAGTCTATCTGGGATTGATTGGTGATGTCCGATTGTGATCTCCGTCTATCTGGGATTGATTGGTGATATCTGATTGTGATCTCAGTCTATCTGGGATTGATTAGTGATGTCTGATTGTGATCTCAGTCTATCCAGGATTGAATGGTGATGTCTGATTGTGATCTCAGTCTATCTGGGATTGATTGGTGATGTCTGATTGTGATCTCAGTCTATCTGGGATTGATTGGTGGTGCGCAGCATCTGGTGCGTAACGTCACTCACTCATGACACTTCTCAATTATGCTAAATGCATCGTGTAGAGCACCAGTTACAAATTAGTACTTTTCACTGTGTTAATAAATCATATTAATCTAGTAATCATCTCACTCATCATGACACAGAGGACACAGAACACAGTGAGCCACCCCCAGTGCTGGGGTGTGTTTAAAGATTCCTCTGTCCATCTTTAACAATACACCAACATAGTCACTTATGTTAAGCTTTGCATAGATAACTGCCCCTTCAAGTGCATTGTGAGCTCTCCTAACTGAAAACCACGGTTTATATAACATCAGAAAAACTCAGAGCGCACTCAGGCACTATTTTGACTTAGGTTGAAGTCATTAAAACTCATTTTTAACCACTCCACAGATTTCATGTTAGCAAACTATAGTGTTGGCAAGTCAGTTAGGACATATACTTTGTGCATGACAGAAGTAATTTTTCCAACAATTATTTACAGACAGATTATTTCACTTTTAATTCACTATATCACAATTCCAGTGGGTCAGAAGTTTACATACACTAAGTTGACTGTGCCTTTAAATTTTTAATATTTGGTCGCATATCCTTTGCATGCCATGACTTCCTGATGTCTGTGACCCAAAAACATGAAAAGACTCTTGATATCTTATTTTCTGGTACTCTTACAAGCGATACTGTACTATACCTTGATGACTAACTGCCATTTTACCAATCATGTATTTCATACTGTTCCAGCATAATTTACAGCTAAAACTAGTCCCACCCCCTAATTCCCATAGAGGTCCATTCAAATGCAGAGACGTTATAGTATCACTTGTAAGAGTACCAGAAAATAAGATATCAAGAGTTTTTTGATGTTGGCAACGGTGTTTCTTTTTGCTATTATCATTGTTTGATGTTCTTTGTATCCGTCCATTATCTCCGTCCGTAAGGCTGCGATCACACTGGACGCATTTTAACAGCTGCGCCTTTTTAAAAATTATTTTCAATGAATATGAAGCGTTTTCTACGATGCTTTTGTGCACCAGGCGCCTCGCGTTTATCCACTCCGGGGGCCTCGCCATTTTACGATTGGTGCGCACGGAGCAGTGCTTTTTCCTCATTGTTGCAGACACGCGCACAGAGCTTGATTAACAAAGCCCGTGTTCACTTACTTAGCAAGTTGTTAAAGGCTGTAGATACAGCATTTCACCCCCTCTAGTGTCTCATATGGAGATTGCATTTCATAACAACACAGCAACAACAATCCAATCCATTATCGTTTTCATTTTAACTGGAGAAATGAAATAAAAGAGAAGAACAAGGCGTTCATAGCATACCGCGTAGCTTAGCTAGCGCGGTTATAGTGAGATCTGCAGGGGAGCCGAAAAAACGAGCGGCACAACACCGGGAACCAAACTCTGACGTCTTAGACAGAGATAAACACTGCGCTCTTTTAAGGCCCGTAAAACTATTTTTGCAATGTTACATTAATAATCAATATTTATTTTTAGGGAAAAGCAATACTTTTATTCTGCATCTTTCATCAAGTGTTATGTAAAAAAAATGTTTTGTCTCCATACAAATGCTGTATCTATAGCCTTTAACCACAACCATTTTTTGCTGATTTTAGGATTGCTCATTTTTCCCAAAAATTTAATTAAAGAGCATTCAGTGCTCTTTTTTTCTTTGGAGGGAACCCCAAATAAACACTGGTCACAGCAAAACCAGACCCACATTGGGCCCTATCTTACACCCGGCGCTAACCCAAACGCAAGTGTCTTTGCTATCTTACACCTGGCGCAGGGTTCATTATAGCCCCTAGCGCTCACATCGGTTAAATACCAAGTGATATTGCGCCCATAGCAAGTGAACTGGGCGTGTTGGTCTTAAAATGAGGAGTGGCCAGGATTATTTTTGGCGTATTGCTATCTTGAGCCAGCAGAAAGCGCTTGCGCTAGAACCACCAAAAACATGGCCTAAAGTCATGTCGCAGTTGTTTGCATGTTATTTTAACGGCGCATATAAGTGCGTCTACAGTGGCGATTTTAGGGTTTTAAAACAGGGGGTGCAATGGGCAGAGGAGCAAGAAAGAGAGAAAAGCGAAGTAGCCTATAGCTAAATAACTACATGACCACCTATTGGTTATACATGGGTTTAAATATTACACATTATGACAACTGTGCATCACCAAAAAAAGCCTACAACATTAGAGCCAACAACGCAGTCGTCACGAACACCATAAGATCCCAGCTGATAGTGCTACAGGAGCGCTTATAATGCAGCGTGAGATCCCAGCTGAGAGTGCTACAGTAGCGCTTATAATGCAGCCTAAGATCCCCGCTGAGAGTGCCACAGGAGCGCTTATAATGCAGCCTAAGATCCCAGCTGAGAGTGCTACAGGAGCGCTTATAATGCAGCCTAAGATCCCAGCTGAGAGTGCTACAGGAGCGCTTATAATGCAGCCTAAGATCCCAGCTGAGAGTGCTACAGGAGCGCTTATAATGCAGCCTAAGATCCCCGCTGAGAGTGCTACAGGAGCGCTTATAATGCAGCCTAAGATCCCAGCTGAGAGTGCTACAGGAGCGCTTATAATGCAGCGTAAGATCCCAGCTGAGAGTGCTACAGGAGCGCTTATAATGCAGCCTAAGATCCCAGCTGAGAGTGCTACAGGAGCGCTTATAATGCAGCCTAAGATCCCAGCTGAGAGTGCTACAGGAGCGCTTATAATGCAGCCTAAGATCCCCGCTGAGAGTGCTACAGGAGCGCTTATAATGCAGCATAAGATCCCAGCTGAGAGTGCTACAGGAGCGCTTATAATGCAGCCTAAGATCCCAGCTGAGAGTGCTACAGGAGCGCTTATAATGCAGCGTAAGATCCCAGCTGAGAGTGCTACAGGAGCGCTTATAATGCAGCGTAAGATCCCAGCTGAGAGTGCCACAGGAGCGCTTATAATGCAGCCTAAGATCCCAGCTGAGAGTGCCACAGGAACACTTATAATGCACCGTAAGATCCCAGCTGAGTGTGCTACAGGAGCGCTTATAATGCAGCCTAAGATCCCAGCTGAGAGTGCTACAGGAGCGCTTATAATGCAGCGTGAGATCCCAGCTGAGAGTGCTACAGGAGCGCTTATAATGCAGCCTAAGATCCCAGCTGAGAGTGCTACAGGAGCGCTTATAATGCAGCGTGAGATCCCAGCTGAGAGTGCTACAGGAGCGCTTATAATGCAGCGTAAGATCCCAGCTGAGAGTGCTACAGGAGCGCTTATAATGCAGCATGAGATCCCAGCTGAGAGTGCTACAGGAGCGCTTATAATGCAGCGTAAGATCCCAGCAATCACAGACGACATCATGTCAATTTATCACTTAGGCTGTCGTGTTGGGTTCTTTTAATAACTTGGACAACTACAGTGAGTACATCTTTACTTTTATTAAGAATACCTCGACACACGTGGTAGTGCTAGCTTAACCAAGACTCCATCTTGTGCCCCTGCACGTCATGTGTCCTCTCAACTCTAATGCGTGCTGACGTAGCTGGTCACGCATACTTAGAATACACCACATCTCTCTTTCCCAGAAATAATGTTACTTCAAACATTAACCCATTTTTTTCCTTCTCTTTCACAGGTTATAGAACAACATCCCTGCACATAAACATTATCCCCCCCCCCACCCCTCACAGGTCAAGTCTTTTTGGTTTGATTACTTCTCTGCCAGATCTTGTTCTGACCAATGCAGGTGTGACCTGTGGAATCACTGGAGACATTGTAGGAGTGTCCCTTGTGGTGTTGCGATCATCCACCTCCACCTTGTGGTGGGTGCTTGCCGCGCCTCGCAGCTGCTGGCTGCTGCTGGCGGCATCGGCACTAGATGATGCCTGTTCCTCCTGAGTGTACCCTGTGGTCCGTTGACCAGATACGATCTCGGCGTAGGATGTGCAGATGTCACCGTGCCAGTAGTCTTGGTGTGGGTGATCCACACTTGATCTCCTGGTGCCAAATTGGAACGATTCCTTCCCCCGTGTCTTTGATTGTAGTTACTCACATCCATCCACCTCCTCTCTCTTTCCCTGCGCTGGACTTTCCGCAGGTCCGGGATGTCCGGCTCCAACGCTGCAGGAAAGGTCGGAAGGGTGGTACGCAGACGGCGTCCCATGAGCAACTGGGCCAGGCTATAGCCGTTGCTCAGTGGCGTAGCTCTGTACGCAAGCAGCGCGCGGTAGGGGGTCGGCTGCTTTTTTCAGCAGGTTTTTAACTGTCTGAACGGCACGTTCAGCCTCGCCGTTGCTTTGTGGGTACCTGGGGCTGCTCGTTACATGGTCAAATCCATAGTCTGCTGCAAAGACTCATGTCTCCACCTGAAAACTGAGGCCCGTTGTCTGTGACCACTGTCTCTGGAATGCCATGTCTCACAAACATAGATTTTAGGTGCACTACAATGTCAGCTGGTCTGCTCAGCAGCGCCACCTTCAGGTGCTTCAAAACATATACGTCCTCAGTGGTGCTCCTGTCACCGCACTGCAGCACTTCCCTAGCCACCCCCCACTACGCTGAGCCGAGTTCCAGGCCCAAACAGCGCTTTCTTCCCTGGAGTAAGGCTGCGTGTGCTTCCTTGTGCTATTTCCCTGTACACCTGCTCCGGCATCACAGTAACATCGGCTCCTGTGTCTATTTTGAAAGCCACTTTTGTGTGCCTCACCCCTACGTCGACAGTCCATGGCTCCTCGCCTGCATCCACTATACCCAGGAACACTGTGCTGTCTTCACTGACTGCACTCACTGTCTTTTCTGATTTGCACACCCTGCCACAGTGGCCTCTTTTACCACAGTTGTGGCAATCTGCATTTTTAGCTGGGCACTGAAATTTAGCATGGGGAGGAGTTTTCCCACATTTTGGGCATGACTTGAGCTCTGCTCCACTTTGTGTCTCTTGCCTAGCTTTGCTCTGTTTTTGAAACTGTCCTTTAGTTTGCCCTGCATGCATTTTCGTTTTCTTAAATTGCACTGCGTCTACAATAGCTTTGCTAGCATATGTTCTTTCTCCCCTCAAGTCAATTTGCTGCCTTTCTATGTCCTCAGCTAGTCTGGCCATATTTATGGCTTTCGCCAGATCCAAGTTTCTTTCCATTTGCATTTTACGTAACAGTGCAGCATCTTTTATGCCTACTACAATTCTGTCTCTTAACAGTTCGTCACGTAACAGTCCATACTCGCAGTTTTCCGCCAGCGCATATAAGGCTGTGATAAACGAGTCCGCCGATTCCGTTGGCCCTTGTACTCGCAGGTTGAACTTGGCCCGTTCATAAATAACATTTTTCTTCGGAACGAAAAATGCGGAGAAACCGTCTTTAACGCTGCTGTACTGCTGCCTTTGTTCGGCGTTCAAAGTTAGCCCACGTAACACGTCATCTGCTTCATCCCCCATGCAGTAAATTAGCCTGTTCACCTGGTTAGCTTCGGATGATTTGTCGAGGTTACTTGCCACTCGAAAACGTTTGAATCTCCTGATCCACTTCTGCCATTCCTGCGGTTTGGCGAAGTCGAAGGCTTCCGGAGGGCTTATCGAGAACGTCGCGCTGGGGACCGCTGTGTTAGCCGGTTGTGCCGCCGGCTCCGCTCCACGTTGAGCATGTGGCTGCGGTCGCTCTTCCATGCTTCCCCTCGTGTCGAAGCAAACTTCTCGCAACTGCCGCTCTGTTCACTCACAGTAGCTCCACTTCTGTGTTGGGTTCTTTTAATAACTTGGACAACTACAGTGAGTACGTTTTCTTTACTTTTATTAAGAATACCTCGACACACGTGGTAGTGCTAGCTTAACCAAGCTTAACTTGTGCCCCTGCACGTCATGTGTCCTCTCAACTCTAATGCGTGCTGACGTAGCTCGTCACGCATACTTAGATTACACCACAAGGCCAAGTCAGTCTATCTTGTTCTAAAAAGATGCACAAATGAACCGGGACCGCGGACAGCGACCGCACCTACGGGTCGCACAATAATGCAACGCGATCCAGCACCACGAGAGTAGATAGCGCACTCGCATTGCTCCTAAGTGGCGCACAGACACTGCACACCTGACGAACAAACACTAGCTATTGTTCCCCTCACCCCTTTCCCTGAACTCGGTCATCACGAACACTATATTCTAAGAAAGTAAATTCGCTATACCACTCCTTTCGAAATTTACACACTGGCATCGTATCATTTGTTGTGGACTTTGCTGGGAAATCAATAACGGGTTGATATGGCCCAGATGCTATATTCTGAAGGGCGTTCTCTGGACCGAGGCAGGGATCCCTTTCATTAGGCTCTGCAGGTGCCGGCGCTGGCGCGTTGTTAGTTTGCAGCTCCGCCCGGCCACCGCTAATCCCACCACAGGTGCTAGCTTCATTGGCAACAGCAGTATTTGCTTCATTATTGCAAGCGGATGCAGCTCCTTCACCTTGGCTTTGGGTGTTGATAGGAGGACTGTCAGTTGAGGAACTTTTATTCTTCTTGCTGAAGAATGCATCGATCGTTTTGTTACGTCGTTTTGCCATGACTCGCTCGCACTGTGCTAACATTAACAACAACGCCTGAACAACCGGATGTTGGACGCTACGTCGCGTGCCTGAGTTTAGAGGTCATTACGTGGTTATTTGAAAAATTTGAAATTAATAGAGTAAAACACAACATGATAGAATATACAAATCTGACATCACTTCAAAATGTACAAAAATCATTTTCTTTTCAATGTTTTTTGACATTGATTTGAAAATTGTAATATTTTCATCCCAACAATAGGGGGTGCAAATGTACCCCTGCACCCGCGGTAGGTAAAATCGCCACTGTGCGTCTACATAGGCGTGTGCACAACGCACATACACCCTCCTGTCTGTTCCACACAGGGACGCGCACAAGCATGACTAAAAATATCAAGATTACAATGTGAAATATTATTATTGTGTAGCACATACCTGTCCCTCAGCGAAGGGGAATGCTGCATTAAATTGCTTTCAGCCCACTCCGTCAACATCCAGGCGATGTGCGATGGTATGTGTAAGGTTACTATAGGTTACTATTCGCAATTATCCTGGATCAAGCTATGACTTAGCCTATATTTGCCAATAATTCCTGTAATCTTCTGTGGGGTCAATCTTCTGTTACGGGACAATGGCTATCCATTAACACCCATATCAAGCCTAATGCGCAAATTGTTATTTACACCTAATGTTCAGAACTCAAATGTCCGTCTATTGCAGTGCGCAAGTTTTACATTGAATGACAATTCACGCATTTGGTGTAAATGACAATTTGCGCATTAGGCTTGATATAGGTGGAAAGCCATTTTTATGCATTTTTTTATATAGCCTAAAGATCATCATTGAGGGAGCAGTCGTGATGGACAACATGGAAAACTTGCCGAAAGCTATATGCCTTCTGTTTGGACTTTCATACGCACTGCATCTCAACTACCCCAAGTCCATGAAGCTCACATTCCAGTTCATCCAACAGGTACTCCTCACCCTGGGCCACAGTGAACTAAAACCCAAGTTACAAACATTGAAAAACCAGCTTGCAATGTAAAGAAATGCTGTCAAGTCTACCGTAAGAAGCCATGGCTGCTTTTTAGTTTTTTAGTTTTTCCCACGACGCGCCATGCAGCCGCAGTCACAGTTTGAATATATATCAGTACATGTATATATGAGGTCGTCACAAAGAACACAAAGATGTAGAGTACATAAATGTAGATGTAGAGTACAGTACGTAAAGAGATTGGCTGCAGTCACAGTTTGAATATAGATCAGTACATGTGTATAGATGTAGAGTACATAAATGTAGATGTACAGTTAGTACAGTACATAAAGAGATACTGTAAAGAAAATTACCTCAAAGGGGAGGAGTCAAGTCTACAGTATGGCATGGCTGCTTTTGTTTTTTTTGTTTTTCCTATGACGCGCTGTGCGGCTGCAGTCACAGTTTGAATATAGATCAGTACATGGACCTGTATATCTGAGGTGGTCTCAAAGGAGACAGTTGGGTACACCAATTGGGTATGGCAATGTGTGGCATCTGCAGAATTGTTTTTTTTAGCAAGAAGTGTATGTTCACACACACAGTTCACACAAACACACAGACACACACACAAACACACACACAGCAGACGCACACGCATACACACACAAACACACACACACACAGACACACACATACATTTTAGAGGCTTGCCAGTTTTAATTCAGCTCTGTATGTGTCATTCACACCTGTTGTTTGGCAAAGTTTTAGATTGTTGCAATCCCTTGCAGAATTGATTTAATAGCAAGAAGTGTATGTGCACACACACACAGTTCACACACTCACCCTCACACAAACACACAGAGACACACGTTTTAGAGGCTTGCCAGTTTTAATGCAGCTCTGTGTCATTTGTGTCATGTGTCATGTGTGGCAAAGTTTTAGATGGATGATAAGAAGTTGCAATGTCAATTATGTTCAACTTTGCAATGTCAAAAATAAAAGACATTTTGTAACATTTAAATATCTTGTTTGATTTGCTCTTTTTATTAAAGCATAATGTATTTTATGCAATCTTCAAAATCAAAATAGTATAATTAAATTAGAAGAAAATACATTACTTATATTAACAAATTACTTTACGTAGTGATAAATAAGATGTTTATGCATGTTTAACTTAAAGTAGTTAGTTTATTCAACTTAAACTCACGTGATATGTCTACTGCCTCTAATTAAGGTTCTATGTTAATACAACTTAACCTGTTTAGTTTTGCCTTGTGTAAAAACTAAAGTGGTTTAAGGCAACGGGTTTCCACGCAATTTTCTAGTAATGTCAACTAATTTGGGCTAAGAGTGCTACATAGGCCTGTGCACAACGCGCGTACACCCTCCTGTCTGTTACACACAGGGGGCGCGCACAAGCGTGACTAAAAATATCAAGATTACAATGTGAAATATTATTATTGTGTATGCGCTGTTAAAATAACATGTATACAACTGCGACATGACTTTAGACCAGGTTAGTGGTGGTTCTAGCGCAAGCGCTTTCTGCTGGCTCAAGATAGCAATACGCCAAAAATAATCCTGGCCACTCCTCGTCTTAAGACCAACACGCCCAGTTCACTTGTAATGGGCGCAAGAATACATGGTAGTTAAACGACGTGAACGCAAGGCGTTATAATGAACCATGCGCCGGGTGTAAGATAGCAAAGACACTTGCGTTTGGGTTACCACCGCTTAGCGCCGGGTGTAAGATAGCGCCCAAAGTATTTCGAACTCAAACGCCATTTAAAGACCGGGGAGAAAGAAGAGAGTAAAAGAAGGAATAAAATGGAATAAAAAAACGTAGCAAGTAGCCTGTTGTGGAGTGGGATGGAGAGAAGAGAAGCTAAAGGTGAAGGGGTGTCGGGAGGAATGGGAATCTGCGAGTATAATCGCACTAACACGCTTAATTCAGTAAAACAGAAAACTGACAAAATGGCGCAATACACGTAATAG
The DNA here is from genome assembly GCA_029718625.1 of Synaphobranchus kaupii. Lineage (NCBI taxonomy): Eukaryota > Metazoa > Chordata > Actinopteri > Anguilliformes > Synaphobranchidae > Synaphobranchus > Synaphobranchus kaupii. The sequence goes on from JAINUF010000025.1 coordinate 4,644,333, forward strand.
GCCCAGGGTATGTTCAAATTTCCCATTTGCGACCAAAAACAAAATTTAAAAAAAATTACTTTTGAACAAGTTTTACGTTTACTCCAGTATTCCTATTATAAACTCCTCAAAAAAAGTTCGGAAACGTTATTTCGGTCGATTATTCCTCCCCTTTAGTAATACCAATTGGTATTGTCTTTTATATCGCTGGAAAGCCTGATTAGTCACCTTTACAACGAGGTACAACATGTAAGGATCATGCATTCGTGGGATGAGCAACACAGCTAACCGTGTGGGTAGCGGCCCAAAAAAAATGTGCCAAAATCCCCTGCAATATTCTTCTGTTGGTATTCACTCTCGTTTTGAGTTGCTTGGTGGATTGGATGATTGCACTCTCCCACAGTAATAAGGAAAAAACAACACATATTGGCCATTTTTACACTTTATTCATTTTACACTGTCAGGGACCTCAGTAGCGTGTGGATGATCCATACGCAGTCACAACAGCTTGGCACCTCCTCCTCATGCTGGTCACCAGCCTGGTCACACACTGCTGTGGGATGGCATCCCATTCCTCAACCAGGATTTGCCGCAAGTCAGCCAACATGGTTGCGTTTGGTCACTCTGGCACGTACAGCACGCCTAAGCTGATCCCACAGGTGTTCAATTGGGTTGAGGTCTGGACTCACGGCAGGCCATTCCATCCTCTCCACTCCCAAATTCTGGAGGTACTCTGTGATGATCCTGGCTCTGTGGGGGCGAGCGTTGTCATCCTGGAGGATGGAGTTAGGTCCCAGATTCTGGAGATATGGGATCGCCACTGGCTCCAGAATCTCATTCCGATATCTCACTGCATTGAGATTGCCTTCAATGATGACAAGTTCTGTTTTGCCTGTGAGAGAGATACCGCCCCACACCATGACACTGGCCCCCATTGAAAGGTGTCACGCGATCTGTGCAGCAATCTGCATAGCGTTCTCCACGCCGTCTCCATACTTTGATCCTGCCATCCAGCTTCCGCAGACAGAACCTTGATTCATCACTGAACATGACGTTGCCCCACATTCTTAGGTTTCCACTGTCGGTGCTGTCGACACCAGCGCAAACGGGCCTGACGGTGAAGGGCAGTCATTGCTGGCTTCCTGGCAGCCTTATAAGCACAAAGACCGGCCATGTGCAGTCTGTTCCTCACCGTCTGATCAGAGATCTGTCTGTGGTACCGTTGTGCAAATCTTGCCTGTAAATCTCTGGAAGAAAGCCTACGGTTCCTCAGTGAAGCAAGGGTGAGGAACCGGTCTTCTTGGAGTGTTGTCTTCCGGGGACGGCCACTTTGTGGTCTGTCTTTGACTTCACCAGTCTCACGGAACTTGGTCCTAAGTTTGGAAATGGTACCCAGGGCTGACACCAAATAATGCTGCCACTCTGCGTACCGGAACACCAGCTTCCACTTGCCCTATTGCACGGGCCTTATCCTGAAGGGACAAACGTGGCATGTTTATGCTTGGAGCACACACAAACTCAACAAAGTTGCAGGACCCATGCACACAAGTGCTGTCAATTAGATGCCAATCAGGTGCACCTGCCAGCACTTGAAGCTCAAAACGAGAGTGAATACCAACAGAAGAATATTGCAGGGGATTTTGGCACATTTTTTTGGGCCACTACCCACACGGTTAGCTGTGTTGCTCATTCCACGAATGCATGATCCTTACAAGTTTACCTCGTTGTAAAGGTGACTAATCAGGCTTTCCAACGATATAAAAGACAATACCAATTGGTATTATTAAAGGGGAGGAATAATCGACCGAAATAACGTTTCCAAACTTTTTTTGAGGAGTTTATAAGGATTTTACCTCCTTGGATATGACGGAAGTCACATACCCTGTCGTTTGATTAAAAGAGGCTTGGCTATATTTTGACACCAAATGTAGCCTTACGAAAAAACACGACAGACCGAACATTGGGCCAAATTCATCAACCATTCTACCAACAAATTTGTTCTTAAGACTTTCTTTAAAATGTTTTTTTGAAAACGTTTTCTTATTTGGGATTTTTCTTGGGTAGAAGAGAAGCTCAGAGCCCAAACATCAGTTAATCCAGAAATGTTTGCAAAAAACGTTTTAAGGAAAGTCTTAAGAACAAATTTGTTCGTAGAGTGATTTGTGAATGAGGCCCATTGTGTCGAACAGACACTAATCCAGCGTGAATTCTGTATTTATTGGTCTGATGACTTAATATCAGGAAAATGACTGAGTTCTGACTTGGTATTAATAAAGATAAATAAAAGTACCGCGGGAAAGCACAGCTTAATCAAAGTGACAGTTTAGCACTAACATCCGTGGATTCAATTTTAGTGAACGTATTTTCTTAATTGAATTGATATCTGTGTTTATGAAACATCAGTGAATCAGTCCGTGGTTTCATAGGAGAAGTTTTTTTCTTTTCCATCCGTTGTAGCCTAATATCTCAGCAATATCACACGAGATGGAGTGCTATAGTATACTGTGTGTAGGCTAAGCAAGGCTGTGATACGGTCGTAGACACAAGGCCGCATGCCTCCAAATGTGTATGAAAAGAAATCAGATATTTGTAGCAAATAGATTTTCCCACGCGGCAATAATTGGCATATAGGCCAATCTCTTGAATGTAGATATATGGATAGAATAACAGTTTTGTTGGACATAATCTAATCAAATATTTGTATGGGCCTTCAATTCAGTTATTTGCTCTATAATGAAGCAGTTTTGGATTTGTGATCAAATGTAGAATATGGGCAGAATTTACAGAACGTGACATGTTACTGTTGCAGTTTTTGTGTTGTCCCTCCATTTTAGGCGATAGTAAGAACTAACACAAATTACCATAAATTGATTTCTACAGTGTTAAAGCCGGTGGTAATTTGTTAAATGGTGTGGTCGACTGTATCCTATTGTATTGAATTCGTACTAGTTTCAATAACATTGAATTCAGCAACTACTTTAGTTGCAAGAATTGAATGAATTATATTTTTGTACCACAAGGTGGCAGTATTTAGCCGTGTAGCAGAAAAGCCACTGGAAAAGCAGCATCATGTCAATGCGAGTCTCGGCTACATTACAGTTTTTCTCGATTGCTAAAACACTAAACCCTATTGTCTGAACCAAATGCTCAGTTGCCTGAACCCACTGATTGAATCAGTCACTCCTTTGGCAAAACCATAAGCACTTTTCACCTGTTTAGACACAACTTGCCAACACATTTTCATTGTGATGCGTCGCTGTGTACGTCGCTCTGGATAAGAGCGTCTGCCAAATGTCTAAAATGTAAAATGTAAATGATGCACCTGTGTTGCATAATGGTGAGCACAGGTGGCAAAAGTCAAACACAATTAAAACACAGGTGTCACCGGTTGAACACAACAACTCAAAATTGATCACACTTGTGGCTAATGATGTGAGGGAACATAAGCCAATTCCGAGAGCACTGGTTTGTGAGGCACTACAATGGATAGAAATCTGAGAGGAGGAGTTTGTGTGAGAGGTGGTCGAGGAGGTGGAGGTGGTCAGCGAAGACAAGGAACAGTAATATCTGATGAAATCAGAGCTACTTTGATTGACCATGTTCTTGTCCATGGTATGAGCATGCGGGAGGCCGGACAAAGGGTACAACCAAACATCAGTAGATTCACTGTGTCCACCATAATCCGAAGATTTAGAGAAGAGAACAGGTAATTACCTTTTTTGACATTATAGTATGTAAATGTTGACAGCAATTACTGTATGACTATACTATATACTGTACCACAGTATACTGTAAGTAAATATATGTTTCAGTACATCACTGTGCCGATGTACTGTAGTATTGTAATGGAGGGTTAGTCTAACTGTTTGTAGGCCTTGTATTCCATGTATATTTTTGTAACTGCATGTTCTCTTTTTGTAGAATTGAAAGACTGCCACATGGGGGTGGGAGGACAGCTATGTTCTCCCCACACCAAGAGACCCTAATTGTCGATATGGTCCGTGAGAACAACGCCATTAAACTGCATGAAATTCTGCAGAAGATCATTGAGGACCATGTAAATTTTGAGGGTATCAACAGTGTCAGCCTCTCTACTGTTGATCGTGTCCTCAAGCGCAACAGACTACGCATGAAACAGCTGTACAGAGTGCCCTTTGATCGCAACTCAGACAGAGTCAAAGAGCAAAGATTCCAGTATGTACAGGTTGGTATATATCCAGACACATTCAGTGTTGATTACTGTAAGTAGTGATTTACTGTAGTGGCCTAAATCACTTTTTCTGTATCACTTGACCCCATGAAATACATCTACATGGATGAAGCTGGGTTTAATCTCACCAAAAGGAGAAGGAGAGGCCGTAGCGTGATTGGCCAACGGGCCATTGTTGTTGTCCCTGGGCAGCGTGGGTGGCAATGTCACATTGTGTGCTGCCATCAGCAATCATGGGGTTGTCCACCATCATGCCAACCTGGGGCCCTACAACACTCACCAGCTCCTCATTTTCCTCAATCACATGCGAGATGCTCTGTTAGGGCAGCAGGATGAGCATCCCATCTATGTTGTTGTTTGGGACAATGTGAGTTTTCACAGAGCCCTCCAGGTTAGAGAGTGGTTCAATATGAACCAAGCTTTCATCAATCTTTGCCTTCCACCGTACTCCCCTTTCCTGAACCCCATTGAAGAATTCTTCTCCTCATGGCGGTGGAAGGTATATGAACGCCAACCTTACACCAGGGTAAATCTCCTGCAAGCCATGGAACTAGCCTGTGGTGACATAGGTGTGGAGGCATGCCAAGCCTGGATACGGCATGCCAGGGGTTTTTCCCCCCGTTGCCTGGCCAGACAAAATGTGGCCTGTGATGTGGATGAAGTCCTGTGGCCTGACCCAGTACGGAGAAATGATGCTGTGGCTGAGTAATGCACTTCTCATTTGTATATTTTTGTACTTTATTTTTATGTAGGCTTACTGTATAAAAGTGCTAAATGCACAAGATTTCTGTTTGTTTTTGTACTGTACAAGTGCTACGTGTAAATGCACAAGATTTCTGTTTATTGTACTTTTTTTTATTTACTATGTACAAGTGCTAATGCACAGGTTTTTTGTTTTGCAACATGCATTTAGCCTACAGTGAACAATAAACATTTATTTCTACAGCTTCATGTCCTGAGCATTGTGTTTTCTATTTTTTCTATGTAGTGTTTAGTGACTGCTCAGTAGTGTTTTTAATTTTGATTGACTCGGGGCACGATTTGACAACATAGTTCAGTTTTGAGCACAGATTGAACTGTTTTGAGGTGAGAGTTCAGTTTTGAGCACAGATTAAACTGTTTTGAGGTGAAAGTTTGGTTTTGCAAGAAGAGTCTGACGTTTTGTGAATGTAGCTTGAAAATTGGGTTTTGTGTTCAAAGTTTAGAGAAAAGGAGAGCTGCTTTCGAGAAATGTGTCTTAGCAATCGAGAAACTGTAAGCACCGATAAAATTTCTCTTGACATGTCTATAAAGAAAACCGCATATCAGGGTCCATCTCACGGAACTCTACGGTCCATCTGTTATCGCACTGAAGAGGTTTCGTTAGTTAAAGAGCAAAAACACTGACAACATTTTGTTAGCTCATTGCAGTCGTCTCTGAACATTGGGCCACACGCTGTTTGTACACAATATTATGTATTTTACGGTCTATGTGACGCCGCCTGGGCTGGACAGCTTTGCTTAACGTGTGGCTGAACTGCACACAAACTCAAACAGTAACGTAACCAGCGATAGCAGTGCGAACATTGGACTGAAATGTTTCAATCAGGTGGGTGCTACACATTGGTGGTGGTAGAGGCGAGTTTCCCCCTCATCATTGTAAAGCGCTTTGAGTATCTAGAAAGGCGCTATATAAATGCCATGCATTATTATTATTATTATAAACGCAGGTTGTAAAAATAGCGAACATGAGCGTTTTTGACGCTGTCAACCCAGTAACGAATAAGGATATGCCAAGTTAATAACGTTATTAGCCGAGATATGTGATGTGCAAGCACGAACATAACGCTCGTTTGTTTAGTCAGAGCGAGTGTTTGGCCAAAGCCCAAAGAGAGAGATACTATACAATCTCTGGTTAGGCCTAGCCTACCTGTAACTGCAATTACTTCCTGCATTGCAACTTACCACTCTTGGCCTGAGACTATGAGGAAGTACATTTTCTGACGTGGCCCAAGTATTGTTGACACAACAAACTGCAATGTTGCTACCAGACAGAAACGTATGGAAAGGAAGTCATTGTTGTAATCTGTGACTGTTCAAGTCATTGATGGCACACAGCACAATTTGTTGTTTAGTAAAGTGTGTGAACACAGTTGATGATTTCAAGCATGAATCCTGCAGGCTGTATTCAGTCTTTCTGGATTTCTGAGATGCTTTTGGTATTTTGGCTCACAATGTTATGATCAGCTCACGAGAGGAAATGCATTTACCTCAAGTGTTTATTGACATTGTTAAAGATGTGTATAATGGCTCTTTTATTCAAGTTATCTGTGGAAAACAGCTCACAGACCCTATACCTCTCCAGGTTGGCATTAAAACAGGCTGTCCATGGAGTGCAGTCAATTTTGTGATTGGCATCAATCAGTGGTTATAGTGGCAGTGTCTATGTGCCCCTCCCAATGTGATTTACCCCCATACAGGGGTCTGCAGATGATGTCCAGTTAGCCTCTCCTGATGAGAGAGTAATAATGAGCTTGCTCTCTCCAACTGACTCTTTTCTTGAGTGGTCAGGTTCGCTGAATCCAGCAGTTCCAACAGTCATTGCCCTTGTTAAAACGTTCGGCACTCTGAAAACTGAACACAAGCGATATTGCGTGCTAGAACCCCTCACTTAACCTACATTCAAAATAAGTTTTATGTTATATCATTTAATAATTATTATTAAAAATGACAATAATCAATTAAATCGCCAAATTCTTTGATAGGTAAGTCGAACAGTAACCTGGTGGAACCTGGTGGGGGGGGGGGGGGGGGGGGGGGGGGGGGGTGTGAGAGAGAGAGACAGAAGGAGAGGGGGGGGGGGGGGGCAAGAGGAGCTGGGTAGTTTACTTATATCTAAATATTAGATATCCTACACAGGGAAAACTAGCATGTCTTCCCTCTGCCGATCATTCTGTATCACATTCTATATTTAATAATAATGCAAATGATGAGGAGATTGTCTGTTTAGGAGGTCGGCTGTAGTTTTGACTTCAGTGTAGAAGAAGCCTTCCTCACTAAGGTAATGAAGTATCAGCCTCTGGTGTCAGCTCTGGAACAACTCAGCTATAAATGTTTCTGTGTGTTTGATGTGTGTCTGAGTGTATTAGTGTGTATGAGTGTGTCTCTTGTGTGTGTCTGTGTATTGGTGTGCTTGTGTGTTTACAGTTTTCCCATTGTATACACACAAAAAATGGAACTATGCACACAATTCTGAAAACTTGAAGCTTATGTATCAACAACATGACTCCAAACTGCTAAGCTCTAAGCACAATTCCATTGTTCTCACTCAAATATCATTCTAAACCACATTTTTGCAAAACTCGAAACACAAATTGCATCATTTAGCACACTTTGTTCACCTGGAAAACACTGGCCTTCAAAATGCAACACCCTGATTACCAATTGGTCTCACTCATGTCTCACCTGTGCAAACTCAACTGGAAAAACACTTCAATCATGTCTCAGAGTATAAAAGAGGCCTCAGGTGACTTTTACAGGTGTTGGGCAAGAAGATGGAACAGCAAGAACAGAGAGGAAGAGGAAGAGTGAGAGTAGGACGAGGACGAGAAGGATGAGGAAGATGGAGAGTGAGAGTGAGGAGGAGGAAGATGGAGAGGGAGAGTGAGAGTAAGGAGGAGGAAGATGGAGAGTGAGAGTGAGGAGGAGGAAGATGGAGAGGGAGAGTGAGAGGAGGAGGAAGAGGAAGAGGAAGGCAAAGGCAAAGGCGAGCCAATATATCCAATGAAATATGTGCAACTCTGGTGGAGCACGTAATCAATGACAGCCTGAACATGACTGAAGCTGGGCAGTGAGTCCAGCCCAACCTGAGCCGCTTCACAGTAGCCTCAGTTATCCGGGCCTTTAGAGAAGAGAATAGGTAAGTAACCACTCGAGTAGTTTTCAATACTCTCTACAGTAATTACAGAATAACTTTATGGTTTCTATTGATATCTACAGTGCTCACAGAAATGTAGCCTATAGTGTAATGTTGTTTTGTCTTACGTATAAAATGTGTAGCCTATAATGTGTATATACTTTTCACAGAATAGAAAGACTGCCAGCAAGAGGTGGCAGAGGCCGGAAATTCACAGACGAGCAAGAGGCCACCATGATCGACATGGTTTTGGCAAATAATGCCATCACCCCTGAGGGAAATCAGAGACGGGGTCCTGCAAGACAATGTCCATTTCGCAAACATCAGCCTCTCCACAGTCGACCGTGTCTTGAATAAACACCAGCTGCGGATGAAACAGGTATATCGTGTTCCATTTGAGTGCAACTCTGACCGAGTGAAGGAGCAACGATACCAATATGTGCAAGTGAGTACAGCAGGTTACTGTAAACTGACCACATCCTCTCAGTACTCTGTATAGACATGTCACTATGTACCTCAGTGTTCCTGTATGTAGGCCTTTTGTCTGATATGGTCATTCTCTCTTTTTCAGAGAGTGCTTGAACTTGATGCCAGTGCTGCTCCCCATGAATATATTTTCATTGACGAGGCAGGGTTCAACCTGTAGAAGACCAGGCGGCGGGGGGAGGAACATCATCGGCAACCGTGCCATTGTCAATGTCCCCTGGGCAGCGTGGCGGAAATGTCACCATGTGTGCAGCTATGGGTCGCCGTGGGGTCATACATCACCATGCACAAGTTGGTCCCTGTAACACTCCCCGTTTGCTAACATTCCTTGATGAACTCAAAAATATCCTCATCCCCCCATAGGAAAAGGGACCAGAGCAACAAGAATTAAATCTGTACATTTGAATTAATTGATCATATGCCCAAGGTGTTTTTAGCAGGAAGTGTGACGGGCGCTTAATTGTGTTTATTTTTACGTGCTTAAAGTCGATGCGCTCTGTTTGCGAAGGCTTTTGTCCTCTCGCCAGTATGTGGAGAAAGTTTGAGATTAAATAATAATATTTTTAAAAACCGTGATGAAGTTTCGGATCATAACAATATAAAAACTGAATAATGAATTGACTGCAATCTCATATGGAAGTAGGCAGTGAAGAAAATTGGAAATATTTGTAAGCAGAAATGACCCAATGTAATATTTGATCCAATGTTCAGCGGTTGATCTGCGCGCTCCATCACGCGCGTGGGTATCGGTACCGTTCCGCCTCCACGTGCAGTGAGGCCACTGATCACGCTTTAATTACTCTGGAGTTGTACTTTTATTGGTCCCCGGAGTTCCATCGCACGTGAAGACTTCAGCAGACCAAAGCCTCCTCGAGTCTTGTGTTAAGTGTTTCATTATGTTATTGGTAATGAAGTATCGAGGTTTAAAATTTAATTATAGCCTACTATGCAGAGCTCTCCGGTAGATAATTATAATTTTTTCTTCGCTTTCATTTTCACATCGCGAGAGTCTTATGTTGTTCATTAGAAGCTATGAAAACACCGGTTGGGTAACTAAGGACATCGAATTCCAAAAAAAAACGGTGGAGTCAAAACAACCCACAGGCGTCCCCCCAACGCCAACCTCTCCCTTTCTCTCTCATTTCTTCCACCGCACTTATCAAAGACCTCTATTCTCATTACTCGGTTAACACGTTATGTCCTTCCAAAACGCAGGGATACGTTTCAGTTTTGTGAGATATTTCCTGTAACATGATGACCGGTGGGGAATCATAAGGCTTAGATGCTTGCGCATTGCGTCACTGTTATTGTGACAGACGTATTGTCCAGTGTTTGTCTCCTGTTGGGAACATTCCTTTCTGTCCAATCACAAACCGCGTTTCCTCCGTTCCTCCAGACCAACCAATCGGGTGAAGGGAGCGACTCCCCTCCCACCAGCCGCCCCTTTCCCAAAAAATCTGTTCTTTTCAAAACTGTTTCTTTTTGCTGAAGATCTCGATTCTAAGAAGTCACGGATCGTTTCTCAGGAGGGACTTTTCTCCAAATTTAACTGAGGTGGAAACACTGAGCTTCCCTAAAGAATGGTTCCTCTCCCCTCCCCTCTGCACAATTCCCGCATTTATCCAGAGCAACGTTACTGTTTAGAATTAAGAGCATAATACCTATTTATACAGCTGCACGTACAGCACCGCACCTGGGAATTAAACCGGCAAGCTCTCGGATAAAAAGCACTCACTTTACCGTAACGGGTACTGCTGCATTGTCTCTACGTGATTAGAGTGGGATAAAAAGCACTCACTTTACCGTAACTGGTACTGCTGCATTGTCTCTACGTGATTAGAGTGGGATATTTATAGTAAGCCAATTTGAATTTTTAGCGTAGCTTTTATTTTCTGGTGGTGCTGTTGTAGCTGCCTGTGATACCAGGGAAGAGGAGGTCCTGGCCTGTTACCTGTTTAAGCACGTCTGCTGAGCTCTGTTACCCGTTACCCATTTAAGCATGTCCTGCTGAGCTCTGTTACCGTTTAAGCATGTCCTGCTGAGCTCTGTTACCGTTTAAGCATGTCCTGCTGTGCTCTGTCACCCGTTACCCGTTTAAGCACGTTCTGCTGAGCTCTGTTACCGTTTAAGCACTTTCTGCTGAGCTCTGTTACCCATTTAAGCACGTCCTGCTGAGCTCTGTTACCGTTTAAGCATGTCCTGCTGAGCTCTGTTACCGTTTTAAGCATGTCCTGCTGTGCTCTGTTACCCGTTACCCGTTTAAGCACGTCCTGCTGAGCTCTGTTACCCGTTTAAGCATGTCCTTCTGTGCTCTGTTACCCCGTTTAAGCACTTTCTGCTGAGCTCTGTTACCTGTTTAAGCACGTCCTGCTGAGCTCTGTTACCGTTTTAAGCATGTCCTGCTGAGCTCTGTTACCCGTTTAAGCGCTTTCTGCTGTGCTCTGTTACCCGTTTAAGCACGTCCTGCTGAGCTCTGTTACCCGTTACCCGTTTAAGCACTTTCTGCTGAGCTCTGTTACCCGTTTAAGCACTTTCTGCTGAGCTCTGTTACCTGTTTAAGCACGTCCTGCTGAGCTCTGTTACCGTTTAAGCACGTCCTGCTGAGCTCTGTTACCGTTTAAGCATGTCCTGCTGAGCTCTGTTACCCGTTTTAAGCGCTTTCTGCTGTGCTCTGTTACCCGTTTAAGCACGTCCTGCTGAGCTCTGTTACCCGTTACCCGTTTAAGCACTTTCTGCTGAGCTCTGTTACCCATTTAAGCACATCCTGCTGTGCTCTGTTACCCGTTTAAGAACGTCCCTGCTGAGCTCTGTTACCCGTTTAAGCACATCCTGCTGAGCTCTGTTACCCGTTTAAGCACGTCCTGCTGAGCTGGGTGTTTAGATAAAGAAGCGACAATCTGGATTTTTTTCATTTCCCTGGATTTTAGGCAAATGCATATCTGGAATAACCCCCAGAGCATCAGAGGTATATGAAATCAATATTCAATATCAATATTCTTTGATGAAAGAAAAAATAGGGTTTTTTCCCTTACGTTGGTTGTTTGCTTGTCATAGTTTTCCAGATGAAAGCACAGTATTAAAAGTAGAAGTATACTACACAGTATTAAAGTAGAAGTATACTGCACAGTATTAAAAGCTGTACAAACATCGTGTTGGTGGAATGATGGAGTGGTTGGGTACTGAGCTGGTAATTAGAGGTTTGTTGGTATAATGTTGGAGTGGTTGGGTACTGAGCTGGTAATTAGAGGTTTGTTGGTATAATGATGGAGTGGTTGGGTATTGAGCTGGTAATTAGAGATTTGTTGGTATAATGTTGGAGTGGTTGGGTACTGAGCTGGTAATTAAAGGTTTGTTGGTATAATGTTGGAGTGGTTGGGTACTGAGCTGGTAATTAGAGTTTAGTTGGTATAAATGTTGGACTGGTTGGGTACTGAGCTGGTAATTAGAGGTTTGTTGGTATAATGTTGGAGTGGTTGGGTACTGAGCTGGTAATTAGAGGTTTGTTGGTATAATGTTGGAGTGATTGGGTACTGAGCTGGTAATTAGAGGTTTGTTGGTATAATGATGGAAGTGGTTGGGTACTGAGCTGGTAATTAGAGGTTTGTTGGTATAATGTTGGAGTGGTTGTTGGATCGAAGCCCAAGGGTGGTAATGCCGCATCCTAAGGCCTTGAATAATATCCAGGAAATGTATCAGAAAACCTATGACTTATCCTACAATTTATCGGCATGCAAGTGATATCTGTCGACTATAATACGGCCCTGGACTTGACCTGACAAGTGCCCTCAACTTGACTTTACATGGGTTTGAAACTGGGCAATCGCAGGGAATGTAGCTTAGCATGTTGCTAACAGCAAGAGTTGCACAGGATCAAGAGGGGACTGGTTCAGCCAAGAAACGATCCCATCAGAACACACGAGCCCGGGCCATTCAGCCCGTCTAGGGCCCTCATTTTGTCCGCTGTATAGAGGGCGTCCAGCGCACTCTGGCTGTGGTTGGAATCGAACACCAACCGAAGGTGTGGACTCTTGTTTTACTCCAGCAAGCTGGGCTGAAAATGCACCCTTATATCAGTGCAAAATGTACCCTTACCTAGGGCTGTGTCCGAATCAGCACCCTTCCATACTATTAGGTATGGTTGTTGAGTAGACAGGACGAAAATGTCATTAAAGGGATAGTTCGGAATTTTGGACATAATGGCTCAATTACGACTTGCTGACCTATATTCTCTGTGGAAGTACGGCGGCGGAGGCGAACGTGGCCATTGCAACTTGTTGCTCTTCTTTGTTGTTGTAGTCGACCAGTGCCGGGCACTACATTTGTAGGTAACGTAAAGTATCGCTCCGCCGCCGTACTTCCACAGAGAATATAGGTCAGCACAAAGTAAAGGATTCAACGATAGTTTGACTTCAAAAATGATGGTATAAACACTCAAAATAACCCCGATAGACTGTTGTTGTATTTTATTTGCTTTGGGTGCACTGTGGAGTGTTTAAGTGCGTTTGGTAGTGGATGCTACCGGTTACCTTAGAGTTGCGCTAGCATTAGCAACGTGTGTATGTCCAAAAGAAGGGACAGCATGGAATTAGCTGAAAATGGTTTCCATCAATCAACTACATCATGAGTAAGTCGTCCTTTAAGTTGGCCAAATTTGGGCCGTCGCGTGGTACAACGGTAAGAGCGCCGACTTTCAGTCGGTGCAGTTGTGCTCCGAGGATCGGGGTTCGCGCCCCGGTCCTGCCAGATCCGAGCATGGCCGGCGCCCTGTGGGAGCAACAATTGGCGGCTGCTTCCGGGTGGGGGGTGGGGCTCGGAGAGAATCACTGCACGCATAGCGGCCCTGGGCGAGCTGGATTCACGGTCAGGGGCTCGAGGAGTCGCGCCCTGTAGAGGACGTGGCGACCTCCTTCCTACTACCGGCTGACAGGGTTGCGTAGCGGTGGTTCTCTAGCGGTTGCTACACGGGGGGAAATTGAATTAGAATAGGGGTCCAATTGGCTACTAAATTGGGAGAAAAATGGGGGAAAAATCAGAAACAAATTTAAAAAAAAATTTAATTTAAAAATAAGATGCAGCTTCGCTGATGTTTTCCTTCAAATACAACAACAACATGAGACATGGGCGCGCAAGGGTGGGACGTCTTACGACACTTCCACAGTACGGCTGGAAAATAGGGCTGTGTCCGAATCAGAGCCCTGTCTTCTGCGCCCTGTCTCCTGCGTACAGTGCACTGGCAGAAGTGTGCTGTTTAATGTGCACTGTTTGTTGTACTTGAAGGAAAACGTCAGTGAAGCTGCGCCTAATTTTTTTATAACAAAACTAGTATTGAGGATATATATCCGCGTACTGCGTGCAAAACACACTTCTGCCAGTGCACTGCACGTAGGAGACAGTATGCAGGAGACAGGGCGCAGTAGATAGGGCTCTGATTCGGACACAGTGCACTGTACGCAGGAGACAGGGCGCAGTAGATAGGGCTCTGATTCGGACACAGTGCACTGCACGCAGGAGACAGGGTGCAGTAGATAGGGCTCTGATTCGGACACAGTGCACTGTACGCAGGAGACAAGGCGCAGTAGATAGGGCTCTGATTCGGACACAGTGCACTGTACGCAGGAGATAGGGTGTAGTAGATAGTGCACTAATTTGGACACGGGTAACAGAGCCCTGTTTCCTGTCCACTGTTCCCTGTCCACTCAGACCCCTGTCTACTATGTGCCCTGTCCCCTCACATTGCAAGCAGTGTGCGAAAGAAATCCCGCAAAACTCTTTCCAAACTAGTGAGGAAGTAGTTCGTAATATCTTTTTAAAAAAATGTATTTTTATTGAGAATATCAATCAGTTAACATGACAATTGTTACAAAGTGTAGACTATGAATGAAGATAGAATTAACAAAAATAATAAAGAGTATTTCGTAATATGACCCACTCTTGTACCATAGATATGCATATACGCTCTACGTCTTTTACTTTTTTACTTCCAAGTTACTTACTGAAATTGTCGGATGAGTGCACAGTTCTGCAGATGAGTGTGCTCCTGAATTCCCTCAACAAAACCCCGGAAATAAGGGGTTCATCCTGGTATTTTAAGTGCCCCCATTTGTGAGTAAAAGTCGCCCACTCAAAAGCTTTTTGACGAAGTGGACTCAAATATGCGTACTCAAAAGGGTGTAGGGCTCTGATTCGGACACAGCCCCAGACTTTGTGAAATACCCCCCAGAGCTCCATACAGGTGTTCTCCATAACCTGGAAATAAAATAATCACACGGCCAAGGGGGCGACTAGCACCCCCTGCTGGTGAATGGGTGTCTCACATAAAACACAAGCTTTGAGGTAGATGCAGAACACAGAATGTAAACTGATGTCACTAATTACCATCAGTGAATATGTCACATCTCCTTTTGCATTGATTTTTATGTTTTGGACGTGCACTGACTTGTTTTTTGTGTCTTTCTTGCATTATGACGGACTCCATTACATGTATTTTGCCCAATACAATCTACAGGATTTTGATCCAACAGTCTGGCTCTGTATTTGTAATATTACATTAATGCATAATTACCCAGTGTTATCAGCCAATCAATCAAACTTTATTCATATTGCACCTTTCCTTCAGGATTGCCATACAAAATGCTTAGACATAAAAAATATATATTTTTTAAATCAATGAAGAGATAAAATACAATCATAAAAAATACTTTAATAATAGTAATAGAAAATTAATAAAATTAAGTAAAATAAATACAATTGGGAGCAGGTGGACCAGGGCCGGTTCTAGACTGCTTTGATTGGGGGGCATTAAGAGATGTTGGTGGGGCAGAAGGAGAGGACGAAGTAGTGGGGGGTCTGGGGGTCCTCCCCCAGAAAAATTTGAGCCTTTTAAAACTCATTTTCTGCATTTCTACACAACCTCACATAAAAAAATAAAATGTTTAATTTATGAAGATTTCTTTTTTTCCAAAGCCCTGGATGAGATTTGAGATGCTTTTTGTTAAGGTTCCGGATAGGGACTGGACTCAAATGCACGACTCAGAGACAGAAATACAATAATGCTCGCTAGGAGACTTTATTACTTCGCCAAAAACCCCGGAAGTATGGGGAGAATGGGAAGGGGGCTGAATCCTGGGTCAGGCGAGAACGGAGGGCAGAGCGGGAGCGGGAAGCAGGCAAGGGGCTGGGCAGTGGCTGAATCCTGGGTTGGTGTAGCAGAGGGAGAGCGGGATGCAGGAGACAGGAATGCGTGGCGTAGAACAGGCAGGAGGCTGCAGGCTGGCGGGTAAAGCAGAATATTACATTACATTCATTTAGCAGACGCTTTTATCCAAAGCGACGTACAGTAAGTGCGTACAGAGACATCATCAAGATCACTACAGAACAGACAAGACAAAGCACATCCTTCCCATAATGTAGCAGCTATCCCTAGCAATGAACGTCGACTGTAGTTCACAGTAAGCTGTGGGCAAATCAGCAACACCACACTACCATTCCAAATACTATTATAAACTATAATAAACAGACAGGAAAACACAGGGAACAGGGAACAGATATTCCTAGGTGAGGATATCAGTCAAGGTGGAGTCTGAAGAGGTGTGTCTTCAGGCCTCGACGGAATGCAGGCAGGGTTGGAGTAGAACGTAGGGGAATGGGAAGTTCATTCCACCACTGAGGAGCTAAGGTGGAAAAACTCCGCAGTCGGGACAAGCGAGAGCCTTTGACACGGAGGGGGGGAAGTGCCAGTCGCCCTGCTGTAGAAGAGCGAAGTGGTCGAGCAGGAACATAGTTCTGGATTAAGTCCTGCAGGTAGGCGGGGCCTGTCCTATTGGCTGCAGTGTAGGCCAGGGTCAGAACTTTGAACTGGCAGCCAGTGGAGAGACCTCAGCAGTGGGGTAAAGCTAAAGTATAGGCTAATCAGTATATTAGTGGATAAGATAATTTTATAACATTTTAAACCCACCTCCACCCCCTCATCTTATAGGAGGACAACTTTATTTATGCCCAATAATACCAAATCATTATCTAATCTTATATGGAAACAAGTATATTAAAGATGAGCTATATTCCTATATATATTTCATTTCAGTCTCTTTGTGCAATTTTCGATTTACATGTGAAACTAAGGTACTGTAATTGGCTTATCATTTCATTTATATATATAGACAGTATATATATATATATATATATATATATATATATATATATATACATACAGTCAAGCCGGAAAGTCTGCACACCCCTTTCACCTTCTCCACGTTTTATTACGTTACAGACTTATACTACAATAGATTTAGTTTATTTTTTGCCTCAAACATCTACACACAATAGCCAAAAATGTCAAAGTGAAAACAGGTTTTTAGAAAATATGCAATTTTATTTTACTGACAAAAATAGGTTATTTAGGGGTTACATATCTGTACACACCCTTAGCCTAATACTTGGTTGCTGCACCTTTGGCAGCGATTACAGCTTCAAGGCGACTTGGGAAAGAAGCTACGAGCTTGGCACACTTGTTTCTGGACATTTTTGCCCATTCCTCTTGGCATATCCTTGCAAGCTCCGTCAGGTTGGATGGGGAGCGTCGGTACACAGCCATTTTCAGCTCTTTCCACAGATGTTCAATTGGATTCAGGTATGGGCTCTGGCTGGGCCACTCAAGGACATGCACAGACTTTCTCCGAAGCCACTCCTTTGTTCTCTTGGCTGTGTGCTTCGGGTCGTTGTCATGTTGGAAGGTAAACCTTCGCCCCAGTCTGAGGTCCAGAGCGCTCTGGAGCAGGTTTTCTTCAAGGATCTCGGTGTACTTAGCTGCATTCATCTTTCCCTCTATCAGGACTAGTCGCCCCGTTCCCGCTGCTGAAAAACATCCCCACATCATGATGCTGCCACCGCCATGCTTCACTGTAGGGATGGTATTAGCCAGGTGATGAGCGGTGCCTGGTTTCCTCCAGATATGACGCTTGGTATTCAGGCCAAAAAGTTCCATTTTGGTTTCATCAGACCAGAGAATCTTGATTCTCATGGTTTGAGAGTCCTCTAGGTGCTTTTTGGCAAACTCCAAGCGGGCTGTGATGTGCCTTTTACTAAGGAGGGGCTTCCGTCTGGCCACTACCATAAAGGCCTGATTGGTGGAGTGCTGCCTGGATGGTTGATCTTCTGAAAGGTTCTCCCATCTCCACAAGGATACGCTGGAGCTCTGTCAGAGTGACCCTCGGGTTCCTGCTCACCTCCCTGGCCAAGGCCCGTCTTCCTCGATTGCTCAGTTTGGCCAGGCGGCCAGGTCTAGGAAGATTCTTGGTGGTTCCAAACTTCTTCCATTTACGAATGATGGTGGCCACTGTGCTCTTTGGGACCTGTAAAGCTGCAGAAATTTTTCCGTACCCTTCTCCAGATCTATGCCTTGACACAATCCTGTTTCTGAGGTCTGCAGATAATTCCTTTGACCCCATGGCTTGGAGTTTGCTCTGACATGCACTGTCAACTGTGGGACCTTATATAGGCAGGTGTTGGCAATCACCAATCATGTCCAATCAATTGAATTTATCACAGGTGGACTCCAATTAAGTTGTAGAAACATCTCAAGCAGTATCAGTGGAAACAAAATGCACCTCAGCTCACTTTTGGGTGTCATATCAAAGGGTGTGCACACTTGTGTACATATGATATTTTACATTTTGATTTTTTATAAATTAGCACAAATGTCTAAAAACCTGTTTTCACTTTGTCATTATGGGCTATTTTCTGTAGAATTTTGAGACAAATAATGAACTCAATCTATTGTAGAATATGTCTGTAACGTAATAAAACGTGGAGAAGGTGAAAGGGGTGGGGAGACTTTCCGGCTTGACTGTATATAACTTGAGCATGCTTTGTTTACACTTTAAAGGGCAACTTTTAGGTTAACATCAACAGTGAATTAATATGTGGGGAAATTATGTAGGCTAGCAATGGGATTTAAAATGTATATATTATTTAATACACTTAGAATTCTATCCATGCTTATTTTAGTAATGAAATCGGCCACGCGCAACTCAAATCTGGCAAATCGAACGGTGACGTCACATCAGGCAGTGAGAACAGAGCGGGCGTTACAGTGAATGGTAAAGTAAGCAACATTAGGAGCAAAATGGATCGTAATGTCAGCATTGTTGAGACAGATGTGCTGGAAAATCCGCTTTCCAATGCTTGCGTTAGCTATCTAACGTGACAGCGGGCAAACTAACCCAGTAGAGACTCCAATCCCACTGAGCAAAATCACGCCCATTCGTTGTCCCTAATAATGTCGGGCGACATCGGCTGTATTGGTCACCTGATGTTGTTTAGATCACTTTTTAATCATGATTTAGGGTTGAGTTAGAAGACATCGTTTGACATTTAACAATATTTTTCTAAGTTCATCAATTGTTTCGGTCAAGATCGGCTGGTAGCTAGCGAGCCAATTAGCCTACACTTGAATTAATCGGTAGCCTGTATTGAGCTGCAATTGTGACCATCCTAGCCTATGAAATGTGCAGAAAGCGCAGAATACACAGTTCATGATCATGTAGCTATTGTTAAAATAGCTCAATAGCATCTAAGATCTCTTTTAGCTCTTTTTTAGCCCGGCTAAAAGGCGTGTACAACATAGACGTGCCATATGACACATTTTTAAAAACCATTTTCATACGTGATTAATTTGTAAGTTCAAAGAGAAACAGTGTGTTGATAATGGATCTATTTCACTAGAAGTCATTGCTTTGACAAGCGAAATCCGGTCTACACTTAGACGCTTATACAAACTATGGACCATGACGATGACGGGATAGCTCAAAGCTTCTGCTCTTTTCTATCCATTGCTGAACTTTATTGGCCGAGGTGAGGTGGAGGACAAGGGAGGAGTAGCCTAACGTTACAGTTTTACTCGGGCCATTCTAGTTGCGCATGCAAGTGATGCCCATTCCTGTGTTGTTCATTTGCCAGATTATTTCATTAAAGCAAACTTTTTTGATCTTTAGTAAGAATAAATAATTATAATCCAATAAATACATAAAATAAATAACTAAGAAAATAAAATGTACAGAAAATATTAAATATAATAAGTAAAAAAATTAACTATTAACTCAGTCGCTGCACTGTGGCAAGGTCAGGCAAAGACTGGGTGCGTCCCAATAGTCAAAAAAATGCCACCTTTCCTCCTCCACTACCATTCCTCTACTCCGTACCTGGAAACGGATCTTTGTGTTTTAATCTAATGTCGCTGATTACATCTTAATTACGTATTAATGCTTACATATTAATTAATGTCTCGACGCAAACCGCAATGTCATGTACATTGGATACTGTACATGCAAATACTTGTAGCTACTCAAAACGTTCAGGCAGTTTTGCATATTTCCGGGTAGGAGAGGAGTGGTAGTAGGCTTGGGACGATGGTCGATGGAATCGACTATTGACAATGGTTGAACCCATCGGCGATGGCTATCTATCTTTGTCGATGCCTGGACGATTTTTTTAAATTTTAATTCTTAAAATAAAAATAGTAATTTCGCCTCTCATTCTGTGTTTTTAATAAATTTTCTACTCTAACATGCATTTACAATGTAACGTGTTGTCTGCGTCTTTGAAATGTGATCGCTGATAGCCAAAATCACGCTGATAGCCTACCTTCTGTTAGACCACAGTGCAACTAACTATATAATTTCATTCAGGCCTAATTAAAGAAATTATATTTTGTATTCAATAGTGCTATTGATAAACTATTGTTCAGTCTAGAACGGAGTGTAGGCTTAGGCTACGGAGTGGTGAGCTGTAGCCATATAGTCTATCCCTCAACAGCCTTTTTATTTTAACAGCACAACAAGCTTACCGGTGTCGGACTCGGGGCATGGAAACAAATATAGCCTAATATTGTACAATCTGACTGTAGACTAATGAAAGATGTGATCAGAGAAATAAACTAGATTGGATGAAAAGGTGGCCGCTATATTCCTATATTGATACACGGAACGTCTTCGTCACTGAAGCGAAACATTGAAACGATTTAGGAGTTGCTATAATCTCTAATTGATTCAACAGGTTTATTTAGAATAGTAAATAATGTAATTTACAATGTAATATAGCCTAGCTTAACCATTTCATCAGTGAAAAAAGTCCCCTATAACGAAAATAAATCTTCAGTCCAACGTAAGCCTATAGGTCATGTCTCTTTATTTTATAGGTTTAGGCTATAAAAAGTTTCTGATTATCAATAAAAAAATAATTCGTTTCAGGGTAAATTATGTATTTTTGATTACATTAGGTTAGTTAAAAAGGTCTAACCCGATAGTGCTAAGTGAGAGGAGTTACGTGCAGATGGAGATAGAAAGGGGATCTAGTGAATCGCTCACTACAAGACTAAAATGATAATGAACGTGATGACTGCTCGTCTAGCTTCTTCACAAAATGAAATTAAATTAGTAAAATGAAACGAATTGCTATAAAACAGACGAGGGCGCAGAAAGGCTTAGGGAAACTATCCTGAGCGCTCCTGAGCGCTGACCGTGATGCTGACTGTCTCGTTGGTTAGCGGCCAGGTGAGATAAATAGCCTCTATATAATCTAGAATAGACGTGACATCTGTTGCATATTATTCTTTATTATATTTGGACAAAATAGTGAATACAATTCGCAATGGTATGCCATATAAGTAAGCAAAAGACCCGCTGTTCAATAGCCCCGCCCCCGCGCACCCCTCGATAGAATCGACCATCGGCGATGGCTAGAGGGCTCGATGGGACGATGCTGCCTTGTACACGATGGTGTTGCGCCCGCCCCCTTATTCCCTGTCCCCCAGGGTGTTTGTGTCTGTGTTTCTTTCTTTCTCTCTCCCTCTTTGTTCTCTCTATGATGTAGGGAGGGGCGTCGGTTCTCTGTCAGGTGAGTGTACAATTAACTGATTGGGAAACCGACGCCACCTGTGAAGCTTGGATAAAGAAGCTGCTCCCACACACCATTGGGGCTGCTTCCCTCTCACACACAGCCTACGGCAAAGGCCCTGCTCGCAAGGAGTTGCGAGACGGGGAGCTTAGGCTGACCCTTTTTCTATATCCGTTTTACGCATATTTATAAATAAACTATTGTTAAACGTATGTCCTGTGTGGTCTCCATTTTGTTTGTCCTGTTTTCCGGCGGGGCATAACAAATGGTGGCAGCGGTGGGATTGTCTGGTGAATACAGCTGGTTTATCGGACAAACCCATTTGTCGGAATTCGTTGAGTAAATTTTGCGTGGAGACTTGCAGGACATAGAGATTCGGATGTGTGGAGAAAGGAAGCAAATGACGTAACCCGGATTCTGTTTGTTATCGGGGGTGACGTGTGCTGAACCTGTTTTCTTGGTAGGTAAGTGAACCATCCTGCACAGGCAACGGTCAATTTTAGAGTTTTGCAGTATTCCCTGGTAGGTAAGCGACGGGTTCAGTAGAAGCCCGTTTGGCATTTTATTATTTTTGTGGTATTAACGGCTGAAGCTACGTGCTTGGGTACCTGTCGTGGCGGTGTTGACGGATTATCAAATGGTCTGTTCATATGCCAGCGAGTTCCAGGTTTAAAGTGACCCACCGTAAACCCACGGGGGGGGCCTGATAGGTTAACAGTGCGGGGAAAGGGAATTTACTCTTCACCTTGGGGAGGTTGACCGGGTGTTTGTCCACGATCGTATCACTTCCTACTTTGTGGTATTCTAAAACAGGGTGCACAAATAACGGTAGTGAAATCAGTATACTCTCTAGTTGGGCTAGTCTGGAAATAAGTCTTGGGCTAGCAGGAGAAATAAGTTCTGTTTTTCTGACGTCTGCTATGTTTTATTCGGTAACTGTGTGTAAGCACGGAGGTTTCCGATAACTGTTCCGTGGTGGCGTTGACTAAAAGGAGGTGGCGCTTGGTTAATAGCAGATTGTCAGGGCTTGTTAAGCTTTGGGGTGTGGCCTGGAGTGCGGCGCACAGTTTGTATTTTTGTAGGACACATTTGTTGTAAAATTGTAGGATGCATGCTTACCTTGTTGTGAAGTAGCGTTGATGCATTGTTGCACGGGATAAGTGCGCTGTGAGGTGTTCATGCAGAGGAGACGCGACGGGTTGGTTAGCTTGCATGCAGACCCAAAAATAAATGAATTCTTATTGCGTCCCTCCCCTACCAGTTTCCATCTGCTAAACCGGAGTGAGCTGTGCGTGCTTGTGGCTTATTGGGAGGCGTGGATAGGTAAACGTTCTCTCTCAGCACTTAAAGACTTGTTGTTTGCTGTCGCCGTAACAAAGGGTTTGATAGTTAAAAAGATGTCTGAGATAGAAGATAGCGCGTCGCTACAGGTTCGGTTGGCGGAGATAGAGCTGGAGAAAGAAAAATTAAAATTGCAGGAGATATCAGAACAACGGCAGACTGATTTGGAGCGTGACCGTATGAAACACCAACATGAGTTGGAGCTCGCTAAGTTGCAGCTGGAGGAAAACAAATTGTCCCTTGAACGAGATAAACAGCGAGAGTCTGTAAGGTTTCGTGAGTGGCAAGAGACATTGCCCGTTGAGGAGCGCACAATGAATGATAGTTTTTCCGCTGTGTCTAGATTAGGACGGAATTGTGTAACCTCTAACATTCGTCTAGTTCCAAAATTAAACGAACGTGATCCTGAAACCTTTTTCACTTTGTTTGAACGCTTGGTGAGAAATCGAGAGTGGCCAGAGAGTGATCAAAAATTAATGTTACAATGTGTGTTAAGCGGAAAGGCTCAAGAAGCGTTTTCCGCACTGGATACGGAGGTGTCGTCTTATGTGCAAGTGAAAGAGGCTGTGCTGAGGGCTTATGAACGTGTTCCAGAAAGTTACAGACAGCGCTTTAGGAAATGGAAAAGAGGCGATAAACAAACACGTGGAGTTTGTGACGGAGTTGGTATCTCACTTTACTCGGTGGTGTAAAGCGTCACAGGTGGAGACGTTTGATGGGTTATGCGAGCTAATAATAATTCGGTCACTGAGTCGGTCGCAACCTACCTCAGTGAACGGGCTCCTAAAACTGCTGCTACTGCGGCTGTTTTAGCGGATGACTTCGTGTTAACGCATAAAAACAGTTTGACTGGCTCCCGTTTTCGGGGTCAAGAGCTGCGGAATGCTCCTCGATTTAATCGGCGTCCGGGTGTAACGGATAGTGCGTCCCAAATTAGATCTGTTCCCGGTACAAATGGCAAGTATGATGCTTCCCGTATTTGTCATTCGTGTAATAACCGAGGTCATTGGAAAGGAGAGTGCCCCGTGCATAAAGACGCAAAGTTTGTTCCTGGTGTAACCCCGGTCAGAGCCGGCGCTAGCGAGTATGCAACGTATGCAATTGCACGGGGGCCCGAGCTTGACCAGGGGCCCGAGCTTGACCAGGGGCCCGAGCTTGACCAGGGGCCCGAGCTTGACCAGGGGCCCGACAGGGAAATGCATTGAAAAGCCTTTGCGCAAAATCCTCGCAACATCTCGGCTCTGAAAAGTAACTACATATTTTGTCTAATCGGAGAACAATATGTTGATAATGAGGGTGTGCCCGGTAACCGCAGGGGTCTCTGTCCAATAGCAGCTTTCATTATTACCTTGTCATTATTTGAAGTTTTTTGATTGCATCACTGAACATACGAAGATTAGGCCTACAGTAACGTTAGCTAATGGAGCTTGCACGTTTGTTGAGTTATTTCTCAACAATGCAGAAGTCAAAATCTGGCTTTCAAAAGCGAAAAGACAATAAAAGAAGACTTGAAAATACAGAAAAAGAGACTACAAATGCCAAAAAGGTTTATTCAGCATGGTTCACAGGCGCAGCACCAGCGGCGAATTTGCCGCCCACGGCTATTGTTGGAGATGATGCTAGTAATGCTAACGTTCCGGACATTCCGCTAACGACATTCCGATTCGGGAGATAGCATCACTATCGGCAGATGTAACGTTACCCCAAGCTGAGACTTCTCCGGAACCTGAACCATCCACGGTAAATGCACCTCAACCGAAGGCGACACCGTCCACGTCACTTGCGTCAGATGCAACTCAAACGGAGGCTAACGTTATCCCAGAACAACCACGAACGGCAACGGTGTGTACCGGTGCAGGGCCAGAAGAATCGGCAGAGCCACTAGCACCGGAGACCAGTACTAGCGATTCACATGGGAACGTTAACGTTATTATTTTGATTATTTTGATCCTGCATTGTGGCCTGATGAAATGTCACAGGTTTTACGAGTTGACATTGTGCGTCAGAAACCTAAGCAGCTCAAAGACACTGATTTTGAATTCCCTCAAACTGATGGGCGCCGTCTGCAAATTATAAACGCAAGATAGGCACTCAACATGTACTGAGACCATGGCTATGTATTCTACATCTAGTAATGCTGTATTTTGCTTCTGTTGCAAGCTTTTTGGACCTGCTAGTGGTGGCGTTTTTGTTAAAGGTTTCAAAAACTGGAGACTGTCGGAACACGAGGGTTCACGAGCTCACTTGGAAAATTTCATTAAGTGGAAAACATTGGAAACCGGGCTTTTGAAGAATTGCACTATTGATAATAGTGTTCAAAACGAGATTGAGAAGGAGAGAGCACGCTGGAATGCTGTGCTTTGCAGACTGTTAGATTGTACTTTATATTTGGCATCCCAGAATCTAGCTTTTCGCGGAAGCGTTGATACATTGTATGCAGAAAATAATGGCAATTATATGAAGCTTATCGAACTTTTAGCTAAATATGACCCGGTCATGGCTGACCATTTAAGACGGGCTCAGAACAGTAAAGTCCATTATCTCAGTAAAGATAGCCAGAATGAATTTATTACATTATTAGCAGATGCTGTTTTAAAGAAAATCAGACACAATGTGCAAACGGCTCCATATTACAGTGTGTTAATGGACTGCACTCCAGATATATCGCACAAAGAGCAGCTGTCTCTTATGATCAGATATGTTTCAACTAATGAAAACAAAGTAGAGGTCCATGAAAGCTTTTTAGAGTTTGTTACAGTTGAAAACACTACAGGAGAGGGACTTACCAATATGCTACTCGATCGACTTGCTGAGCATAACATAGAAATCGGACACTGTAGAGGGCAGTGTTACGATAACGGTGCTAACATGAAGGGAGTCCATCGTGGGGTTCAAGCGAGAATCCATGAAATCAACAAGCGAGCGTTATATGTACCCTGCTGCCCTCATAATTGGAACCTCGCTCTGCAGCGTGCAGCCGAATCCTCTGTTGAAGCCAAGGCTTTCTTTGCTATATTGAACAGGCTATACACAATCTTTTCAAAGTCAACAAAACGTTGGGAAATTCTGCAACATCATTTGACTAAGTTTACTTTAAAATCGCTCTCAGAAACGCGGTGGAGTGCTCGTGCTGACGCCACAAAAGCAGTTTATGAACAGCTTCCAGAGCTAAGAGATGCGATGCTTGAAGTGGCCGAGCTGTGACAGTAACACGCTCTCTGAAATATCTGGCCTTGTGAAAACAATAGAAACGTTTGACTTCATTGTAAGCTTGGCAGTCTGGAACACAGTGCTAAACACAGTGTGATTTTGCAAGCACCAAAATTGAATATGACACATGCAATGGATGTTGTGTCTGCTGTGAAAGACACCTTGTGTGAATACAGACAGACGGGTCTCGTTACTGCAATCCAAGAGGGGAAAGCACTGGCTGAGAAGATGGACACGGAGCCCACATTCTCAGAACACCGAACAAGGCGCAGAAAACTGCTTCCAGGTGAATTGTCTGCAGATGAACCATTGAATGGACGGCAAAAATTTGAGGTGAACTTTTTCAACTGTTTACTGGACACTATCTTGATGGAGACAGAGGAACGTTTTTCCTTTTTTCAGGAGCTTGATGAACAATTTGGCTTTTTGTTTGAG
Organism: Synaphobranchus kaupii; assembly: GCA_029718625.1. Lineage (NCBI taxonomy): Eukaryota > Metazoa > Chordata > Actinopteri > Anguilliformes > Synaphobranchidae > Synaphobranchus > Synaphobranchus kaupii. Next base: position 4,670,777 of record JAINUF010000025.1, read on the forward strand.
ATAAAGAAATGTGGAAACGACACAAATCTGAAACAAGCCAGCAACAACCTTGCCTGTTTTCTGGGGGACATAAACGGCAATGAGTTGTCTGAGGAGTTAACTTTTCTCTCTCACCTGCTTCCAAATGATGCCACTTCTCCTGCCCAAGTGTTACAGTATGTCTTAGAGAAGGACATGAAGTGCTTTCCCCAACACATCAATCGCTCTGCAGGTGCTACTGACAGTGCCTGTGGCAGTGGCAAGTGCTGAGCGATCGTTCAGCAAACTGTCTCTGATCAAAAACTATCTCCGATCAACTATGTCCCAGGAGAGACATTCTGCCTTGGCTGTCCTGTCAATTGAAAGCAAACTGGCTCGACAAACGGACTATCAAGAGGTAATCGCACAGTTTACTGCAGCCAAAGTCCGCCGTGCTCAGCTGTGATGGTGAGTCTGTTTTATTTAGATTTTATCGAGGCAGCGCCTTCTGCTGTGCTTTTGTGGTAGGCAGCTATATATATGCGTTTGGTGTGAGTTCGTTTGCGGATCCTGTCTGTCTGCAGTCTGCTATAGTTATGGATTGGGATTATTTGTGTGGTTATGAAGCAATGCCGCACACAGTAGTATAATGAATGTTGTTGATGATGTTAGTTTTTGTAATACAGTAGCTACTAGCTAGTTTGTTTACCTTCTCACTTTTGTATCTGGCGATTATCTTAACTATTCGGTTAAGATTATCTTAACCCTATTTACTTTGGCCTATTTTATACAATTTTCGCCTAGTTTTTACTAGTGTCAATTAAGTGCCAATATCTCAAAAACTATTCACTGCACATCCATGGTTGAAAGTTTCAATGAAAGAAGAGGCTTGTACCATTCAGAAATTTGCATCAGAATAAATTTATGTAAAAATGGTCACATACAGTTTATACATAATACACATAAAAAAACAAAAAAAAGTACAAAATGCCTTGTGTTTTTACAGTTTAGCACTGACTATTTCAACTTCAAAGTACTGGAGCAAGCCAGAATTCCTTACACTAGTGCACTGATATGTTGTCCACAAGTGTATAGAATTTGGTAAAGATATCTACAGGCTTTCCTTATCCATTGGTATTTTTTCCAAAACTGTGCCCAGTGTCCCAATATTTATCCAAACCTCTCCAAATATAAAACATGTGCATATCTTTCTGTCCGGGCATGTTAATCATCAGAAAACTTTATCTTTCTATTGAAACAGTTTTTGTAATACAAAATGTAAAGAAAATAAACCTACACATGTTTTGTATATATGTGTATGAGAGTATGCTCTTACAAATTGTGCCGAAATTGTGCCCAAAAGTGCCCAAATACCTCTCCGAAAAGGATTACTTACCCTAATGTTATCCAACCAATCTGCTTTACATTTAAAATGGCACTGTACTTCAAAGTTAGATTTACCAGAGCCCCATAAGCCAGCAGAATAACAGGTTTATCTATAACAAGCCTTCAACTTTACTTTTTACAGCAAAAGTAATGAATTATACATCACTATTTGGCAAACCTGTCTGTTACCACCTCCTACGACAGAGGTGTCAGGTGGGGGAGAGGTGTCTTCACTGTCCTCCCTGAAAAAGACAGATTCAAGTACATTAATAAGTAGAATCACTAAAAAATGAGAACACAAATTATCTCAAAAAAACATATGGCAAGTATTACAATTAAGTGGAAATTTTTTTTTATTTCATAATAAAAAAAAAAATATATATATATATAAATATATATACACACACACATATATATATTATATATATATATATATATATATACGTATATACATTAAAAAATTTTACATCCACAGTACGTCTGATATTAGCTCCAACATAATTAGCAATCGTAGCTAACTAGGATTTATGAATTAGTTTGTCAGCTTGCACGAACTAAATTACATTATTATAATACTGTAATGTCTTGACTGAACCGTGAAATAAAGTACTGAGAATGGATGTCGTTTCATGCGCAAATTCAACAACTAGCCCTTGTGTTGGTTTCTGCACAAAGAAAAAGCGAATGAACGCTAGAAAACAAACAAACAGCAGGCGCTCCTTACCAGCCTGTGAAATCATAGAAGCTAACTAGCGAACTCCTGCGAGAATCCATTTATCACCAAACTAAAAATACTCTAGATAATAGCGCTCCATACTGTTGATGATTATGATAATAACAATAATAATAATAATAATTTGTATTATATATTTTTAAAAACACTTACATGTCCAGACACGGGTCCATGCCAGAGTCATTGCTCTGCCAGAACACAGACTTCTTCGCCTCTGGGACACTTCTTCACCTCCAAAACCTGAGCAACTGTGAAATAAGCGCTCTTCTTTCCACCGTTGATTGCCACGTTCGCGTATAAATGTATAAAATAATCGTAAACTTTGAAGCAGCAAAGACATCACCAGCGCAATTGCACCATACATCTGCCCGTGTCTGCATACAGAGAAAGACTGGTCTGTGACGTTTTTTCAGCTCACAAAAAAAGCTACACATTGCTAAATACATCTGGATAGACTACAAACGTACTTGTAACAGCAATCCAGCCCATCCCCTACATGATAAACTCAGTCAAAATGGCCACAGGCGTCATCTGATGCTGTCGACAGTCAGGAGCGCACAGCCGATTGCGCAATGGGCTGTCGTTACGCGTGGATACAGCGCCGTTCACAGTCGCTTGAATATGACATCTTTTACTTCGTTAGAAAGGGCAGGAACCCCCGTAGAAGATAATCTACGTGTTTTACGTTAGATCATTCCTGTAGCAGTCTAGTAATGCTTTTACGCAACGGTAGTAACGTAGTACAAACGCAAACGCGATGGGTACGCACTGTGGAAATTGAGACTTTCCTGGATAATGGATAAATGGGTTACGAAAAAACGTTGAGGATTCTTCAGAAAAGGGTTATAACTGCATAACCAGGTATCGTATTTGGTTGCTTAAACATGTTTATCAAGAGAATTTGTAGAAAATAAAATGTATTTATACAAAACCGGAAGTATATCGGTTGTATGCATATTGAAGTGAGCACGGGAAAAAAACACCTAATGTTTATTTATACAACTTTTCAATAATATACAATTGTTCCTGAATCGGATCTTGATTTTTTAGCTGGTTGAAATGGTACCAAGAGCTTTTGTGATATGCATTTTATTGCCTGTGACTGCGGCGAGGTGAAGGCTGTAAACAAATAAAAAAAGTGGGTTGGGCTATTAGCACCCTGCTGCTTTATGGCTCTGTAGTGTAACCTGAGAGCTGATAAGCATATAAACGAATGTGTTCGCAGGCTGTGACTGTTTTTAACAATTTTGCGTCGAAAGTTCCGTGTTTTATTAACGTTATAATTTAGAATTTAAGAGAAATATGAACACTATAAAAAATTGGGGCGCATGCGTCCCACCACTAGGGGGCCAAAGCCTATAGAGTTAATCTATTTGGTTGTGTGTGTGTGTGTGTCTTAGTGGGTCTGTGGCATTTGTAATTGTTTGTTTGGGTTGTTGATCCATCAGTGTTTTTATCTGAAAATAAGAGATGCTTAATGCCCACATAACTTCAGAAGACATTGTATTATAGTGTGCTATAAAATCTATTATTATTATTATAACGCGATGTGTTATGACGTAATTAAAATAGCGTTCCCCCACTACACCACTGAAAGTAACCTGATTATTGCGTGACTGTTTTCAAAAGCATTCCGGTACATAGGCTAACGTCAAAGCGGAGATACGATAGCTCTATTTAAAGGGATCATATACTGTATGTCATGGTTAACTCTTTAGGTAATTTCCCAGTATTGTTCTTTGTGGGGGGGCCCATTTCACCCGCTTTGCATACGGGCCCAAAGGACACTAGCGCCGGCACTGACCCCGGTCACTAAATCTGCTGCTTTCGTAGCACATGCGATTGATACACCCGACCCGGATGTTGTTCCTGTGAATTCGTCCGGTCGACCCTCTTTTGAGGATAACGTTTTGGTAAATGAGTATACTCCGTTTGTCACTAATGGCTTGGTCTCTTTGGTAGGTAACTCCAATAAATACCCTGTGCATATTCTGAGGGACACAGGAGCTGCCCAGTTTTGTGGTAAAAACTGTTCTGCCCTTTTCTTCGCAGTCGGCTACCGGGGACAGCGTGCCGGTCCGCGGTATCGGGTCGACGCAGCTAAACGTTCCCTTGCACTGCGTTAACCTGGAGTCTGATTTAGTTCAGGGCGAGGTAGTGGTTGGTGTTTTGTCTGTGCTGCCCGTGGAAGGTGTTGATGTGATACTGGGAAATGACTTGGCCGGTGTGTTGGTGTGGGGAGATGCATCTGTGGTGGTTTCCCCGAAGCCTACGTCGTCTGGGGAGCTAGACGACCTGGCTAAACGGTACCCTTCGGTGTTCCCGGCGTGTGCAATCACGCGAGCAATGGCCAGAAAGCACCGGGAGTATGGACCAGATCACAGTAATTCCAGTGAAGATCTTGACTTGCCTCCACAAACCGAACATACCTGTGCCCCTGAACCACCCCAGGTAAAAGACGAATATTTACCATTCATTGAGCCATTGGCCTCAATTTCTCCACGTTTTATTACGTTACAGACTTATACTACAATAGATTGACTTCATTTTTTGCCTCAAACATCTACACACAATAGTCAATAATGACGAAGTGAAAACAGGTTTTTAGAAAATATGCAATTTTATTTTACTGACAAAAATAAGTTATTTAGGGGTTACATATCTGTACACACCCTTAGCCTAATACTTGGTTGCTGCACCTTTGGTAGCGATTACAGCTTCAAGGCATCTTGGGAAAGAAGCTACGAGCTTGGCACACTTGTTTCTGGACATTTTTGCCCATTCCTCTTGGCGTATCCTTGCAAGCTCCGTCAGGTTGGATGGGGAGCGTCGGTACACAGCCATTTTCAGCTCTTTCCACAGATGTTCAATTGGATTCAGGTCTGGGCTCTGGCTGGGCCACTCAAGGACATGCACAGACTTTCTCCGAAGCCACTCCTTTGTTTTCTTGGCTGTGTGCTTCGGGTCGTTGTCATGTTGGAAGGTAAACCTTCGCCCCAGTCTGAGGTCCAGAGCGCTCTGGAGCAGGTTTTCTTCAAGGATCTCGGTGTACTTAGCTGCATTCATCTTTCCCTCCATCAGGACTAGTCGCCCCGTTACCGCTGCTGAAAAACGTCCCCACATCATGATGCTGCCACCGCCATGCTTCACTGTAGGGATGGTATTAGCCAGGTGATGAGCGGTGCCTGGTTTCCTCCAGACGTGACGCTTGGTATTCAGGCCAAAAAGTTCAATTTTGGTTTCATCAGACCAGAGAATCTTGATTCTCATGGTTTGAGAGTCCTCTAGGTGCCTTTTTGGCAAACTCCAAGCGGACTGTGATGTGCCTTTTACTAAGGAGGGGCTTCCGCCTGGCCACTACCATAAAGGCCTGATTGGTGGAGTGCTCCCTGGATGGTTGATCTTCTGAAAGGTTCTCCCATCTCCACAAGGATACGCTGGAGCTCTGTCAGAGTGACCCTCGGGTTCCTGCTCACCTCCCTGGCCAAGGCCCGTCTTCCCCGATTGCTCAGTTTGGCCAGGCGGCCAGGTCTAGGAAGATTCTTGGTGGTTTCAAACTTCTTCCATTTACGAATGATGGTGGCCACTGTGCTCTTTGGGACCTGTAAAGCTGCAGAGATTTTTCCGACCCAAGGCTCTGAACGCTCTCTGCGACGCACTGATGACAGAAGTGGGCCGGGCTTTGGATGCGTTTGAGGCGGACGGTGAGATCGGCGCCATTGTCATTACTGGCAGTGAGAGAGCCTTTGCAGGTGAGGGCATTCCCCAGGTATTCCCCAGGTACTGGGACCTTGAAAACCATTCAGCTTTATGTTGCTACTGTACTGTGAAATTTCAGCCTTATAACGTCATCAGGGAATGTGTTTGAACATGGAAACTCTGACCCTGGAAAATTAAAATGTGAATTTAAAAATGTTAAAATACTGAAATGGCACCAAATAATGTTGGAAATCACAATGTAATAGACCACAGTTCAAGTGAACAGAGGGATCCTGTTGGTACTGAGCTTTGCGGTGAGCAAGTTATCTCTACAGTCTTTTGATTGCTGAAATAATGTACCTTCATAGCTAGACATTGTATGCCTAAATAATGTCAAATATCTTATGAACATGCATAACTGCTTTCACTGGTGTCACCAGTTGAACTTGAGTGTTGTTGTTTCAGCTGGTGCTGATATTAAGGAGATGCAGAACAGGACTTTTCAGGAGTGCTATGGTGGAAACTTCCTGGCGCACTGGAATAGGATTTCAACAGTGAAGAAGCCTGTCATAGCTGCTGTGAATGGATTTGCTGTAGGTGTTTTGCATGCTAATAAGACTATCATGTATGCCATGTAATGAGAGAGAACAATGCCACTGTTTAAATTCAGACATATTGTACCGGAATACAGTATCTTCTATTTTACAATACAACTCTATACACAGGAGGGCCACAATCAATCTAATTTCCCAGCTCTTTAAACCATGTATGTTGCAAAAACTGGGGTGTGAAGCTAAATTGGTTTAATCATGACAATGCGCACATTCCCAGGGTTTAAATTATGAAAAGGCTGAATATTTAATCTGAACACAGATTCAAACTAATAAGGAACCGTGGCTGTGATAAACTGCTGTAATTAGAGGAATACCAATTTTTCGCCCATCTTCGAACTGGCTGGCGGTTGCCGGACTGTAACCGTACGGACATATCCTTTGTCCCACATTGAAAGGAATCAACACCCAGGTTTATTCTGGGAACACATAAAGCTGTGCATGTGAACACGACCAATGAATGTTTGAATCCTGTTTTTGACTCAACTGTTTCGGGCCCTGTGTAATCGGGGGTGGAGTAGCCCTGCTCTCATAGGACATTGCAATGAATCTCATACAAACCCCAATTCCAAAAAGTTGGGACGGTACGTAAAATGCACATAAAAGCAGAAAGCAGTGATTTGTAAATTAATTGAAAAAAAAACATTAAATATCTTTTCTTTTTCTTTTTTCAATTAAATATATGTAAAAGAGAATTTACAAATCACTGCTTTCTGCTTTTACATGCATTTTACATACTGTCCCAACTTTTTTGGAATAGGGGTTTGTAAGAGGACCAACAGTTATCTTGATTATTATTATTATTACTACTACTAATATTAATAACTTAATATCTTTAATGTTGTGCTCCACAGCTTGGCGGAGGCTGTGAATAGGCTATGATGTGTGATGTTATTTACGCTGGAGAGAAGGCACAGTTCGGACAGCCAGAGATCCTGCTAGGAACCATACCTGGTGAAATTCTGCTCATTACTTTAACCCTGAACTGAGAAAGCTGTGTTTATAACCTGGGCCCTATTCCTTGTAGCCGACTAACAGAGTTAGCTGGGTAACTGCGCTAGCTGGCTAACTGAGTTAGCTGGGTAACTGCGCTAGCTGGCTAACTGAGTTACAGTCAAAAAGTAAGGGCACCCCCAGATAAGCTGTCTCTTTTTAGACATATTTGGACACATGGATATTGGATCCTTATTCCAATGTTTTTTACTGTTGAAGGATGCTTTTAAATGATTTATTTGTCAGAAATCAACAGAAGTGCAATTATCCTGTGAGGAAAAAGTAAGTACACCCCTGGCTTCCATAACTGGTGTTGCCCCGTTTGGCAGCAATAACCTCCTCTAGGCATTTCTTGTAATTGATTATAAGTCTCTTGCATCAACTGGTAGGAATTCTCAGCCATTCTTCTTTGCAGTACTGCTTTAATTGTGTGATGTTAAAGGGCTTCCTTGAATGCACAGCCCGCTTCATGTACCCCCCAAAGCATTTCGACATCTACTTCAAACTGCTTTGAAATGGCTTTGTAACCCCTCCCAGTCTCATGAGAATGAATAATATTTTTTCTCAGGGCTCCGGCTAGCTCTTTTGACCTAGGCGTGATATGTCCGCACACACCTCGATGGTTAGGTCCAAACCAGACCAATTGTCTGTTTTTATGTAAGCATAGAACTTCCAAATTATTATCTAATAATTTGACAATCATTTACACTCGTTTTGTGCACCAGACATACATTTTAATCATTATATTTGATAGTAAAGGTAGGGGTGTACTTACTTTTTCCTCATGAGGAATTTGCATTTATGCTCATTTCAATTTGCTTAAGTGATTCCAAAGTCTACTTTTTTTAGCATCAGTTGTTGAATTAGTTTACCTTAATTAATCAATATGGTTGAAATTAAAATAAAATAAACTGGTGTCCAGATATGTCAAAAAAACTGACTACCGTTTGAGGGTGTACTTACTTTTTCACATGACTGTAGCTGGCTAACTGCGCTTGCTGGCTAACTGTGCTGAGTAAAACTCGGAACAGTGTTTTTGCTAGTTCATATGTTCCATATTCAGGGCTTTCCAGGTTTTACTAGGCACAGTTATCCAGCTAACTGAGTTATCCAGCTAACTGAGTTATCCAGCTAACTGAGTTATCCATGTACGAGGGCCCTGATCTCACCAGATGCACCTGCATGTGAAAATAGCAGCACAATGGCCACCAGAGAGCAGAGAGACATTAAAATTAAAAAGGAGGGCTTGTAACATTTTGTGTTCTGGAACTCCCCAGGTAAGATATTTAAAGAACATAGACAAACGCAGTATGAATTAAGTGACTCATATGGCACAGTGGATGTAAATTGTTTTAACCCTTTAAAGTGTAAGATCACAAATATGTCATTAGAATGTTCTTGACTTAACATTCCAATGCTGATGTAACAATCACAGCTGAGTAATTCCATATGAATCAGACACAGAAAGGTGGATTTCGACACCCACCATCACATATTGTTCTGAAAAGTGCTTTAGGGATAAGAAAGGAATAAGATTAGCACCCAAGGACCCCCCAAACCCTACTGCAGGGATCTCAAAGTCCAGTCCTGGAAGGCCACAGTCTCTGCTGGTTTTTGTGATTTCCTTTCAATCAGCAGCCAATTTAGGCCTTGGAAACAAGGTGTGCAGACTCTTTAGCCAATCAATGTCTTAAATTAAAGACTTAAGTGCAGGAACACATCGAAAACCAGCAGACACAGCGGCCCTCCAGGATTTGAGTTTGAGATCCCTGCCCTACTGCAATCCCACCCTTATAAACAGAATAGAATGCAAGTTACCTGTGTGGGACAATACATTAGAAGCTGTGGCTTGGATTATTGTTTCTTCATATACACTGCTCAAAAAAATTAAGGGAACACTTAAGGGACACATCAGATCTTGATGAACGAATTATTCAAGTTGAAAATCTTTACTGATGTACATTGTATAATTTGTTGAGAACGAAATGACATAACAACGGTCAATGGAAACCAAAATCATCAACCCATTGAGGGCTGGATTCAAAATCACACCGAAAATCAAAGTAAAAAATTTAAATCACAGGCTGATCCAACTTCTGTGAATTTTATCACGGCAACTCATAATGTGACTCAGTAGTGTGTATGGCCCCCGCGTGCCTGTACGCACTCCCGACAATGTCTGGGCATGCTCCTGATGAGTCGGCGGATGGTGTCCTGGGGGATCTCCTCCCAGGCCTCGATCAGGGCATCAGTGAGCTCCTGGACAGTCTGTGGCGGTACTTGGCGGCGTCGGATGCACCGATACATAACGTCCCGTAGGTGCTCAATTGGTCAGGGGAACGAGAGGGCCAGTCAATGGCATCAATGCCTTCCTCATCCAGGAACTGCCTACACACTCTGGCCACATGAGGCCGGGCATTGTCCTGCACCAGGAGGAACCCAGGGCCCACTGCACCAGCGTAAGGTCTGACAATCGCTCTGAGGATTTCATCCCGGTACCTAACAGCAGTCAGGGTACCGTTGGCTATGACATGGAGGTCTGTGCGACCCTCCAAGGATATGCCTCCCCAGACCATCACTGACCCACCGCCAAATCGGTCATGCTGGATGATGTTACAGGCAGCATAACGTTCACCACGGCGTCTCCAGACTCTTTCACACTAGTCACATGTGCTCCGTGTGAACCTGCTCTCATCTGTGAAAAGAACGGGGCGCCAATGGCGGACCTGCCAATTCTGGTGTTCTTTCGCGAATGCCAATCAAGCTGCACGGTGCTGGGCTGTGAGCACAGGTCCCACTACAGGACGTCGGGCCCTCATGCCGCCCTCATGGAGTCTGTTTCTGACAGTTTGGTCAGAAACATGCACACCAGTAGCCTGCTGGAGGTCATTTTGTAGGGCTCTGGCAGTGCTCCTCCTGTTCCTTCTCGCACAAAGGAGAAGATACCGGTCCTGCTGCTGGGTTGATGCCCTTCTACGGCCCTGTCCAGCTCTCCTCGTGTAACGGCCGGTCTCCTGGTATCTCCTCCATGCTCTTGAGACTGTGCTGGGAGACACAGCAAACCTTCTTGCGACCGCACGTATGGATGTGCCATCCTGGAGGAGCTGGACTACCCGTGCAACCTGATTGGGCTGCAGGTACTGCCTCATGCTACCAGTAGTGACAAGGACACTAGCAGAACACAAAACTAGAGAAGTATCAGTCAGGAAGGATAAGGAGAGAGCAATTGTCTGTGGCCACCACATGCGAAACCATTACCTTTTTGGGGGTTGTCTCGCTTTTGCCTCTCCATTGCACCTGTTGTCACTTTCATTTGCACCAAAGCAGGTGAAATTGATTCACAATCACTTGTGCTTCCTAAATGGACAGATTGATATCCCTGAAGTTTAACTGACTTGGTGTTACACTGTGACGATTAAGTGTTCCCTTCATTTTTTTGAGCAGTATATATGTACCTGCTTGCTCATAAAAAATAAACAGCTGACCATGCTAGATTTTTACCAAGATAACATGGTCCTCTGTACAAAAGCCCCTTGGTCTAGGATACAATTATGTTCAATTTAACATTTTAAAGTATTGTATTTATGTGCATTCATGCTGTTCCTAACTAATATCCTGACAGGACTGAGAAGCTCAGATTAATGATTTCGAAACATCTCAACTCCTGTAGCTTCAAATCTGAGGTTTTAAACAATGTTCTGGAACTTTCTCAGGGGTCCTTTTAAGGAACCTTGTTGTTTTTGTCTAGAATTATTAATAATACTCTGATAATTATTAATAATAATATCACTCTCCAGCTTTAATAATTGGCATCCAATTGCTCCTCGACTGTATGGTGCAACCCTGTGAAACTTGGCACTTTTGAGAAAGGGCATAACTCTTGCTTTTTAACCTAGACATCTTAATGTCCCTCCTCAAAAACAAACAAACGCTCAAAAGTCCCGAGTTGGGACTCGGCTACATTGTATTTTCTGGCACTTTTTAAAAGCATTTAAAGTGAGCGTTAGCTTACATAACTGCATGCTATTTTATCTCCCTTTATTTGGCTTGAACGTATGATGATAATTATAAATATGGGGGTGTTATTGTCTCAAAAATAAATAAATAAATGCAGCTGATCCACAAATAAATGCAACTGATCCACAATTATGTTTTTGCACTCACAAACAAATGTCTCCCGAACTAACTGTGCACTTATGCGGCCGTTGACACGTGTGGAATCGCGTGCATTTATTTGCTGATTTTTGAGACAATCCTCACAGCAAGATGTGCGAAGAAATGCACAAATAGCTATTTTTTTAAAAACTGTGTCTACTGCAGCCAATCAGAGTTTCGCTAACGCCCACGTTACTCCCAACGGATCCCAGCAGGCTTCAGGCCACGGTTCTGTGAACCTCTCTCGCCCAAGGTACTCTCCTTTCCTCAGTGACGACTGGAAGGCAGTCGCCACCTCCAACTGCATTAAAGTTAATGTTATATTGAAAATACACAAGAGCATCCTTCTAAGAATTAGCGAACTACAAGCGAAATACCTAGCTACTTGTTTGCAGCCTTGGGGGGAGTAATGTCATTACAGTGCTGAGGGCAACGAGGTAGTTTGAACCACAGCTTGACACACAATAACGTTAGCTAGCTACTGCTGGCTAAGTAACCATGTCAGCAAGATGTTAAGTTAGTTGTGGTATTTCAGTTGTGAGATGTAACTTCAGCAAGAACTGTATGGAGGACCACAAGTGTCACGGAAATAGTAATAAAGCATTTCATTAATTAATAACTAATTGTACTATAAAAATAGGCATTAATACCATTTGTTTACAAATTAATTTATTAATCGATGAATAAATAGACTAAATTACAAAGTAATTAATTATTTGATATTTTAATTGCCAATAAAAAGAGGAATTATAAAAATAATTTACAAATGAAATATTAATCCATCAATAAATATTAGCTACAAATTAAAAAGGGATTTACAAAAACAACATAAGAGACAATAAGTATCATTTAAAAATACAATGATAATACAAAATATAATGAATTCATGAATAAATAATGGAATTTTTAAATCTATTTGAAAATGCAGTTTAAAAAGAGAAATAACTAGATTCACAAATTGAATTAAGAATACAGATTTTAATCAGGCATTTAAAAGGGCAATTTCCTTTCTCATTTGCATTTGCATTTCCCTGCTGCCTTTTCTTTTCGTATTAACTATTCGATTTGATTAGTCATTTAGCTTCTCCTTTTAGCGTGTCCTTTTAGCCTTTCCGCGAAACACTTTGGGCCTTGCGCTGGTAAAACGAGTTAAAACAATGCAAATTATCCATGGGATGTAACAAGCTCTCTGATTGGCTATCACCTGGCATGTCATATGCAGACGTATGACATGGCTGTGGGAAGGAGAAGGTGGTAGAGGAAGAATTGCACATTTTTTTGAAGGATTAAATGGAAGAAACGCGGAATAACGCAATAAATGCCATAATTTATTTGGCTGACTATGTCGACAGTAATGTTCCAGTTGACTATGACTATGTTTTGATGAGGTTGCTTCAGCAAAGGGAAAACTTGGAAGCATCCAGCCGGCATTTAGAGGACGCTGTTCAGGCCAAGTTTGATGAGCCATTTGAATTTTTGCCGAAGAAATATTTTGCCACGAGAATAAGCGATTAACCATTCCACCAGCACTGCATCTGAAGTTTTGCCTTAAGAATTTACCCCAGAAATCCACCAGATGTACGACCTGAAGCAACAAGGTGCATTCCCGCGCTTTACGATGCATGAGAGCTTGTGAGCCTTTGAGCATGCAGGACTTAGTTTTGTTAAAACAAATATACAGCGTGAAGGCAGCGGCTACGACTATGCTACACCTTCGCTAGAAAGACAAAAATCATTCACGTGATCAAGTAGCGCCTATGCAATGTTCCAAAATAAGGTGGATAAAGCAGCATGAACTTTGCCATAAGAAATTAACCCGGAAATCCCCCAGATATGCGATACAAAGCAGCAAGGCAGGATTTATTAGCAGCAGCTTACAATGCATGAGAGCTCATGAGCCTCCCGGGATGCAGGACTTTGATTTGTTAAAACGGATATCGGACATATTAGGCAGCAGAAGTCAGACGACGTGGAGACTTCCTGACTCTTTCGAAATTGAGCATATTTGGCCATGTTGGATTTCATTTGCCAGAATCCACCCACTTCTGAATTCTGTTTAGATCTGGTATTATTTTATTTATACCTCAGGATGGAATACGACCGGATTTAGCCGGAAACGGATTACGATAACTATGGTTAGCTATGGAGGTGAACTATTTAGCCTAATGACAGATAGGTTTGCTCCTGAGAGGGCGAAAAACCACAAAAAAAACCTCCCGTCAGCAAGTATGTGCCGAATTAGCTAACCGGCTGCTAGCCGAATGCTTAACAAGAGAACAAGCCACCACAGTCAGCGCAATGAGAGCGAAGCACGGTATGAGCGCAAAAACTTCCCTGAAAGGCATAAATGCGGAGATGTGCAGAGAAAGCCAAGCATGTTATGTTTGCAACAGCAGCAGCAGGACGATGGCAAATGCATGAACAGGCAAGGTTAGAGGTTCAAATAGCCCTCCCATGTGAGACGTAGCGTCATGTGAGCTGACGCGATTCTGGCGCTTCGACGTAGCCTACATTTCCGCTTTAGACCATTAATCGAGGGGTTGCATTCGCATCATGTGCAGTCTGCCTCTGTGCATTCCACATTTGGTTGATGGAGTCCAGGTGGAGCAGGTGGTCAAGGTAGATGGTGACACTGGAGCTGTGAGGCAGCAGAAGCCCTAAGCCTGTCCCCCATTTGGCGGTATAGCGCCCTGAACAGGGTGGCCGTGGCTGCGCTGTTACTGTAGCCGGCCAGCATGTGCCACAGCAGGGGCAGCACTTCCTTCTCCACCATCTTGGGCTTCTGTGAGTACACCTCCGTCACCATATCTGAAAGACCGTGGATGGGTGGGGGGTCATTCCAATATACAAGCTAACTTATTACCTAACGGGTGAGCTGTGAAAGTCACATGTTATGGTTTGAACCAATCAAAATGTGCAGTGAGCCATTGTGGGACAGTACCTGCCACAGTGTTGGTAACGTCCATCTTAGCCTGTCCGAGGAGCACCTGGGCCCTGGCGGCGAAAATCTCCACCAGCAAGGCGTTATTTGCAACGGCAAAGGAACGAGGACTCAAGCCCACGCCTCTGACCATCCTGGCTTTGGGAGACTGCCCAAAAGACCAATGGATGCCTGGAAGGGCCTTAGAAACCTCACCGAGATTGTGCACGAGGGCGCGGACAGCGGAAACGGCAGCGCTGTAGATGGCGGGGTTCCTGGAGTTGAGGTGGCTGTCCACAACTGCAGGGATCAGGAGGTTGGTCACCTTGGGCAAGCTCTCCTTCAGTTGGGGGATGATCGTCTCCAGGGCCTTCAGCATGTGCAAATTCACAATTCGGTTGGACTCCACAAGCCTAGCCCTGATGCTGTCAAAAACCTTGCCAAGTAGAGGATGCAAAAAAAACATTTACCTCTGGTGGTGTAGGGACAACAATTTATATCTATATTTACATATGACAAACTTATAAGCAAACTTTATGTAAATAAGCAAACAATATGGTACAATGCATCACATTATAGGTTTAAGATACATAATTGTGTATAGATTCAAAATTATGAATACTAGTCAATATGCGCTTGGATTTGTTTTTCTCAAAAAAGGACCACCGTTTGATTCTATTTGGAGGTTTGTGGCTGTTTTGGAACACAAACACTTTTGGTCAATAGTCACCTATACAAATCAATGTTGGGAATTCTGATGAGTTGACTCACTTGGAATATGCACGATGTAACAATTCAATCTGCAGTTTTTAACTATCAGGTCGATGGCTCCGATGCGATCGTGGAAATCCTTGGACCCCATCTCAGCCTCCAGCTGCTCGATGTACGCAGTTCTGCCCACCAATTTGGCTCCCTGGCGCCGGGACAAGGCTCGGTTGTCTGATTGGCCCTGGAGACTGCTGGGCAAAGTTCCGCTCGCTGATTGGCCATCGATAGGGTTCTGGGAACTTTGCGAGGTTTGTATTTGTGCATCGCTGCACATTTCCTATGTAGAAGAGATGCACACTTGTCCACATTAACCCTTGTTTAGGATCACAAATATGTTTAACTTAACATTCTAAAATGGGATTTTTTATTCTGAAATGGTCCGTACTTCAAAATAATAGAAAGTTCACAAGAAGGAAATCAATGCAACCAAGACAAGTCTATGATTCAAACTGGAGGAGATATCCTGGACGTCTGCTTCTTGAGAAATGCTCTGTGGTCATTGGGTTTTTTGGAATGGTTCTAGACTTAGAATTTTGAAAAGAACCATTCCAAAAAACCTAATGTCCACAGAGCAAATGATTTCCTTGCAATCACTGGCCGGAACCCACCTGAACAGATGAACTGTTGCTTTCCAGTTGCACCTTAGTCATTCCATCACAGACATTCTTGGCCGTGATAGCACGACCAGGCGCATCGTCGACCTCTTCGCTTATTTGCTGGGTCCTCTCGATGACAAAGATTTTCTTTGGCCCTGGGATGCCATCGATGAAGGACCTGACCTTGTCACTGGGCAGGTTTCCCTTTCTGATGACGAGGATTTTGCTGGTTGACGGGATGGCGTCTCTGGAGGAGACGGAGCTCAGACATAAATGGCGGTTGGAGCCAAGATAAGACACTTGGCTCTCATCGGTCTGCACTGAAATGGGGTGCTGGATCTTTTTGGGGGCTTTGACGCTGTTGTCTTTGCCCACAATCCGAAACTGCTTCCTCTTTAGCTTCGGTGCTGAAGGCACAGGTTGTGATACTACCTTCAGTTTGCGTTTCTCAGAAGCAACAAGGAAGATGAGCGCAGTGTCTGGGATTCAAAACAAAATAGAAATTTTACATTTGTACCAATAGTGTTTTAACTAGATTGGTGTATTTGTCATTTGTTATCTTGACAACTTGTTTTGCGATACAGTAATTGGAACTGAAAATAATCAAATCAGCTGCCAAGCAAGCAGAATTTGAATAATTTATACAGTGTTGGCATTGTTAACTTGCTGTAATGATATTGCATCGGGTCTGGAAATGTGGCAGTATTGCTCATATTAATCAGGGGAATGCACTCTGCTGTGCAATGTAAAATTCATACATAAAACCTGCAGTACACATCTAAACTACACTTTTTACATATTTCATTCTTCTAATCTACACTTTTTACATATTTCATACTTCTACACATTTTACATATTTCATACTTCTAATCTACACATTTTACATATTTCATACTTCTAATCTACACTTTTTACATATTTCATACTTCTACGCATTTTACATATTTCATACTTCTAATCTACACATTTTACATATTTCATTCTTCTAATCTACACTTTTTACATATTTCATACTTCTATGCATTTTACATATTTCATACTTCTAATCTACACATTTTACATATTTCATTCTTCTAATCTACAATTTTTACATATTTCATTCTAGTAACAAAATGCATGTATATTGTAACCATGCTAGTTATTTGTTGATAGCGAGCTTACATTTCCAGCTGTGATACTTAGCTAGCTGGATATATTACAAAGGACGCCATATATTTGCTTGCTAAACCTTACAGCATATTTTCTAGCAAACTACTTTCTCAACTAGCTACAGTACTACTATACTAGCTAGACAGTTCGTTCCGAAAATTACTGGCTGTTGTGATTATGCGCTTTTGAAAATGAGGAATGTGATGAGGAACTGTTACTGCTTTTGATGCTCAATTTTTCATTTTAATTAATTAATTAATTAATTAATTAAACATAATAATTTTAATCATCATGTATTCCATCCACTCCACTGATAATATGTAATCTGATTCAATTTAATGTTTTCTATTCTATTCCCAATAAAAACGTAATCAAGTACTTACCGTTAGAAGGCGGACTTATGTCCTGGTCATTCTGACAATGTACTTGACGGTGCTTGTGGCAACACTGACCCATTTTAAAGAATGGTTTATGATCAATACAATGCGATACACAATGCTGATAAGAAATTAGTTACTGTAAAGAAAACTCGCCTTATATGCCATTTATTCAATTTCTACCACTGTGACGTCAGCTTTCCCGCCCCACCCAGTGTCCAATCGAGCGTTAACTTGGCTCTCAAGAATTTGCGGGTCCTATGTATGGTTACGTCACAGTTCTGGCAGGGAGTTTGGTGGGGAACTCTGTCGACTTTTTTGGAATCCCTTTGAGCGGGAACTTTGTACCATATAGCAGTATAGCAAATTGCAGTGGCTTCACTACATTTTAAATGTTCTTTTTTCCTGTTTAACTTTCGTTGTTTTTTTTCTCCTTATATTTGTTACCCATACAAAAACAATGGCACTTTTCTTCCATAAGAAAAGTCTGTAAGAAAACTAGCTGAACATGTTTATAAAAAATATTAAATATTAAATATTTCAAAGTGGCAGCTGATAGGCTATCCAACTTACCTTGCTGCTGTTTTAGCCAGCAAGCTAAATAATGTATTTATAGACTGGGCAGATCTGGGATAACACTTATACTTCTTTACTGATATAACAGAGACCATTATCAGACCAGAAAAGTAGTTTAACCAACAGGCGAGAATGACCGTCAGCCATTATCTGATACAGTTGTAATGCAGTTCTCTGTGGTCTATGCCGGTTTAAACGTTATGTTTAAACGGTTTAACCTCCATCAAAGCACACTGTAATTGACCCATATAGTTCTGTGTTAACTTCAGACCAGGGCTGCGTTCAGCCCTGACAAAACCTAGCAAAACGTTTATTTAAACGGAAACGGTGGTGCGTTGAACACCCTGTTGTGTTACGCAAGCGTTGCCTTTTTAATACGGCGGGGTTTATATACACGTCGCTGCTGATTGGGTAACACCTCTGACACACCCACCAAACGAGAGAAAACGTACCTCAAAGCCCGTTGCACACCGTTTCGAGGAAACATGTCGTTCAACCCGGAAACCGTAGCAAAACGGTGCACACCGTTTTCAGATTGAACGTGGCCCAGTCAGAGATTTTCTTATAATAGGGGGAGATGGGAGACTCCGCGTCTTTTGCATTGTGAAAAGCGTAACGGCTAGTGAATTTTTTCCCCATAGAGTTCTATAGGAAAATGAGTCCGGAGAAATAACCCTTGCAGTGATCCATCCACATCTACTCCATATCTGGCAACAGAGTGATGGTTTGGGGCTCGTTTGATAGCTCAGACCCTTGATAACTTGCAGCCATTTAGCCAGCCATGTGTTCCATACTGTACCAGTGTAATTTACAGCTGAATCTAGTCTCACCCCCCAATTTCCATAGAGATCCATTCAAATGCAGAGAGGTTATAATATCGCTTGTAACAGTACCTGAAAATAAGATATCGACAGTTTTTTTTATGTTGATGGTCACAGACTTCAGGAAGTAACAGCATGTAAAGGATATGCGACTAAATATGAAATATGATACTTTAAAAATACGTTAAAGCAAAGGGTATGAATACTTATGTAAATGAGAAATTTTATTTTTTTATTTTTAATAAATTTGCTAAAATCTCAAAAAAACTTTTTTCACATTGTCATTATGGGGTGTAGTGTGTAGATGTTTGAGGCAAAAAATGAACTCAATCTATTGTAGTATAAGTCTGTAACGTAATAAAATGTGGAGAAGGTGAAAGGGTGGGGAGACTTTCCGGCTTGACTGTACATAGCAACAATACCAATCAGAATCAACCAAATTATAAAGCAATAAAAACTAAATGATATAACTTATTGGGAAACTCAAACAAAAAATCTAAACAAAATAGAATGCTAGCTGGCCCTAAAACGAGAATACACTGTGGCAGACTATATGACCACAGTGAAAAATTACAAATTCAGGAAAACATTGACAAAGTACAGACTCAGTGAGCACAGCCTAGCAATAGAAACCGGCCGGCACCGGCAGACTTGGCTGGACCAAGAAGAGAGGCTGTGCTCCCACTGCAGTCAACAACAAACTGAAACAGAGCTGCACTTCCTCACCCAATGTGAGAAATACAAAGAAATTAGAGAACATCTCTTTCCAAAATTTTAATCAATACACCCAAACTTTCCAATCCTACCTGAGACCCAATTAGTACAAATCCTCCTGGGAGAGGTAAGGTGCAAAACTGGCAGCACATTATGTAGCTACCTGCCACAGGAAGAGGGACAGCACCTAACCCCCCACCAATTAATATATACTGTATTTGTTTTAAATTATATAACATTTGTATTATATATAATTAGTAATTAAATAACATACTGTATTCTTATATTATATTTAATTATATAACATTATTTAATAATATAATTATTCATAGTAATAGTATATCTATTACTACTAGTAATAAGATATACACTGCCTGGCCAAAAAAAAGAGTCTCCGTTGCACCTGTCATGCATAGTGCCCACTGTACAAGCCTCTGGAGGCAGTGTTATGATCTGGGGTTGCTTCAATTGGTCAGGTCTAGGCTCAGCAACGTTATGCAGCAATAAAATGAAGTCAGCTGAGTACCTGAATGTACTGAATGACCAGGTTATCCCATCAATGGGCATATTCCAGGACGACAATGCCAAGATTCATCGGGCTCAAATTGTGAGAGTGGTTCAGGGAGCATGAGGAATCATTTTCACACATGAATTGGCCACCAGAGTTCTGACCTTAACCCCATTGAAAGTCTTTGGGATGTGCTGGAGAAGACTTTACGCAGTGGTTCGAGACTCCCGTAGTCAATACAAGATCTCAGCCAAAAATTTATGCAACTCTGGATGGAAATAAATGTTGTGACGTTGCATAATGTTGTCGAAACAATGCCACGACGAATGCACGCCGTAATCAAAGCTAAAGGCGGTCCAACGAAATATTAACGTGTGCGACTGTTTTTGGACAGGCAGTGTATTTTGTCTGTTAAATGTTAATTATTATATAGTCATTGTTATTACTATTATTGTTGCTGTTATACAGTCAAGCCGGAAAGTCTGCACACCCCTTTCACTTTCTCCACGTTTTATTACGTTAGACTTATACTACAATAGATTGAGTTCATTTTTTGCCTCAAACATCTACACACAATAGCCAATAATGACAAAGTGAAAGCAGGTTTTTAGAAAATATGCAATTTTATTTTACTGACAAAAATATGTTATTTAGGGGTTACATATCTGTACACACCCTTAGCCTAATACTTGGTTGCTGCACCTGCAACGATTACAGCTTCAAGGCGTCTTGGGAAAGAAGCTACGAGCTTGGCACACTTGTTTCTGGACATTTTTGCCCATTCCTCTTGGCATATCCTTGCAAGCTCCGTCAGGTTGGATGGGGAGCGTCGGTACACAGCCATTTTCAGCCCTTTCCACAGATGTTCAATTGGATTCAGGTCTGGGCTCAGGCTGGGCCACTCAAGGACATGCAGACTTTCTCCGAAGCCAGTCCTTTGTTCTCTTGGCTGTGTGCTTCAGGTCGTTGTCATGTTGGAAGGTAAACCTTCGCCCCAGTCTGAGGTCCAGAGCGCTCTGGAGCAGGTTTTCTTCAAGGATCTCAGTGTACATAGCTGCATTCATCTTTCCCTCTATCAGGACTAGTCGCCCTGTTCCCGCTGCTGAAAAACATCCCCACATCATGATGCTGCCACCGCCATGCTTCACTGTAGGGATGGTATTAGCCAGGTGATGAGCGGTGCCTGGTTTCCTCCAGACGTGACGCTTGGTATTCAGGCCAAAAAGTTCAATTTTGGTTTCATCAGACCAGAGAATCTTGATTCTCATGGTTTGAGAGTCCTCTAGGTGCCTTTTGGCAAACTCCAAGTGGGCTGTGATGTGCCTTTTACTAAGGAGGGGCTTCCGTCTGGCCACTCTACCATAAAGGCCTGATTGGTGGAGTGCTGCCTGGATGGTTGATCTTCTGAAAGGTTCTCCCATCTCCACAAGGATACGCTGGAGCTCTGTCAGAGTGACCCTCGGGTTCCTGCTCACCTCCCTGGCCAAATCTTCCCCGATTGCTCGGTTTGGCCAGGCGGCCAGGTCTAGGAAGATTCTTGGTGGTTTCAAAACTTCTTCCATTTACGAATGATGGTGGCCACTGTGCTCTTTGGAACCTGTAAAGCTGCAGAGATTTTTCCGTACCCTTCTCCAGATCTATGCCTTGACACAATCCTGTTTCTGAGGTCTGCAGATAATTCCTTTGACCCCATGGCTTGGAGTTTTCTCTGACATGCACTGTCAACTGTGGGACCTTATATAGGCAGGTGTTGGCAATCCCCAATCATGTCCAATCAATTGAATTTATCACAGGTGGACTCCAATTAAGTTGTAGAAACATCTCAAGCAGTATCAGTGGAAACAAAATGCACCTTAGCTCAGTTTTGGGTGTCATATCAAAGGGTGTGCACATTTGTGTACATATGATATTTTACATTTTGATTTTTAATAAATTAGCACAAATGTCTAAACCTGTTTTCACTTTGTCATATTTTGTGTAGAATTTTGAGACAAAAAATGAACTCAATCTTTTGTAGAATATGTAATGTAATAAAACGTGGAGAAGGTGAAAGGGCTTGACTGTATATTATAATTGTTGTTATATTATAATTGACTATTGCGTTTTGGTAATATATATTTAAAAATGTCATGCCAATAAAGCATTTTGAATTGAATTGAGAGGGGGAGAGGGGGAGGGGGAGGGGGAGGGGGAGGGGGGAGGGGGAGAGGGGAGGGGGAGGGGGAGGGGGAGGGGGAGGAGGGAGAGGGAGAGGGAGAGGGAGAGGGAGAGGGAGAGGGAGAGGGAGAGGGAGAGGGAGATGATTTTTGACAACCTTTCATTAACCAATATCCCCTAAAAACTACTCACCAGCAAAAAATAATTTCACCACATACACATCCCACACACACCCACACACACACACAAATTAAAAAATGACCCCCCCCCCTCCCCATGCACAGTACATTACATTGCATACAAAAGACCATTACCCAACCTATAAATAGAATATATATAGCATTGCTGCTATCTTCATAGCTCCCACACTTATATACAAATAAATAGATCCCCGTCCCTGAGCGTGCAAACAGCCCCTTCCACACCCCAGATGCTCTGAAACATCTCAAGGTCATTCATAAAACCATAGTATTCATACTCAGCCCTAAGGCGCGCAGAGACCAACCCCTTAAACAATAAAACTGGGTCTACCAGCCCACACCCTTTTATTTTGTTCCGTCTCGTGAGCCATATAGCCAACTTAGCCTGCCCAAATAAAAAGTTAAGCAATACGCTTTTCTCCTTTATCCCCTTTTAAATATTTTGGCCCCAGTACATACAGCCCCACCGAAAAAACCACTCCTATCCTCCCACAGAGCACGTTCAACGTAGCCAGGACCGCAGACACACGACTACATTCAGCAAATACATGCACGACAGTTTCAGACATATTGCAAAAAGGACAGCCCTCCCCCACATTTTTTTCAAATTTGGACAGAAAGGTATTGGTTGCCAGGGCCCCATGTATTACCCTCCACTGCAGGTCCCCCTGACCTCTTGGGGAGGGGGGAGCTTGTACAGCACCCTCCACCTAAACCCTGCCATACTCTGCCCTGTCAGGTACCTCTGCCACTGATGCTCTCTAACATCCTGTAGAGCTCTGATGTTCCTAACCTTTACTATCACCGCATAAAGGGCCTTCCCCTCCACCTCCTCAAAGCTTCCCAGGCTTGGAGTGGCAAAAGAAAGCAGCTTCCCTTCCTCCTCCTCCCAGCCCTCCATATCAGCTGCCAATTTCAAGGAGGGGACATAGCCGACTCCTCCCCCCGTGGCTCATTGAGGAAGTCCAGTACTGGTCCTGGCAATGAACCCAGCACCTCACTTGTCAGTCTCTCCAGGAGCCTTAATGAGGTGATACCAGTCTCCCGAGATAGGTGTTGAGGTGTCTTCCACCCTGCATCTTCTGGCTGTCTCAGGTGGCCCCAGTTTTACAATTCCCGCCCTCACAAAGCGGGCTCCGCATAAGGTCAGAGCGGTTGCACTCCAACCTTATTTGTGGGTTGTAAAAAATGGGCTCCTCCCACACCCATGCCCCTGGCTCTATACCCCCCTCACGAAGAGGTCTGAGCAGACGCCAGGCCTTCAGTACTGCCCCATAAAATGGCGGCATCCTTGAGATGTTAAGGTCTTCCTGGCTCATCAGGAAAAATTGGCAGTCCAGCCCCATACCACCAGCTCTCCGCAACAATGCTCGTGCCGGGTCCCCCCCAGCTGATGTCCGTATTATACAGCAATCTCTGAGCAGCCTGGAGTCTGAACGTCACCACCCTGCTTTCAAGATCCACCAGCCCCTGTCCTCCCTCCTGTACAGGCAGATAGAGTACTGCCGCCTTAAGCCAGTGGTGCCCTGTCCAGAAGAAGTCCACGAGCTTCCTCTGTATGTCCCGCAGAAGGCCTGCAGGTGGGTTAAGGATGGACACTTTGTGCCACAAGGCTGACGCCACTAAATTATTAATTATCAGTGTCCTACCCCTGTATGACACTTGGGAGAGAATCCACTTCCATTTTTCCAGCTTTTTAACTGTTGCTGGGACAGCCTCCTCCCAGTTTTTCTTGACCCAGCCCTCCGAGCCCAGGTACACACCTAGGATCTTCAGGCCTGTCTGGCTCCACCGTAGCTTCCCTGGCAGTTCTGGAACTTCTATCTCCCTCCATTCCCCACATAACAGTGCCCCACTCTTCTCCCAGTTAACTTTGGATGAGGAGGCCCTTTCATACTCCCGCAGACTCATTTCCAAAGCCTGGATATCTTGCCTATCCCTGACCAAAACGGAAACATCATCCGCATAGACAGACACGACTACAGGTGCTTTAAACCCCATTTCCCGCCCCACCACACCCTGCACATTCCTACGTATTAAAGCAAGAAGTGGCTCAAATGCAAGGGTATACAGCTGTCCTGACAGAGGACAACCCTGTCGAATGCCTCGCCCCATATCCACTGGCCTACACAGCCCCCCAGCTACCTTAACCAGACAAGAGGCCCCGGCATATAGCAGTTTCACACCTGAAATAAAAACCTCCCCAAAACCAAAAGCCCGTAAAGTTTTAAACAAATAACTGTGGTCCACTCTATCAAAAGCTTTCTCCTGGTCTAGGCTCAGGAACCCAAACTTCATGTCTGACAGAGCAGCCAAGTCCATCATGTCCCTCAATAGGTGTAAATTGTCCATCATGGAGCGGCCTGGTACACAGTATGTTTGATCCCTGTGTATGATTGTCTCTAGATGTCCTTTCAGCCTATTTGCAAGGCTCTTTGAATAAATTTTAAAATCCACACAGAGCAACGCCACTGGACGCCAGTTCCTCAGGTCACTTAGGTCTCCTTTTTTTGGCAACAGGGTCAGCACCGCTCTCCGACAGCTGAGTGGCAACTCACCTGCCTCCAGGCACTCGCACAAAACCTCGTACCAGTCTGGTCCCAGTATTCCCCAGAACTTTTTGTAAATGTCCACAGGCAAGCCATCAACCCCCTGGGGCTCGACCCAAGGCCATTTGAGACACAGCTTTGCTCAGTTCATTAAAAGTGATGGGAGAGTCAAGGTCAGACCGTTGATCCGTTGAAAGCTTGGGCAAATTTTCCAATAGAACCTCAGTTGAAACAGGATCACATACCTCAGCAGCATATAAATCTCTATAAAAATTCACAGCCCCCTCTCTCATTTCACTCACCACTGACGTGACCCGCCCATCAGCCAAAGGCAAACAGTGCATTTGCTTTTCTTCCCCCCGCCTTCTCTCCAGGCCAAAGAAAAAGGAGGTAGGTGCATCCATTTCATTAATCATAGCAAATCTGGCTCTTACAAGAGCACCTTTTGCTCGTTCCTGGAGAGACAATCTCAGATCTCTCCTTAAGTTTTCTAATTTCTGCTGCTGACCAGCTGCATTGCATTCAATTAGCTGGTCCTCAGCTTCTTTAATACTGTCCTCCAGCCTTTTTGTCACTCTCCTAGCCTCTGCGGTCGAATACGCAGTATATTGCTGGCAATAATGCCTTATTTGGCACTTGCCAACATCCCACCACAAACTTAAGGATTCAAATTCCTCCTTCCTCTCTCTCCATTCCAACCAAAATTGCATAAAATGTGAGCAAAAAGTGGCATCTTGTAAGAGCCTCACATTCAACTTCCAGTACGGTGACTGTCGAGGGCCTGGGGAGAGAGTTATATGACACTGCACTGCATGATGATCGGAGAAGCTAACTGGAGACATGTACACCTTCACTAGCCTGTTATTATGATGGCTAAGAATATATACCCTGTCCAGACGGGCTGCGCTGACCCTGTCAGGCCCCGCCTTCATCCATGTGAACTGCCTTTTATTTGGATGTTTAATTCTCCAGGTGTCCTCTAGAGCATATCCAGCTATAATTTCTTTTAATACCCCTGCTGAATTTGGATGGGGCTCCTCCCCCCTCCTATCCATAAAGGGATCAATGGTACAGTTAAAATCCCCTCCCAAAACTAAAAAATCCTCCTGCCCTAACAAGGATAACTCGTGCCTCAATGCCCCAAATAGTGCAGCCCTCTCCCTGCCTGTATTTTGAGCATAAATATTTAAAAACACCACCTCCTGGCCCTTGATGCTCGCCCTAACCTTCAACAGTCTACCTTTACAAATCTCCTTCTGAGATATTATATTGACTGCAAGCTTTTGTGAAAAGAATATTGCCACTCCCGCACTCACATTAGTACCATGACTTAAAACCTGGACTCCATTCCACCAGACCCTCCAGTCCACCTCATTAGCAGCATCACTATGCGTTTCTTGCAGAAATAGCACATTAACATTTTTTTGTTTCACATATTCCAATAACAGACCCCTTTTACCCCGGTCTCTGGCGCCATTTATATTAAGTGAGGCAATTTTTAAAACCTCCATGAGAAAAGGAATGAGAAAGCACAGAAACAGAAAAGACCCTATAAGCCCCACCGGACAGCGTGACGTGTCAGACCAAACCATCATCAATCTAGTGCACTGTTTCTTCTTACAGCTGTAGCCCATTTCTTCAACCTAAAAATCCTCTTTGGAGTCACCCCCTGCCTCAGAGGAAGCCCTTTGTCCACCCAAAACCTGCCTCACAGACCTTAGGAATTTCTGTGAATCAGGGAAATACTCAGACAGCTCAACATTTTTCATATTCTTTGTTTTTGTTAGAAAACTGTCTAGTTCCCCCAATGTATACACCTCACCTTCGCCTACCTGGCTGGCTGACAAATCAGCCTCTCCAGAATCTCCCAAGCCCATTTCCTTCTCCTCCCACTCACCCCACAGTAGGTGTGGACCCCACTTGTTGTCCACCAAACAGCCCCCTCTGTACTCCCGCATGCCTCTTCCCTTGAGTCTGGGAAACCCCAGACTCCCCTTGACCTCTCCTCTTCCTCCTCCTTCTCCCATCCACCTCAGTCCAGCTATTCCCTTCTACGCCACTTGTTCCTGCCTTACCTCCTTCTTGACTATTCTCTGGCACCACAGACTGCTCGCACTCCACTCCCCGCACAGAACTAGCTACCGGGATCTGATCCCTTATACTATCCGCTAAAAGTGTATCGCTATTCCCCACTACCTCATCTGACGCATCTCCGTCCTCCATTAGCGGGATCTCATTCCCGTGGCCTCTCTCGGAGGCCTGACTTTTTTTATTACCGCTTCCAGAAGCTTGGCTATCATTCTTTTTTTGCGGGCAGGCGAACCGCTTATGTCCGATCTCATCGCACTCAAAACAGCGCAAGCTGTCTGAAGTAGCATATACCGCGTATGAGCTTTCGCCATGTTTTACATAAAAACTCACATTCAATGTCTGCTCCGGGCTTTTGAGGTACATGAACACTTGCCTTCTTAGTGACAGGACGTGCTTCAAATCCTGACTCTTACACCCCAGCGAAATAAATTTAAAACCGCTTGCAAACTTTCCAAACCGGGATAATTCCCTCATCAGCGCCTCGTCTTTAATAAACGGGGGAACATTAGACACAATCACCCTCGTAGCGGGTGCTGCCAACGGAGAGACAGCTAGTAGTTTCCCTTTCACCACAACACCACTAGCTAATAGCCCGTTAACTAAAGTTTCTTTTTTCAAGAAAACAACCACGCCTTTGTTCATTCTCGAAGCATAACCGAGGTTTTGATACCCTACCTGTTCGCCGACAGCAAGCAGTACATCTTCCACCGAAGTATCCGAATCCGGCATACACCTTACTCCATTACTAAGTGTCATCTTCTCCTCTCCTCCACCTTCCCCCGCCGGAGTGGCCATGGAGGCCACGCCAAAAAAAACTCCCGCCCCAACTCCCAAACTGATGTCAAAGTTAACAACGCTTTAAAACCACTAAACTACAATTCGAAAAATAACCTCCACCGTGCACCCGAAAATAGCAAAGGAAAAAAGAAGAAAGGAATAAAGAAGTAAAATAAAGTAAAAGATTGGAAAAAAACTGACAGGCAAGAGCCCTCTGTACACCTGCACCCTCCAGAGAGAGAGAGAGAGAGAGAGGGAGAGAGAGGGAGAGAGAGAGTATGAATAAACAATTTGAAAAAAACGCAACAACCACAGCATTAAAACAATTTGACAAGATCAACAAAAATCTGTACATTGACAATTGGCATGAAGAAATTAAATGTTGTTCATGTTTATGTTTTGTTTTTTTGTCATTTATGTATCAATGCTTGTGCAACACAAGTTTACTTGTCATGCAAATAAAGCACATTTGAATTTGAATTCAAATGTGCGAGAGGGAGAGAGGGAGAGAGAGAGAGAGGGAGAGGGAGAGAGAGAGGGAGAGAGGGAGAGAGAGAGAGAGAGAGAGAGAGAGAGAGAGAGAGAGAGAGAGAGAGACAGATGACTGTATTTTTATATATGTGAAGTATTCTAAAGTTTGAGGAAAGTAGGGCTGACTAGCCAAGACGCAGCAGTAGGCTAGCTAACGCGCACACACACACACACACACACACACACACACACACACACACACACACACACACACACACACACACACACACACACACACACACACACACACACACACACACACACACACACACACACACACACACACACACATGCAGCCAGCTAATGCAATGTTGAAGATGCCGCAGAATCGCAGCTATAACAACTAGGCTAGATGCAACATGTAATCAATCTATTTAAAATCGAATCTCCCAGACGGAGACTCGCCACTCAGTAAGCTAGGCTAGCGAATATTATATCCTAAGCAATGTGTAAGTTAGTTATCAAGACGAAACAGCATAGATTGATCAAAGAAACTGACCTCTCTCTCTCTCTCGCTGCGTCTCCGTATTTTATATGGCCAAACCAACCAATCAGATATTAGAGAAATATATTATTTCGATGTGGCATTTTTATGATTGGCCGAAGCGTCTGTAGCTCTAAGCCTATTGACTTCATATTGTCGGATTTCACATCATACGCCCCACCCCCCGCCTGAGGTGGAACATGTTTCCTACATTTGTTAAAGTAACTCGTTTTGCCATCTCATGTCAGCTAAGTTTAAATGTTGCTTGACCAGACTCAAAACCCCAAGTCTAGCTGTAAAAAGCACATTTAGAGAGTCCAAGAAGGAAAGATAAAAACATTAGTGCAGACATGCGATTTTACAACTCAGCACATGCCTGTTTGTGCAGTACGGTCAGATCAACCAACATGATTCGATGCTCAGAGCCGGAACTTTAATGTGTGTCTGCTTACATGCTGGTAGGAATAATCACTCAAAAAGAGAAACGCAGGATGGCTGTGGGGCGGTGTTAACTTCCTGTTGCCTGTCATTGTTAAACTGAAAGTATTTCAAACTCAAACGCCATTTCACAGACTGAGGAGAAAGAAGAGGGGGTAAAAGAAGGAATAAAATGGAATAAAAGAACGGAGTAAGTAGCCTGTTGTGGAGTGGGATGGACAGAAGAGAAGCTAAAGGTGAAGGGGTGTGGGGAGGAATGGGATTCTGCTAGTATTAATCGCAATAACACGCTTAATTGATTAACATAGAAAACCGACAAAATGGCGCAATGTAGGTGTAATAGGCCCAGGTTATTTTCAAATTTCCCATTTGGGACCAAAAATAAAAAGTAGATAAATGTACGTTTTAAAGTTTTACGTTTATTTCGGTAGCCTATTTTATTTTCTTGATAGGCCTATTTTGTGACCATTTTTCCACGTACCCTGTCGTTTGATTAAAAGAGTAGGCTAGGCTACGCGGGAAAACACAGCCTAATCAAAGTGACAGTTCGGCACTAACATCAGTGGTTAAATTTGAGTGAACGTATTTTCTTAATTGAATTGGTATCTGTGTTTATGAAACAATGTCCATATTAAATCAGGTCGTGGTTTTGTAGGAAAAGTTCATGTCCACCCGGTGTAATATTTCTGCAATATGACACGAGAGTGAGAATCATCCCGTTCAGCACGGCTGTGATTTTGTGATACGGTCGCAGGCACGTGACCGCCTCCAAACGTGTCTGAAAATATTTGACACATTTGGAGAAAATAGATTTTCCCACACGGCAATAATTGGCCTGTAGGCCCGTCAATTTAATTGAGATTTATGGATAGAATAACAGTTTTGTTGGACATATCAAATATTTGTATGGGCCATGTGTGGACACTGAGTACTTCGTACTTGTTTCAATAACATTAAATGCAGCAACTACTTTAGTTGCAAGAATTTAATTAAATGTTTGTATTTTTGTACCACAAGGTGGCAGTATTTAGCTGTAGCCTGTAATGTAATGTAAAAAGCCTGTAATCTCAAAGCCACTGAAAAGCAGCACCATGTCAATACGAATCTCTACATTATGCACATAAAGCACCGATAAAAAACTACTAACTCACTTAGGTAATATGGGGGATTAGGGTCCATCTCACTGAACTCTATGGTCCATCTGTTATCGCACTGAAGAAGTTTAGTTAGTTAAAGAGCAAAAACACTGACAACATTTTGTTAGCTCATTGCATTTGTCTTTGAACATTGGGCCACACGCTGTTTGTGCGCAATATTATTTATTTTACGGTCTATGTGACGCCGCCACTTTTGTTCCAATACAACAAACTATTTTGAATATTTTTTTATTAATATTTTTCTTTAAAACCAGTGGATTTCTCTTGTCTAACAGCATTTTTAATTCTCACGAGGGAGGTTCTCGAAAAGGTTTATTTTACATTTGAATATTCATTTTATATGACTAGTTTGAATTCATGTGAGAGTTCATGTTATTTATTTTGAACATTTGAGTTTTTTAAATATATTTTTGCCAGTGTATGTTGATGCTATTGATTTTTATTTATTTCAGTTGATTACCTATTATTATTTTTGATCAATTCCATTGAATCTTTAATAAAATATTGCGCAATCAATATACAGTGAGCACCATAATTCATTGGACAGTGACACATTATTTGTTATTTTGGTTCTGTACTCTAGCACTGAGTTTTAAAAGATGCCATGAGAATGAGGTTGAAGGGCAGACTGTCAGCTTTAATTTGAGGCTATTTTCATCCATATCGGATGAACCGTTTAGAAATAATAGGACCTTTTGTACATAGTCCCCCCCCCCCCCCCCATTTTCAGACATCAAAAAATATTGGACAGTTTAACATAATGTAGAATATAGTAATAGTATTTTTAATATTTGGTCGCATATCCTTTGCATGCCATGACTTCCTGATGTCTGTGACCCAACAATAACAAAAGACTCTTGATATCTTATTTTCTGGTACTCTTACATGCGATATTATAACTTCTCTGCATTTGAATGGATCTCTATGGGAATTGCAGGGTGGGACTAGATTTAGCTGTAAATTATGCTGGAATACATGGTTAGCGAAATGGCTGTAAGTCATCAAGAGTCTGAGGTATCAAACGAGCCTCAACCATCCTTCTGCTGCCAGATATGCAGTAGATATGGATGGATCACTTTAAGGGTTGTTTCTACTGACAAATTTTAATTTTGAACTCCATGGAAAAATAAGTCAGGAGAAGAAACCCTTCAAGTTATCCATCCATACCTACTGCATATCTGGCAGCAGAGTGATGCTTTAAGGCTTGTTTGATACGTCAGACCCTTGATGACTTAGAGCCATTTAGCCAGCCATGTGTTCCATACTGTTCCGGTGTAATTTACAGCAAAATGTAGTCCCATCCCCCAATTCCCATAGAGATCCATTCAAATGCAGAGAAGTTATAGTATCGCTTGTAAGAGTACCAGAAAATAAGATATCAAGAGTCTTTTGTTATTGTTGGGTCACAGACATCAGGAAGTCATGGCAGGCAAACTATATGCGACCAAATATTAAAAATGATTACTTTATTCTACATTATGTTAAACTGTCCAATATTTTTTGATGCCCGAAAATGGGGGGGACTATGTACAAAAGGTTCTATTATTTCTAAACGGTTCATCTGATATGGATGAAAATACCCTCAAATTAAAGATGACAGTCTGCACTTCAATCTCATTGTCATTGTATCCTTTCAAACTCAAAGTGCTAGAGTACAGAACCAAAATAACAAACAATGTGTCACTGTCCAATGAATTATGGTGCTCACTGTACATAAATGCTACACAATGAATATATAGTTTAGCACTGGGATTATTTATATAAAACAGTTGTTCACCTTTACCAAGGGTGCATAGATTTTTGAGGCGAGTATAGTACTTGTTTACGGTTCATTTTTAATTCCAGATTACTTCTTGTCAGGTGTGTGTGTGTGTGTGTGTGTGTGACTGTGTATCTGTGTGTATGCCTTCGTGCAAAAAAGACAGTATGCCTAATGATTGATCAACATTGAGAGATACTGTATATCTCTCCTCCCTACCATCTATAAAGTGTTCATGAAGTGTATTCTAGCCCGGGTCCTTCCATGGCTGGTCAAGGCTAATATCTTCTCCCCAAAGCAGAAGGCCTATATCAGGCAGGGAATGAATGAGCACGTGTTTTGTCTTAAAACGGGGATCGCTGATTTCAAGCATGAATCCTGCAGGCTGTATTCAGTCTTTCTGGATTTCTGAGATGCTTTTGGTACTTTGGCTCACAATGTTATGATCAGCTCACTAGAGGAAATAGATTTACCTCAAGTGTTTATTGACATTGTTAAAGATGTGTATAATGGCTCTTTTATTCAAGTTATCTGTGGAAAACAGCTCACAGACCCTATACCTCTCCAGGTTGGCATTAAAACAGGCTGTCCATGGAGTGCAGTCAATTTTGTGATTGGCATCAATCAGTGGTTATAGTGGCAGTGTCTATGTGCCCCTCCCAATGTGATTTCCCCCCCATACAGGGGTCTGCAGATGATGTCCAGTTAGCCTCTCCTGATGAGAGAGTAATAAAGAGCAGCTCTCTCCAACTGACTCTTTTTTTGAGTGGTCAGGTTTGGAGGTGAAGGGCTCTAAGTGTGCTGTTTAGTATGAGAGAAGGAGTGGGGGCAACCGTTGGGATAAAAGCCCTGTGTTCACTACAGCATCAAACCAGATTAGTGTATATTCTCTTCATGAGACATATACTTACCTTGTACATAAATTTAATATAGCTGGTGAATGGAGGGAGCAGGTTAATGACATCATCTCTGAGTTTACTGCCAGGCTGCATATGATTGATATTTCCACACTACCGCTGACTATGAAGTTAGAGGCAATTAGACAGGTGGCTCTGTCTGAAATTCAACATCTTTTCTCAAGTGTCCATATTCCATCCAATGTGCTATTTGTGCTGAATAATAAAACTGTATGGTTAGTCAGGAAATGGTTTGGCTTAAATACCCACACCACCAGAGACATTATTTTTCACACCAAACAGGAGGGAGGGTTGGGAGTGCTGAATGTGGAATGGATCTACACTGCTACACGGCTCTCCCATCTTTTTAACATGCTGAACAGTGATGATTAAACAGTCAGAGAGCTTTCTAGAGCCTCCTTCTTTCTGATATGAGGCGTCGCAAGGTTCTCTGGCTAGCGAGTCTGATCCAAGCTTTCTGGGCTTCCAGAGGAAATCCAACAGCAAGATGGACACACGCTCAAGCGTGTCTTCCTTCTGCTGATCATTCTGTATCACATTATATATTTAATAATATTGCAAATGATGAGGAGATTGTCTGTTTAGGAAGTCGGCTGTAATTTTGACTCCAGTGTAGAAGAAGCCTTCCTCACTAAGGTAATGAAGTATCAGCCTCTGGTTTCAGCTCTGGAACAACTCAGCTATAAATGTGGGTTACTAGTTTTTATATTTAGCAGCCTTGGTAATATTCATAGACTAGTGGTGAGGGGTCTGCAATTAGCTGGAATGCAAAAATTGTGGGCAAAGCAGTTGGCAAGATATTGCTCCATGTCAGCAATTATAGGTAGCCGCCATATCTGGAGGCAGCACTGCTACCTATACCCTTAATGAGCCTGCAAGTGTCCATAGCATTACTGTGTACTGTTACCTATACCCTTAATGAGCCTGCAAGTGTCCATAGCGTTACTGTGTACTGTTAGCTATACCCTTAATGAGCCTGCAAGTGTCCATAGCATTACTGTGTACTGTTACCTATACCCTTAATGAGCCTGTAAGTGTCCATAGCATTACTGTGTACTGTTACCTATACCCTTAATGAGCCTGCAAGTGTCCATAGCATTACTGTGTACTGTTACCTATACCCTTAATGAGCCTGTAAGTGTCCATAACATTACTGTGTACTGTTACCTATACCCTTAATGAGCCTGCAAGTGTCAATAGCATTACTGTGTACTGTTACCTATACCCTTAATGAGCCTGTAAGTGTCCATAGCATTACTGTGTACTGTTACCTATACCCTTAATGAGCCTGCAAGTGTCTATAGCATTACTGTGTACTGTTACCTATACCCTTAATGAGCCTGCAAGTGTCCATAGCATTACTGTGTACTGTTACCTATACCCTTAATGAGCCTGCAAGTGTCCATAGCATTACTGTGTACTGTTACCTATACCCTTAATGAGCCTGCAAGTGTCCATAGCATTACTGTGTACTGTTACCTATACCCTTAATGAGCCTGCAAGTGTCCATAGCATTACTGTGTACTGTTACCTATACCCTTAATAAGCCTGCAAGTGTCCATAGCATTACTGTGTACTGTTACCTATACCCTTAATGAGCCTGCAAGTGTCCATAGCATTACTGTGTACTGTTACCTATACCCTGTGTGTGTGTGTCTCTTTGTGTATGAGTGTGTCTCTGTGTATGAGTGTGTCTCTGTGTATGAGTGCGTCTGTGTGTATGAGTGCGTCTGTGTGTATGAGTGCGTCTGTGTGTATGAGTGCGTCTGTGTGTATGAGTGCGTCTGTGTGTATGAGTGTGTATCTGTGTACATGAGTGTGTATCTGTGTACATGAGTGTGTATCTGTGTACATGAGTGTGTATCTGTGTACATGAGTGTGTATCTGTGTACATGTGTGTTTGTGTGTATGAGTGTGTATCTGTGTGTTCAGTATGTTCTCATTTTGTGTGTTTACAGGATTGCTAATTTGGGGCAGAAGCCACTTGAGGTCTAATCTGCTCTCATGTGTTCCAGTCTCCTGAGATAGAGGGCGCTGTTTCTAAAATGAGTCTCTCAGGGAAGCCAGAAAACAAAGATGGAACCTGCAGCCCTGAGAGAAAGAGGTAAAAATATATTAATAAGAAACAATGTGCTGTGAGTTAGAGCTGCAGTACGAGGATGAGTTTAACTAGAAGCTCTGTCTCCATGTGCTGTGAGTTAGAGCTGCAGTAAGAGGATGAGGTTAACTGGAAGCTCTGTCTCCATGTGCTGTGAGTTAGAGCTGCAGTAAGAGGATGAGGTTAACTGGAAGCTCTTTCTCCATGTTTTGTTCACAGGGTCCGGGTTGAAAGAGCAGGGTCACCTGTACCCAGCTGTCTTTCTATGAAGAGCGATGCTTCAATGGTTCATCCATCTAACTTCCGTGGAGTGGTCACAGGAGATCAAAGGTAATTGAACAGGTTCATATTGACACTACTGTTTAATTATACTTCAGTGTCACTGGCAACTTTCAGGTGGGCGTATTAAGACACATTCAGGTCTAGATGGAGTGTATTATTGCACATTCAGGTGTAGGTGGGTGTATGAAGTCACATTGAGATGTGCTGTGAGTTAGAGCTGCAGTAAGAGGATGAGGTTAACTGGAAGCTCTGTCTCCATGTGCTGTGAGTTAGAGCTGCAGTAAGAGGATGAGTTTAACTGGAAGCTCTGTCTCCATGTGCTGTGAGTTAGAGCTGCAGTAAGAGGATGAGGTTAACTGGAAGCTCTGTCTCTGCTGTGAGTTAGAGCTGCAGTAAGAGGATGAGTTTAACTGGAAGCTCTGTCTCTGCTGTGACTTTGAGCTGCAGTAAGAGGATGAGGTTAACTGGAAGCTCTGTCTCCATGTGCTGTGAGTTAGAGCTGCAGTTAGAGGATGAGGTTAACTGGAAGCTCTGTCTCCATGTGCTGTGAGTTAGAGCTGCAGTTAGAGGATGAGGTTAGCTGGAAGCTCTGTCTCCATATGCTGTGAGTTAGAGCTGCAGTAAGAGGATGAGGTTAACTGGAAGCTCTGTCTCTGTGCTGTGAGTTAGAGCTGCAGTAAGAGGATGAGTTTAACTGGAAGCTCTGTCTCCATGTGCTGTGAGTTAGAGCTGCAGTAAGATGATGAGGTTAACTGGAAGCTCTGTCTCTATGTACTGTGAGATCTGCAGTAAGAGGATGAGGTTAACTGGAAGCTCTGTCTCCATGTGCTGTGAGTTAGAGCTGCAGTAAGAGGATGAGGTTAACTGGAAGCTCTGTCTCCATGTGCTGTGAGTTAGAGCTGCAGTAAGAGGATGAGGTTAACTGGAAGCTCTGTCTCCATGTGCTGTGAGTTAGAGCTGCAGTAAGAGGATGAGTTTAACTGGAAGCTCTGTCTCCATGTGCTGTGAGTTAGAGCTGCAGTAAGAGGATGAGGTTAACTGGAAGCTCTGTCTCCACTGCAGTAAGAGGTTGAGGTTAACTGGAAGCTCTGTCCATGTGCTGTGAGTTAGCTGTAGTAAGAGGATGAGGTTAACTGGATGCTCTGGCTCTGTGCTTTCAGTTACAGCTGCAGTAAGAGGATGAGGTTAACTGGATGCTCTGGCTCTGTGCTTTCAGTTACAGCTGCAGTAAGAGGATGAGGTTAACTGGAAGCTCTGTCTCCATGTGCTGTGAGTTAGAGCTGCAGTAAGAGGATGAGGTTAACTGGAAGCTCTGTCCATGTGCTGTGAGTTAGAGCTGCAGTAAGAGGATGAGGTTAACTGGAAGCTCTGTCCATGTACTGTGAATTAGAGCTGTAGTAAGAGGATGAGGTTAACTGGAAGCTCTTTCTCCATGTGCTGTGAGTAACAGCTGCAGTAAGAGGATGAGGTTAACTGGAAGCTCTGTCTCCATGTGCTGTGAGTTAGAGCTGCAGTAAGAGGATGAGGTTAACTGGAAGCTCTGTCCATGTACTGTGAATTAGAGCTGTAGTAAGAGGATGAGGTTAACTGGAAGCTCGTTCTCCATGTGTTGTGAGTAAGAGCTGCAGTAAGAGGATGAGGTTAACTGGAAGCTCTGTCTCTGTGCTGTGAGTTAGAGCTGTAGTAAGAGTATGAGTTTAACTGGTAGCTCTGTCTCTGCTGTGAGTTTGAGCTGCAGTACGAGGATGAGGTTAACTGGAAGCTCTGTCTCCATGTGATGTGAGTTAGAGCTGCAGTAAGAGGATGAGGTTAACTGGAAGCTCTGTCTCCATGTGATGTGAGTTAGAGCTGCAGTAAGAGGATGAGGTTAACTGGAAGCTCTGTCTCCATGTGCTGTGAGTTAGAGCTGCAGTAAGAGGATGAGGTTAACTGGAAGCTCTGTCTCTGTGCTGTGAGTTACAGCTGCAGTAAGAGGATGAGGTTAACTGGAAGCTCTGTCTCCATGTGCTGTGAGTTAGAGCTGCAGTAAGAGAATGAGGTTAACTGGAAACTCAGTCTCCATGTGCTGTGAGTTAGAGCTGCAGTAAGAGGATGAGGTTAACTGGAAGCTCTGTCTCCATGTGCTGTGAGTTAGAGCTGCAGTAAGAGGATGAGGTTAACTGGAAGCTCTGTCTCCACTGCAGTAAGAGGTTGAGGTTAACTGGAAGCTCTGTCCATGTGCTGCGAGTTAGCTGTAGTAAAAGGATGAGGTTAACTGGAAGCTCTGTCTCCATGTGCTGTGAGTTAGAGCTGTAGTAAGAGGATGAGGTTAACTGGAAGCTCTGTCCATGTGCTTTGAGTTACAGCTGCAGTAAGAGGATGAGGTTAACTGGATGCTCTGTCCATGTGCTGTGAGTTAGAGCTGCAGTAAGAGGATGAGGTTAACTGGAAGCTCTGTCCATGTGCTTTGAGTTACAGCTGCAGTAAGAGGATGAGGTTAACTGGATGCTCTGGCTCTGTGCTTTCAGTTACAGCTGCAGTAAGAGGATGAGGTTAACTGGAAGCTCTGTCTCCATGTGTTGTGAGTTAGAGCTGCAGTAAGAGGATGAGGTTAACTGGAAGCTCTGTCCATGTGCTGTGAGTTAGAGCTGCAGTAAGAGGATGAGGTTAACTGGAAGCTCTGTCTCTGTGCTGTGAGTTACAGCTGCAGTAAGAGGATGAGGTTAACTGGAAGCTCTGTCTCCATGTGCTGTGAGTTAGAGCTGCAGTAAGAGGATGAGGTTAACTGGAAACTCAGTCTCCATGTGCTGTGAGTTAGAGCTGCAGTAAGAGGATGAGGTTAACTGGAAGCTCTGTCTCCATGTGCTGTGAGTTAGAGCTGCAGTAAGAGGATGAGGTTAACTGGAAGCTCTCTCTCCACTGCAGTAAGAGGTTGAGGTTAACTGGAAGCTCTGTCCATGTGCTGTGAGTTAGCTGTAGTAAGAGGATGAGGTTAACTGGAACTGGAAGCTCTGTCTCCATGTGCTGTGAGTTAGAGCTGTAGTAAGAGGATGAGGTTAACTGGAAGCTCTGTCCATGTGCTTTGAGTTACAGCTGCAGTAAGAGGATGAGGTTAACTGGATGCTCTGTCTCCATGTGCTGTGAGTTAGAGCTGCACTAAGAGGATGAGGTTAACTGGAAGCTCTGTCCATGTGCTTTGAGTTACAGCTGCAGTAAGAGGATGAGGTTAACTGGATGCTCTGGCTCTGTGCTTTCAGTTACAGCTGCAGTAAGAGGATGAGGTTAACTGGAAGCTCTGTCTCCATGTGTTGTGAGTTAGAGCTGCAGTAAGAGGATGAGCTTAACTGGAAGCTCCGTCTCCATGTGCTGTGCGTTACAGCTGCAGTAAGAGGATGAGGTTAACTGGAAGCTCTGTCTCCATGTCCTGTGAGTTAGAGCTGCAGGAAGAGGTTGAGGTTAACTGGAAGCTCTGTCTCCATGTGCTGTGAGTTAGAGCTGCAGTAAGAGGATGAGGTTAGCTGGAAGCTCTGTCTCTATGTGCTGTAAGTTAGAGCAGCAGTAAGAGGATGAGGTTAACTGGAAGCTCTGTCTCCATGTGCTGTGAGTTAGAGCTGCAGTAAGAGGATGAGGTTAACTGGAAGCTCTGTCCATGTGCTGTGAGTTAGAGCTGCAGTAAGAGGATGAGGTTAACTGGATGCTCTGTCCATGTGCTGTGAGTTAGAGCTGCAGTAAGAGGATGAGGTTAACTGGAAGCTCTGTCCATGTGCTTTGAGTTACAGCTGCAGTAAGAGGATGAGGTTAACTGGATGCTCTGGCTCTGTGCTTTCAGTTACAGCTGCAGTAAGAGGATGAGGTTAACTGGAATCTCTGTCTCCATGTGTTGTGAGTTAGAGCTGCAGTAAGAGGATGAGGTTAACTGGAAGCTCTGTCCATGTGCTGTGAGTTACAGCTGCAGTAAGAGGATGAGGTTAACTGGAAGCTCTGTCTCCATGTGCTGTGAGTTAGAGCTGCAGTAAGAGGATGAGGTTAACTGGAAACTCAGTCTCCATGTGCTGTGAGTTAGAGCTGCAGTAAGAGGATGAGGTTAACTGGAAGCTCTGTCTCCATGTGCTGTGAGTTAGAGCTGCAGTAAGAGGATGAGGTTAACTGGAAGCTCTCTCTCCACTGCAGTAAGAGGTTGAGGTTAACTGGAAGCTCTGTCCATGTGCTGTGAGTTAGCTGTAGTAAGAGGATGAGGTTAACTGGAAGCTCTGTCTCCATGTGCTGTGAGTTAGAGCTGTAGTAAGAGGATGCGGTTAACTGGAAGCTCTGTCCATGTGCTTTGAGTTACAGCTGCAGTAAGAGGATGAGGTTAACTGGATGCTCTGTCTCCATGTGCTGTGAGTTAGAGCTGCACTAAGAGGATGAGGTTAACTGGAAGCTCTGTCCATGTGCTTTGAGTTACAGCTGCAGTAAGAGGATGAGGTTAACTGGATGCTCTGGCTCTGTGCTTTCAGTTACAGCTGCAGTAAGAGGATGAGGTTAACTGGAAGCTCTGTCTCCATGTGTTGTGAGTTAGAGCTGCAGTAAGAGGATGAGGTTAACTGGAAGCTCCGTCTCCATGTGCTGTGCGTTACAGCTGCAGTAAGAGGATGAGGTTAACTGGAAGCTCTGTCTCCATGTCCTGTGAGTTAGAGCTGCAGGAAGAGGTTGAGGTTAACTGGAAGCTCTGTCTCCATGTGCTGTGAGTTAGAGCTGCAGTAAGAGGATGAGGTTAGCTGGAAGCTCTGTCTCTATGTGCTGTAAGTTAGAGCAGCAGTAAGAGGATGAGGTTAACTGGAAGCTCTGTCTCCATGTGCTGTGAGTTAGAGCTGCAGTAAGAGGATGAGGTTAACTGGAAGCTCTGTCCATGTGCTGTGAGTTAGAGCTGCAGTAAGAGGATGAGGTTAACTGGAAGCTCTGTCTCTGTGCTGTGAGTTTGAGCTGCAGTACGAGGATGAGGTTAATTGGAAGCTCTGTCTCCATGTGATGTGAGTTAGAGCTGCAGTAAGAGGATGAGGTTAACTGGAAGCTCTGTCTCCATGTGCTGTGAGTTAGAGCTGCAGTAAGAGGATGAGGTTAACTGGAAGCTCCATGTGCTGTGAGTTAGAGCTGCAGTAAGAGGATGAGGTTAGCTGGAAGCTCTGTCCATGTGCTGTGAGTTAGAGCTGCAGTAAGAGGATGTGGTTAACTGGAAGCTCTGTCCATGTGCTGTGCGTTACAGCTGCAATAAGAGGATGAGTTTAACTGGAAGCTCTGTCCATGTGCTGTGAGTTAGAGCTGTAGTAAGAGGATGAGGTTAGCTGGAAGCTCTGTCTCTATGTGCTGTAAGTTAGAGCAGCAGTAAGAGGATGAGGTTAACTGGAAGCTCTGTCAATGTGCTGTGAGTTAGAGCTGTAGTTAGAGGATGAGTTTAACTGGAAGCTCTGTCTCTGCTGTGAGTTTGAGCTGCAGTACGAGGATGAGGTTAACTGGAAGCTCTGTCCATGTAATGTGAGTTAGAGCTGCAGTAAGAGGATGAGGTTAACTGGAAGCTCTGTCTCCATGTGCTGTGAGTTAGAGCTGCAGTAAGAGGATGAGGTTAACTGGAAGCTCTGTCTCCATGTGCTGTGAGTTAGAGCTGCAGTAAGAGGATGAGGTTAACTGGAAGCTCTGTCTCCATGTGCTGTGAGTTAGAGCTGCAGTAAGAGGATGAGGTTAACTGGAAGCTCACTCTCCATGTGCTGTGAGTTAGAGCTGCAGTAAGAGGATGAGTTTAACTGGAAGCTCTGTCTCCATGTGCTGTGAGTTAGAGCTGCAGTAAGAGGATGAGGTTAACTAGAAGCTCTGTCTCTGTGCTGTGAGTTAGAGCTGTAGTAAGAGGATGAGTTTAACAGGAAGCTCTGTCTCTGCTGTGTGTTTGAGCTGCAGTACAAGGATGAGGTTAACTGGAAGCTCTGTCTCCATGTGCTGTGAGTTAGAGCTACAGTAAGAGGATGAGGTTAACTGGAAGCTCTGTCTCCATGTGCTGTGAGTTAGAGCTGCAGTTAGAGGATGAGTTTAACTGGAAGCTCTGTCCATGTGCTGTGAGTTAGAGCTGTAGTAATGGGATGAGGTTAACTGGAAGCTCTGTCTCCATGTGCTGTGGGTTAGAGCTGTAGTAAGAGGATGAGGTTAACTGGAAGCTCTGTCTCTATGTGCTGCGAGTTAGAGCTGTAGTAATGGGATGAGGTTAACTGGAAGCTCTGTCTCTATGTGCTGCGAGTTAGAGCTGTAGTAAGAGGATGAGGTTTACTGGAAGCTCTGTCTCCATGTGATGTGAGTTAGAGCTGCAGTCAGAGGATGTGGTTAACTGGAAGCTCTGTATCCATGTTCTGTAAGTTAGAGCTGCAGTAAGAGGATGGGGTTAACTGGAAGCTCTGTCTCCATGTGCTGTTAGTTAGAGCTGCAGTAAGAGGTTGAGTTTAACTGGAAACTATGTCTCTGTGCTGTGAGTTAGAGCTGCAGTATGAGGATGAGGTTAACTGGAAGCTGTCTCCATGTGCTGTGAGTTAGAGCTGCAGTAAGAGGATGAGGTTAACTGGAAGCTCTGTCTCCATGTGCTATGAGTTAGAGCTGTAGTAAGAGGATGAGGTTAACTGGAAGCTCTGTCCATGTGCTTTGAGTTACAGCTGCAAGAGGATGAGGTTTACTGGAAGCTCTGTCTCCATGTGATGTGAGTTAGAGCTGCAGTCAGAGGATGTGGTTAACTGGAAGCTCTGTATCCATGTTCTGTAAGTTAGAGCTGCAGTAAGAGGATGGGGTTAACTGGAAGCTCTGTCTCCATGTGCTGTTAGTTAGAGCTGCAGTAAGAGGTTGAGTTTAACTGGAAGCTATGTCTCTGTGCTGTGAGTTAGAGCTGCAGTATGAGGATGAGGTTAACTGGAAGCTGTCTCCATGTGCTGTGAGTTAGAGCTGCAGTAAGAGGATGAGGTTAACTGGAAGCTCTGTCTCCATGTGCTATGAGTTAGAGCTGTAGTAAGAGGATGAGGTTAACTGGAAGCTCTGTCCATGTGCTTTGAGTTAGAGCTGCAGTAAGAGGATGAGGTTAACTGGATGCTCTGGCTCTGTGCTTTCAGTTACAGCTGCAGTAAGAGGATGAGGTTAACTGGAAGCTCTGTCTCTGTGCTGTGAGTTAGAGCTGTAGTAAGAGGATGAGTTTAACTGAAAGCTCTGTCTCTGCTGTGAGTTTGAGCTGCAGTAAGAGGATGAGGTTAACTGGAAGCTCTGTCTCCATGTGCTGTGACTTTGAGCTGCAGTAAGAGGATGAGGTTAACTGGAATCTCTGTCTCTGTGCTGTGAGTTACAGCTGCAGTAAGAGGATGAGGTTAACTGGAAGCTCTGTCTCCATGTGCTGTGAGTTAGAGCTGCAGTAAGAGGATGAGGTTAACTGGAAGCTCTGTCTCCATGTGCTGTGAGTTAGAGCTGCAGTAAGAGGATGAGGTTAACTGGAAGCTCTGTCTCCACTGCAGTAAGAGGTTGAGGTTAACTGGAAGCTCTGTCCATGTGCTGTGAGTTAGCTGTAGTAAGAGGATGAGGTTAACTGGAAGCTCTGTCTCCATGTGCTGTGAGTTAGAGCTGTAGTAAGAGGATGAGGTTAACTGGAAGCTCTGTCCATGTGCTTTGAGTTACAGCTGCAGTAAGAGGATGAGGTTAACTGGATGCTCTGTCCATGTGCTGTGAGTTAGAGCTGCAGTAAGAGGATGAGGTTAACTGGAAGCTCTGTCCATGTGCTTTGAGTTACAGCTGCAGTAAGAGGATGAGGTTAACTGGATGCTCTGGCTCTGTGCTTTCAGTTACAGCTGCAGTAAGAGGATGAGGTTAACTGGAAGCTCTGTCTCCATGTGTTGTGAGTTAGAGCTGCAGTAAGAGGATGAGGTTAACTGGAAGCTCTGTCTCCATGTGCTGTGAGTTAGAGCTGCAGTAAGAGGATGAGGTTAACTGGAAGCTCTGTCTCTGTGCTGTGAGTTACAGCTGCAGTAAGAGGATGAGGTTAACTGGAAGCTCTGTCTCCATGTGCTGTGAGTTAGAGCTGCAGTAAGAGGATGAGGTTAACTGGAAACTCAGTCTCCATGTGCTGTGAGTTAGAGCTGCAGTAAGAGGATGAGGTTAACTGGAAGCTCTGTCTCCATGTGCTGTGAGTTAGAGCTGCAGTAAGAGGATGAGGTTAACTGGAAGCTCTCTCTCCACTGCAGTAAGAGGTTGAGGTTAACTGGAAGCTCTGTCCATGTGCTGTGAGTTAGAGCTGTAGTAAGAGGATGAGGTTAACTGGAAGCTCTGTCCATGTGCTTTGAGTTACAGCTGCAGTAAGAGGATGAGGTTAACTGGATGCTCTGTCTCCATGTGCTGTGAGTTAGAGCTGCACTAAGAGGATGAGGTTAACTGGAAGCTCTGTCCATGTGCTTTGAGTTACAGCTGCAGTAAGAGGATGAGGTTAACTGGATGCTCTGGCTCTGTGCTTTCAGTTACAGCTGCAGTAAGAGGATGAGGTTAACTGGAAGCTCTGTCTCCATGTGTTGTGAGTTAGAGCTGCAGTAAGAGGATGAGCTTAACTGGAAGCTCCGTCTCCATGTGCTGTGCGTTACAGCTGCAGTAAGAGGATGAGGTTAACTGGAAGCTCTGTCTCCATGTCCTGTGAGTTAGAGCTGCAGGAAGAGGTTGAGGTTAACTGGAAGCTCTGTCTCCATGTGCTGTGAGTTAGAGCTGCAGTAAGAGGATGAGGTTACCTGGAAGCTCTGTCTCTATGTGCTGTAAGTTAGAGCAGCAGTAAGAGGATGAGGTTAACTGGAAGCTCTGTCTCCATGTGCTGTGAGTTAGAGCTGCAGTAAGAGGATGAGGTTAACTGGAAGCTCTGTCCATGTGCTGTGAGTTAGAGCTGCAGTAAGAGGATGAGGTTAACTGGAAGCTCTGTCTCTGTGCTGTGAGTTTGAGCTGCAGTACGAGGATGAGGTTAATTGGAAGCTCTGTCTCCATGTGATGTGAGTTAGAGCTGCAGTAAGAGGATGAGGTTAACTGGAAGCTCTGTCTCCATGTGCTGTGAGTTAGAGCTGCAGTAAGAGGATGAGGTTAACTGGAAGCTCCATGTGCTGTGAGTTAGAGCTACATTAAGAGGATGAGGTTAGCTGGAAGCTCTGTCCATGTGCTGTGAGTTAGAGCTGCAGTAAGAGGATGTGGTTAACTGGAAGCTCTGTCCATGTGCTGTGCGTTACAGCTGCAATAAGAGGATGAGTTTAACTGGAAGCTCTGTCCATGTGCTGTGAGTTAGAGCTGTAGTAAGAGGATGAGGTTAGCTGGAAGCTCTGTCTCTATGTGCTGTAAGTTAGAGCAGCAGTAAGAGGATGAGGTTAACTGGAAGCTCTGTCTCCTTGTGCTGTGAGTTAGAGCTGCAGTAAGAGGATGAGTTTAACTGGAAGCTCTGTCAATGTGCTGTGAGTTAGAGCTGTAGTTAGAGGATGAGTTTAACTGGAAGCTCTGTCTCTGCTGTGAGT
Organism: Synaphobranchus kaupii; assembly: GCA_029718625.1. Classification (NCBI taxonomy): domain Eukaryota; kingdom Metazoa; phylum Chordata; class Actinopteri; order Anguilliformes; family Synaphobranchidae; genus Synaphobranchus; species Synaphobranchus kaupii. The sequence continues at coordinate 4,715,684 of JAINUF010000025.1, forward strand.
TTGAGCTGCAGTACGAGGATGAGGTTAACTGGAAGCTCTGTCCATGTAATGTGAGTTAGAGCTGCAGTAAGAGGATGAGGTTAACTGGAAGCTCTGTCTCCATGTGCTGTGAGTTAGAGCTGCAGTAAGAGGATGAGGTTAACTGGAAGCTCTGTCTCCATGTGCTGTGAGTTAGAGCTGCAGTAAGAGGATGAGGTTAACTGGAAGCTCTGTCTCCATGTGCTGTGAGTTAGAGCTGCAGTAAGAGGATGAGGTTAACTGGAAGCTCACTCTCCATGTGCTGTGAGTTAGAGCTGCAGTAAGAGGATGAGTTTAACTGGAAGCTCTGTCTCCATGTGCTGTGAGTTAGAGCTGCAGTAAGAGGATGAGGTTAACTGGAAGCTCTGTCTCTGTGCTGTGAGTTAGAGCTGTAGTAAGAGGATGAGTTTAACAGGAAGCTCTGTCTCTGCTGTGTGTTTGAGCTGCAGTACAAGGATGAGGTTAACTGGAAGCTCTGTCTCCATGTGCTGTGAGTTAGAGCTACAGTAAGAGGATGAGGTTAACTGGAAGCTCTGTCTCCATGTGCTGTGAGTTAGAGCTGCAGTAAGAGGATGAGTTTAACTGGAAGCTCTGTCTCCATGTGCTGTGAGTTAGAGCTGTAGTAATGGGATGAGGTTAACTGGAAGCTCTGTCTCTATGTGCTGCGAGTTAGAGCTGTAGTAATGGGATGAGGTTAACTGGAAGCTCTGTCTCTATGTGCTGCGAGTTAGAGCTGTAGTAAGAGGATGAGGTTTACTGGAAGCTCTGTCTCCATGTGATGTGAGTTAGAGCTGCAGTCAGAGGATGTGGTTAACTGGAAGCTCTGTATCCATGTTCTGTAAGTTAGAGCTGCAGTAAGAGGATGGGGTTAACTGGAAGCTCTGTCTCCATGTGCTGTTAGTTAGAGCTGCAGTAAGAGGTTGAGTTTAACTGGAAGCTATGTCTCTGTGCTGTGAGTTAGAGCTGCAGTATGAGGATGAGGTTAACTGGAAGCTGTCTCCATGTGCTGTGAGTTAGAGCTGCAGTAAGAGGATGAGGTTAACTGGAAGCTCTGTCTCCATGTGCTATGAGTTAGAGCTGTAGTAAGAGGATGAGGTTAACTGGAAGCTCTGGCTCTGTGCTTTCAGTTACAGCTGCAGTAAGAGGATGAGGTTAACTGGAAGCTCTGTCTCTGTGCTGTGAGTTAGAGCTGTAGTAAGAGGATGAGTTTAACTGGAAGCTCTGTCTCTGCTGTGAGTTTGAGCTGCAGTAAGAGGATGAGGTTAACTGGAAGCTCTGTCCATGTGCTGTGACTTTGAGCTGCAGTAAGAGGATGAGTTTAACAGGAAGCTCTGTCTCCATGTGATGTGAGTTAGAGCTACAGTAAGAGGATGAGGTTAACTGGAAGCTCTATCCATGTGTTGTGAGTTAGAGCTGCAGTAAGAGGATGAGGTTAACTGGAAGCTCTGTCTCCATGTGCTGTGAGTTAGCGCTGCAGTAAGAGGATGACGTTAACTGGAAGCTCTGTCTCCATGTGCTGTGAATTAGAGCTGCAGTAAGAGGATGACGTTAACAGGAAGCTCTGTCTCCATGTGATGTGAGTAAGAGCTGCAGTAAGAGGATGTGGTTAACTGGAAGCTCTGTCTTTGTGCTGTGAGTTAGAGCTGCAGTAAGAGGATGAGGTTAACTGGAAGCTGTCTCCATGTGCTGTGAGTTAGAGCTGTAGTAAGAGGATGAGGTTAACTGGAAGCTCTGTCTCCATGTGCTGTGAGTTAGAGCTGTAGTAAGAGGATGAGGTTAACTGGAAGCTCTGTCTCCATGTGCTGTGAGTTAGAGCTGCAGTAAGAGGATGAGGTTAACTGGAAGCTCTGTCTCCATGTGCTGTGAGTTAGAGCTGCAGTAAGAGGATGAGGTTAACTGGAAGCTCACTCTCCATGTGCTGTGAGTTAGAGCTGCAGTAAGAGGATGAGTTTAACTGGAAGCTCTGTCTCCATGTGCTGTGAGTTAGAGCTGCAGTAAGAGGATGAGGTTAACTGGAAGCTCTGTCTCTGTGCTGTGAGTTAGAGCTGTAGTAAGAGGATGAGTTTAACAGGAAGCTCTGTCTCTGCTGTGTGTTTGAGCTGCAGTACAAGGATGAGGTTAACTGGAAGCTCTGTCTCCATGTGCTGTGAGTTAGAGCTGCAGTAAGAGGATGAGTTTAACTGGAAGCTCTGTCTCCATGTGCTGTGAGTTAGAGCTGTAGTAATGGGATGAGGTTAACTGGAAGCTCTGTCTCTATGTGCTGCGAGTTAGAGCTGTAGTAATGGGATGAGGTTAACTGGAAGCTCTGTCTCTATGTGCTGCGAGTTAGAGCTGTAGTAAGAGGATGAGGTTTACTGGAAGCTCTGTCTCCATGTGATGTGAGTTAGAGCTGCAGTCAGAGGATGTGGTTAACTGGAAGCTCTGTATCCATGTTCTGTAAGTTAGAGCTGCAGTAAGAGGATGGGGTTAACTGGAAGCTCTGTCCATGTGCTGTTAGTTAGAGCTGCAGTAAGAGGTTGAGTTTAACTGGAAGCTATGTCTCTGTGCTGTGAGTTAGAGCTGCAGTATGAGGATGAGGTTAACTGGAAGCTGTCTCCATGTGCTGTGAGTTAGAGCTGCAGTAAGAGGATGAGGTTAACTGGAAGCTCTGTCTCCATGTGCTATGAGTTAGAGCTGTAGTAAGAGGATGAGGTTAACTGGAAGCTCTGGCTCTGTGCTTTCAGTTACAGCTGCAGTAAGAGGATGAGGTTAACTGGAAGCTCTGTCTCTGTGCTGTGAGTTAGAGCTGTAGTAAGAGGATGAGTTTAACTGGAAGCTCTGTCTCTGCTGTGAGTTTGAGCTGCAGTAAGAGGATGAGGTTAACTGGAAGCTCTGTCTCCATGTGCTGTGACTTTGAGCTGCAGTAAGAGGATGAGTTTAACAGGAAGCTCTGTCTCCATGTGATGTGAGTTAGAGCTACAGTAAGAGGATGAGGTTAACTGGAAGCTCTATCCATGTGTTGTGAGTTAGAGCTGCAGTAAGAGGATGAGGTTAACTGGAAGCTCTGTCTCCATGTGCTGTGAGTTAGCGCTGCAGTAAGAGGATGACGTTAACTGGAAGCTCTGTCTCCATGTGCTGTGAATTAGAGCTGCAGTAAGAGGATGACGTTAACAGGAAGCTCTGTCTCCATGTGATGTGAGTAAGAGCTGCAGTAAGAGGATGTGGTTAACTGGAAGCTCTGTCTTTGTGCTGTGAGTTAGAGCTGCAGTAAGAGGATGAGGTTAACTGGAAGCTGTCCATGTGCTGTGAGTTAGAGCTGTAGTAAGAGGATGAGGTTAACTGGAAGCTCTGTCTCCATGTGCTGTGAGTTAGAGCTGTAGTAAGAGGATGAGGTTAACTGGAAGCTCTGTCCATGTGCTTTGAGTTACAGCTGCAGTAAGAGGATGAGGTTAACTGGATGCTCTGTCCATGTGCTGTGAGTTAGAGCTGCAGTAAGAGGATGAGGTTAACTGGAAGCTCTGTCCATGTGCTTTGAGTTACAGCTGCAGTAAGAGGATGAGGTTAACTGGATGCTCTGGCTCTGTGCTTTCAGTTACAGCTGCAGTAAGAGGATGAGTTTAACTGGAAGCTCTGTCTCTGCTGTGACTTTGAGCTGCAGTAAGAGGATGAGGTTAACTGGAAGCTCTGTCTCCATGTGCTGTGAGTTAGAGCTGCAGTTAGAGGATGAGGTTAACTGGAAGCTCTGTCTCCATGTGCTGTGAGTTTGAGCTGCAGTAAGAGGATGAGGTTAACTGGAAGCTCTGTCCATGTGCTGTGAGTTAGAGCTGCAGTAACAGGATGAGGTTAACTGGAAGCTCAGTCTCTGTGTTGTGAGTTTGAGCTGCAGTACGAGGATGAGGTTAACTGGAAGCTCTGTCTCCATGTGATGTGAGTTAGAGCTGCAGTAAGAGGATGAGGTTAACTGGAAGCTCTGTCTCCATGTGCTGTGAGTTAGAGCTGCAGTAAGAGGATGAGGTTAACTGGAAGCTCTCCATGTGCTGTGAGTTAGAGCTACAGTAAGAGGATGAGGTTAGCTGGAAGCTCTGTCTCTGTGCTGTGAGTTAGAGCTGCAGTAAGAGGATGAGGTTAACTGGAAGCTCTCCATGTGCTGTGAGTTAGAGCTGTAGTAAGAGGATGAGGTTAACTGGAAGCTCTGTCTCTGCTGTGACTTTGAGCTGCAGTAAGAGGATGAGGTTAACTGGAAGCTCTGTCTCCATGTGCTGTGAGTTAGAGCTGCAGTTAGAGGATGAGGTTAACTGGAAGCTCTGTCTCCATGTGCTGTGAGTTTGAGCTGCAGTAAGAGGATGAGTTTAACAGGAAGCTCTGTCTCCATGTGATGTGAGTTAGAGCTACAGTAAGAGGATGAGGTTAACTGGAAGCTCTATCCATGTGTTGTGAGTTAGAGCTGCAGTAAGAGGATGAGGTTAACTGGAAGCTCTGTCTCCATGTGCTGTGAGTTAGCGCTGCAGTAAGAGGATGACGTTAACTGGAAGCTCTGTCTCCATGTGCTGTGAGTTAGAGCTGCAGTAAGAGGATGAGGTTAACTGGAAGCTCTGTCTCCATGTGATGTGAGTTAGAGCTGCAGTAAGAGGATGAGGTTAACTGGAAGCTCTCCATGTGCTGTGAGTTAGAGCTACAGTAAGAGGATGAGGTTAGCTGGAAGCTCTGTCCATGTGCTGTGAGTTAGAGCTGCAGTAAGAGGATGAGGTTAACTGGAAGCTCTGTCTCTGTGCTGTGAGTTAGAGCTGCAGTAAGAGGATGAGTTTAACTGGAAGCTCTGTCTCTGCTGTGACTTTGAGCTGCAGTAAGAGGATGAGGTTAACTGGAAGCTCTGTCTCCATGTGCTGTGAGTTAGAGCTGCAGTTAGAGGATGAGGTTAACTGGAAGCTCTGTCTCCATGTGCTGTGAGTTTGAGCTGCAGTAAGAGGATGAGTTTAACAGGAAGCTCTGTCTCCATGTGATGTGAGTTAGAGCTACAGTAAGAGGATGAGGTTAACTGGAAGCTCTATCCATGTGTTGTGAGTTAGAGCTGCAGTAAGAGGATGAGGTTAACTGGAAGCTCTGTCTCCATGTGCTGTGAGTTAGCGCTGCAGTAAGAGGATGACGTTAACTGGAAGCTCTGTCTCCATGTGCTGTGAATTAGAGCTGCAGTAAGAGGATGACGTTAACAGGAAGCTCTGTCTCCATGTGATGTGAGTAAGAGCTGCAGTAAGAGGATGTGGTTAACTGGAAGCTCTGTCTTTGTGCTGTGCGTTAGAGCTGCAGTAAGAGGATGAGGTTAACTGGAAGCTGTCCATGTGCTGTGAGTTAGAGCTGTAGTAAGAGGATGAGGTTAACTGGAAGCTCTGTCTCCATGTGCTGTGAGTTAGAGCTGCAGTAAGAGGATGAGGTTAACTGGAAGCTCTGTCCATGTGCTTTGAGTTACAGCTGCAGTAAGAGGATGAGGTTAACTGCATGCTCTGTCTCCATGTGCTGTGAGTTAGAGCTGCAGTAAGAGGATGAGGTTAACTGGAAGCTCTGTCCATGTGCGTAGTTACAGCTGCAGTAAGAGGATGAGGTTAACTGGATGCTCTGGCTCTGTGCGTTCAGTTACAGCTGCAGTAAGAGGATGAGGTTAACTGGAAGCTCTGTCTCCATGTGTTGTGAGTTAGAGCTGCAGTAAGAGGATGAGGTTAACTGGAAGCTCTGTCTCCATGTGATGTGAGTTAGAGCTGCAGTAAGAGTATGAGGTTAACTGGAAGCTCTGTCTCCATGTGCTGTGAGTCAGAGCTGTAGTAAGAGGATGAGGTTAACTGGAAGCTCCATGTGCTGTGAGTTAGAGCTACAGTAAGAGGATGAGGTTAGCTGGAAGCTCTGTCCATGTGCTGTGAGTTAGAGCTGCAGTAAGAGGATGAGGTTAACTGGAAGCTCTGTCTCTGTGCTGTGAGTTAGAGCTGCAGTAAGAGGATGAGTTTAACTGGAAGCTCTGTCTCTGCTGTGACTTTGAGCTGCAGTAAGAGGATGAGGTTAACTGGAAGCTCTGTCTCCATGTGCTGTGAGTTAGAGCTGCAGTTAGAGGATGAGGTTAACTGGAAGCTCTGTCTCCATGTGCTGTGAGTTTGAGCTGCAGTAAGAGGATGAGTTTAACAGGAAGCTCTGTCTCCATGTGATGTGAGTTAGAGCTACAGTAAGAGGATGAGGTTAACTGGAAGCTCTATCCATGTGTTGTGAGTTAGAGCTGCAGTAAGAGGATGAGGTTAACTGGAAGCTCTGTCTCCATGTGCTGTGAGTTAGCGCTGCAGTAAGAGGATGACGTTAACTGGAAGCTCTGTCTCCATGTGCTGTGAATTAGAGCTGCAGTAAGAGGATGACGTTAACAGGAAGCTCTGTCTCCATGTGATGTGAGTAAGAGCTGCAGTAAGAGGATGTGGTTAACTGGAAGCTCTGTCTTTGTGCTGTGCGTTAGAGCTGCAGTAAGAGGATGAGGTTAACTGGAAGCTGTCCATGTGCTGTGAGTTAGAGCTGTAGTAAGAGGATGAGGTTAACTGGAAGCTCTGTCTCCATGTGCTGTGAGTTAGAGCTGCAGTAAGAGGATGAGGTTAACTGGAAGCTCTGTCCATGTGCTTTGAGTTACAGCTGCAGTAAGAGGATGAGGTTAACTGCATGCTCTGTCTCCATGTGCTGTGAGTTAGAGCTGCAGTAAGAGGATGAGGTTAACTGGAAGCTCTGTCCATGTGCGTAGTTACAGCTGCAGTAAGAGGATGAGGTTAACTGGATGCTCTGGCTCTGTGCGTTCAGTTACAGCTGCAGTAAGAGGATGAGGTTAACTGGAAGCTCTGTCTCCATGTGTTGTGAGTTAGAGCTGCAGTAAGAGGATGAGGTTAACTGGAAGCTCTGTCTCCATGTGATGTGAGTTAGAGCTGCAGTAAGAGTATGAGGTTAACTGGAAGCTCTGTCTCCATGTGCTGTGAGTCAGAGCTGTAGTAAGAGGATGAGGTTAACTGGACGCCCCGTCTCCATGTGCTGTGAGTTAGAGCTGCAGTAAGAGGATGAGTTTAACTGGAAGCTCTGTCTCCATGTCCTGTGAGTTAGAGCTGCAGGAAGAGGTTGAGGTTAACTGGAAGCTCTGTCTCCATGTGCTGTGAGTTAGAGCTGCAGTAAGAGGATGAGGTTAGCTGGAAGCTCTGTCTCTATGTGCTGTAAGTTAGAGCAGCAGTAAGAGGATGAGGTTAGCTGGAAGCTCTGTCTCTATGTGCTGTGAGTTAGAGCTGCAGTAAGAGGATGAGGTTAACTGGAAGCTCTGTCCATGTGCTGTGAGTTAGAGCTGCAGTAACAGGATGAGGTTAACTGGAAGCTCTCCATGTGCTGTGAGTTAGAGCTACAGTAAGAGGATGAGGTTAGCTGGAAGCTCTGTCTCTATGTGCTGTGAGTTAGAGCTGTAGTAAGAGGATGAGGTTAGCTGGAAGCTCTGTCTCTATGTGCTGTAAGTTAGAGCTGCAGTAAGAGGATGAGTTTAACTGGAAGCTCTGTCCATGTGCTGTGAGTTAGAGCTGTAGTAAGAGGATGAGTTTAACTGGAAGCTCTGTCTCTGCTGTGAGGTTGAGCTGCAGTACGAGGATGAGGTTAACTGGAAGCTCTGTCTCCATGTGATGTGAGGTAGAGCTGCAGTAAGAGGATGAGGTTAACTGGAAGCTCTGTCTCCATGTGCTGTGAGTTAGAGCTGCAGTAAGAGGATGAGGTTAACTGGAAGCTCTGTCTCCATGTGCTGTGAGTTAGAGCTGCAGTAAGAGGATGAGGTTAACTGGAAGCTCTGTCTCCACAGCAGTAAGAGGTTGAGGTTTACTGGAAGTTCTATCCATGTGCTGTGAGTTAGAGCTGCAGTAAGAGGATGAGGTTAACTGGAAGCTCAGTCTCCATGTGCTGTGAGTTAGAGCTGCAGTAAGAGGATTAGTTTAACTGAAAGCTCTGTCTCCATGTGCTGTGAGTTAGAGCTGCAGTAAGAGGATTAGTTTAACTGGAAGCTCTGTCTCCATGTTTTGTTCCCAGGGTCCGGGTTGAAAGAGCAGGGTCACCTGTACCCAGCTGTCTGTCTATGCAGAGCGATGCTTCAATGTTTCATCCATGTAACTTCAGTGGAGTGGTCACAGGAGATCAAAGGTAATTGAACAAGTTCATATTGACACTACTGTTTAATTATACTTCAATGTCACTGGCAACTTTCAGGTGGGTGTATTTAGACACATTCAGGTCTAGATGGAGTGTATTATTGCACATTCAGGTGTAGGTGGGTGTATGAAGTCACATTGAGATGTGCTGTGAGTTAGACCTGCAGTAAGAGGATGAGGTTAACTGGAAGCTCTGTCCATGTGCTGTGAGTTAGACCTGCAGTAAGAGGATGAGGTTAACTGGAAGCTCTTTCTCCATGTGTTGTGAGTAAGAGCTGCAGTAAGAGGATGAGGTTAACTGGAAGCTCTGTCTCTGTGCTGTGACTTAGAGCTGTAGTAAGAGGATGAGTTTAACTGGTAGCTCTGTCTCTGCTGTGAGTTTGAGCTGCAGTACGAGGATGAGGTTAACTGGAAGCTCTGTCTCCATGTGATGTGAGTTAGAGCTGCAGTAAGAGGATGAGGTTAACTGGAAGCTCTGTCTCCATGTGATGTGAGTTACAGCTGCAGTAAGAGGATGAGGTTAACTGGAAGCTCTGTCTCCATGTGCTGTGAGTTAGAGCTGCAGTAAGAGGATGAGGTTAACTGGAAACTCAGTCTCCATGTGCTGTGAGTTAGAGCTGCAGTAAGAGGATGAGGTTAACTGGAAGCTCTGTCTCCATGTGCTGTGAGTTAGAGCTGCAGTAAGAGGATGAGGTTAACTGGAAGCTCTGTCTCCACTGCAGTAAGAGGTTGAGGTTAACTGGAAGCTCTGTCCATGTGCTGTGAGTTAGCTGTAGTAAGAGGATGAGGTTAACTGGAAGCTCTGTCTCCATGTGCTGTGAGTTAGAGCTGTAGTAAGAGGATGAGGTTAACTGGGAGCTCTGTCCATGTGCTTTGAGTTACAGCTGCAGTAAGAGGATGAGGTTAACTGGATGCTCTGTCTCCATGTGCTGTGAGTTAGAGCTGCAGTAAGAGGATGAGGTTAACTGGATGCTCTGGCTCTGTGCTTTCAGTTACAGCTGCAGTAAGAGGATGAGGTTAACTGGAAGCTCTGTCTCCATGTGTTGTGAGTTAGAGCTGCAGTAAGAGGATGAGGTTAACTGGAAGCTCTGTCCATGTGCTGTGAGTTAGAGCTGCAGTAAGAGGATGAGGTTAACTGGAAGCTCTGTCTCTGTGCTGTGAGTTGCAGCTGCAGTAAGAGGATGAGGTTAACTGGAAGCTCTGTCCATGTGCTGTGAGTTACAGCTGCAGTAAGAGGATGAGGTTGACTGGAAGCTCTGTCTCCATGTGCTGTGAGTTAGAGCTGCAGTAAGAGGATGAGGTTAACTGGAAGCTCTGTCTCCACTGCAGTAAGAGGTTGAGGTTAACTGGAAGCTCTGTCCATGTGCTGTGAGTTAGCTGTAGTAAGAGGATGAGGTTAACTGGAAGCTCTGTCTCCATGTGCTGTGAGTTAGAGCTGTAGTAAGAGGATGAGGTTAACTGGAAGCTCTGTCCATGTGCTTTGAGTTACAGCTGCAGTAAGAGGATGAGGTTAACTGGATGCTCTGTCTCCATGTGCTGTGAGTTAGAGCTGCAGTAAGAGGATGAGGTTAACTGGAAGCTCTGTCCATGTGCTGTGAGTTAGCTGTAGTAAGAGGATGAGGTTAACTGGAAGCTCTGTCTCCATGTGCTGTGAGTTAGAGCTGTAGTAAGAGGATGAGGTTAACTGGAAGCTCTGTCCATGTGCTTTGAGTTACAGCTGCAGTAATAGGATGAGGTTAACTGGATGCTCTGTCTCCATGTGTTGTGAGTTAGAGCTGCAGTAAGAGGATGAGGTTAACTGGAAGCTCTGTCTCTGTGCTGTGAGTTACAGCTGCAGTAAGAGGATGAGATTAACTGGAAGCTCTGTCCATGTGCTGTGAGTTAGAGCTGCAGTAAGAGGATGAGGTTAACTGGAAACTCAGTCTCCATGTGCTGTGAGTTAGAGCTGCAGTAAGAGGATGAGGTTGACTGGAAGCTCTGTCTCCATGTGCTGTGAGTTAGAGCTGCAGTAAGAGGATGAGGTTAACTGGAAGCTCTGTCTCCACTGCAGTAAGAGGTTGAGGTTAACTGGAAGCTCTGTCCATGTGCTGTGAGTTAGCTGTAGTAAGAGGATGAGGTTAACTGGAAGCTCTGTCTCCATGTGCTGTGAGTTAGAGCTGTAGTAAGAGGATGAGGTTAACTGGAAGCTCTGTCCATGTGCTTTGAGTTACAGCTGCAGTAAGAGGATGAGGTTAACTGGATGCTCTGTCCATGTGCTGTGAGTTAGAGCTGCAGTAAGAGGATGAGGTTAACTGGAAGCTCTGTCCATGTGCTTTGAGTTACAGCTGCAGTAAGAGGATGAGGTTAACTGGATGCTCTGGCTCTGTGCTTTCAGTTACAGCTGCAGTAAGAGGATGAGTTTAACTGGAAGCTCTGTCTCTGCTGTGACTTTGAGCTGCAGTAAGAGGATGAGGTTAACTGGAAGCTCTGTCTCCATGTGCTGTGAGTTAGAGCTGCAGTTAGAGGATGAGGTTAACTGGAAGCTCTGTCCATGTGCTGTGAGTTTGAGCTGCAGTAAGAGGATGAGGTTAACTGGAAGCTCTGTCCATGTGCTGTGAGTTAGAGCTGCAGTAACAGGATGAGGTTAACTGGAAGCTCAGTCTCTGTGTTGTGAGTTTGAGCTGCAGTACGAGGATGAGGTTAACTGGAAGCTCTGTCTCCATGTGATGTGAGTTAGAGCTGCAGTAAGAGGATGAGGTTAACTGGAAGCTCTGTCTCCATGTGCTGTGAGTTAGAGCTGCAGTAAGAGGATGAGGTTAACTGGAAGCTCTCCATGTGCTGTGAGTTAGAGCTACAGTAAGAGGATGAGGTTAGCTGGAAGCTCTGTCTCTGTGCTGTGAGTTAGAGCTGCAGTAAGAGGATGAGGTTAACTGGAAGCTCTCCATGTGCTGTGAGTTAGAGCTGTAGTAAGAGGATGAGGTTAACTGGAAGCTCTGTCTCTGCTGTGACTTTGAGCTGCAGTAAGAGGATGAGGTTAACTGGAAGCTCTGTCTCCATGTGCTGTGAGTTAGAGCTGCAGTTAGAGGATGAGGTTAACTGGAAGCTCTGTCCATGTGCTGTGAGTTTGAGCTGCAGTAAGAGGATGAGTTTAACAGGAAGCTCTGTCTCCATGTGATGTGAGTTAGAGCTACAGTAAGAGGATGAGGTTAACTGGAAGCTCTATCCATGTGTTGTGAGTTAGAGCTGCAGTAAGAGGATGAGGTTAACTGGAAGCTCTGTCTCCATGTGCTGTGAGTTAGCGCTGCAGTAAGAGGATGACGTTAACTGGAAGCTCTGTCTCCATGTGCTGTGAGTTAGAGCTGCAGTAAGAGGATGAGGTTAACTGGAAGCTCTGTCTCCATGTGATGTGAGTTAGAGCTGCAGTAAGAGGATGAGGTTAACTGGAAGCTCTCCATGTGCTGTGAGTTAGAGCTACAGTAAGAGGATGAGGTTAGCTGGAAGCTCTGTCCATGTGCTGTGAGTTAGAGCTGCAGTAAGAGGATGAGGTTAACTGGAAGCTCTGTCTCTGTGCTGTGAGTTAGAGCTGCAGTAAGAGGATGAGTTTAACTGGAAGCTCTGTCTCTGCTGTGACTTTGAGCTGCAGTAAGAGGATGAGGTTAACTGGAAGCTCTGTCTCCATGTGCTGTGAGTTAGAGCTGCAGTTAGAGGATGAGGTTAACTGGAAGCTCTGTCTCCATGTGCTGTGAGTTTGAGCTGCAGTAAGAGGATGAGTTTAACAGGAAGCTCTGTCTCCATGTGATGTGAGTTAGAGCTACAGTAAGAGGATGAGGTTAACTGGAAGCTCTATCCATGTGTTGTGAGTTAGAGCTGCAGTAAGAGGATGAGGTTAACTGGAAGCTCTGTCTCCATGTGCTGTGAGTTAGCGCTGCAGTAAGAGGATGACGTTAACTGGAAGCTCTGTCTCCATGTGCTGTGAATTAGAGCTGCAGTAAGAGGATGACGTTAACAGGAAGCTCTGTCTCCATGTGATGTGAGTAAGAGCTGCAGTAAGAGGATGTGGTTAACTGGAAGCTCTGTCTTTGTGCTGTGCGTTAGAGCTGCAGTAAGAGGATGAGGTTAACTGGAAGCTGTCCATGTGCTGTGAGTTAGAGCTGTAGTAAGAGGATGAGGTTAACTGGAAGCTCTGTCTCCATGTGCTGTGAGTTAGAGCTGCAGTAAGAGGATGAGGTTAACTGGAAGCTCTCTCTCCACTGCAGTAAGAGGTTGAGGTTAACTGGAAGCTCTGTCCATGTGCTGTGAGTTAGCTGTAGTAAGAGGATGAGGTTAACTGGAAGCTCTGTCTCCATGTGCTGTGAGTTAGAGCTGTAGTAAGAGGATGAGGTTAACTGGAAGCTCTGTCCATGTGCTTTGAGTTACAGCTGCAGTAAGAGGATGAGGTTAACTGGATGCTCTGTCTCCATGTGCTGTGAGTTAGAGCTGCACTAAGAGGATGAGGTTAACTGGAAGCTCTGTCCATGTGCTTTGAGTTACAGCTGCAGTAAGAGGATGAGGTTAACTGGATGCTCTGGCTCTGTGCTTTCAGTTACAGCTGCAGTAAGAGGATGAGGTTAACTGGAAGCTCTGTCTCCATGTGTTGTGAGTTAGAGCTGCAGTAAGAGGATGAGCTTAACTGGAAGCTCCGTCTCCATGTGCTGTGCGTTACAGCTGCAGTAAGAGGATGAGGTTAACTGGAAGCTCTGTCTCCATGTCCTGTGAGTTAGAGCTGCAGGAAGAGGTTGAGGTTAACTGGAAGCTCTGTCTCCATGTGCTGTGAGTTAGAGCTGCAGTAAGAGGATGAGGTTACCTGGAAGCTCTGTCTCTATGTGCTGTAAGTTAGAGCAGCAGTAAGAGGATGAGGTTAACTGGAAGCTCTGTCTCCATGTGCTGTGAGTTAGAGCTGCAGTAAGAGGATGAGGTTAACTGGAAGCTCTGTCCATGTGCTGTGAGTTAGAGCTGCAGTAAGAGGATGAGGTTAACTGGAAGCTCTGTCTCTGTGCTGTGAGTTTGAGCTGCAGTACGAGGATGAGGTTAATTGGAAGCTCTGTCTCCATGTGATGTGAGTTAGAGCTGCAGTAAGAGGATGAGGTTAACTGGAAGCTCTGTCTCCATGTGCTGTGAGTTAGAGCTGCAGTAAGAGGATGAGGTTAACTGGAAGCTCCATGTGCTGTGAGTTAGAGCTACATTAAGAGGATGAGGTTAGCTGGAAGCTCTGTCCATGTGCTGTGAGTTAGAGCTGCAGTAAGAGGATGTGGTTAACTGGAAGCTCTGTCCATGTGCTGTGCGTTACAGCTGCAATAAGAGGATGAGTTTAACTGGAAGCTCTGTCCATGTGCTGTGAGTTAGAGCTGTAGTAAGAGGATGAGGTTAGCTGGAAGCTCTGTCTCTATGTGCTGTAAGTTAGAGCAGCAGTAAGAGGATGAGGTTAACTGGAAGCTCTGTCTCCTTGTGCTGTGAGTTAGAGCTGCAGTAAGAGGATGAGTTTAACTGGAAGCTCTGTCAATGTGCTGTGAGTTAGAGCTGTAGTTAGAGGATGAGTTTAACTGGAAGCTCTGTCTCTGCTGTGAGTTTGAGCTGCAGTACGAGGATGAGGTTAACTGGAAGCTCTGTCCATGTAATGTGAGTTAGAGCTGCAGTAAGAGGATGAGGTTAACTGGAAGCTCTGTCTCCATGTGCTGTGAGTTAGAGCTGCAGTAAGAGGATGAGGTTAACTGGAAGCTCTGTCTCCATGTGCTGTGAGTTAGAGCTGCAGTAAGAGGATGAGGTTAACTGGAAGCTCTGTCTCCATGTGCTGTGAGTTAGAGCTGCAGTAAGAGGATGAGGTTAACTGGAAGCTCACTCTCCATGTGCTGTGAGTTAGAGCTGCAGTAAGAGGATGAGTTTAACTGGAAGCTCTGTCTCCATGTGCTGTGAGTTAGAGCTGCAGTAAGAGGATGAGGTTAACTGGAAGCTCTGTCTCTGTGCTGTGAGTTAGAGCTGTAGTAAGAGGATGAGTTTAACAGGAAGCTCTGTCTCTGCTGTGTGTTTGAGCTGCAGTACAAGGATGAGGTTAACTGGAAGCTCTGTCTCCATGTGCTGTGAGTTAGAGCTACAGTAAGAGGATGAGGTTAACTGGAAGCTCTGTCTCCATGTGCTGTGAGTTAGAGCTGCAGTAAGAGGATGAGTTTAACTGGAAGCTCTGTCTCCATGTGCTGTGAGTTAGAGCTGTAGTAATGGGATGAGGTTAACTGGAAGCTCTGTCTCTATGTGCTGCGAGTTAGAGCTGTAGTAATGGGATGAGGTTAACTGGAAGCTCTGTCTCTATGTGCTGCGAGTTAGAGCTGTAGTAAGAGGATGAGGTTTACTGGAAGCTCTGTCTCCATGTGATGTGAGTTAGAGCTGCAGTCAGAGGATGTGGTTAACTGGAAGCTCTGTATCCATGTTCTGTAAGTTAGAGCTGCAGTAAGAGGATGGGGTTAACTGGAAGCTCTGTCTCCATGTGCTGTTAGTTAGAGCTGCAGTAAGAGGTTGAGTTTAACTGGAAGCTATGTCTCTGTGCTGTGAGTTAGAGCTGCAGTATGAGGATGAGGTTAACTGGAAGCTGTCTCCATGTGCTGTGAGTTAGAGCTGCAGTAAGAGGATGAGGTTAACTGGAAGCTCTGTCTCCATGTGCTATGAGTTAGAGCTGTAGTAAGAGGATGAGGTTAACTGGAAGCTCTGGCTCTGTGCTTTCAGTTACAGCTGCAGTAAGAGGATGAGGTTAACTGGAAGCTCTGTCTCTGTGCTGTGAGTTAGAGCTGTAGTAAGAGGATGAGTTTAACTGGAAGCTCTGTCTCTGCTGTGAGTTTGAGCTGCAGTAAGAGGATGAGGTTAACTGGAAGCTCTGTCTCCATGTGCTGTGACTTTGAGCTGCAGTAAGAGGATGAGTTTAACAGGAAGCTCTGTCTCCATGTGATGTGAGTTAGAGCTACAGTAAGAGGATGAGGTTAACTGGAAGCTCTATCCATGTGTTGTGAGTTAGAGCTGCAGTAAGAGGATGAGGTTAACTGGAAGCTCTGTCTCCATGTGCTGTGAGTTAGCGCTGCAGTAAGAGGATGACGTTAACTGGAAGCTCTGTCTCCATGTGCTGTGAATTAGAGCTGCAGTAAGAGGATGACGTTAACAGGAAGCTCTGTCTCCATGTGATGTGAGTAAGAGCTGCAGTAAGAGGATGTGGTTAACTGGAAGCTCTGTCTTTGTGCTGTGAGTTAGAGCTGCAGTAAGAGGATGAGGTTAACTGGAAGCTGTCCATGTGCTGTGAGTTAGAGCTGTAGTAAGAGGATGAGGTTAACTGGAAGCTCTGTCTCCATGTGCTGTGAGTTAGAGCTGTAGTAAGAGGATGAGGTTAACTGGAAGCTCTGTCCATGTGCTTTGAGTTACAGCTGCAGTAAGAGGATGAGGTTAACTGGATGCTCTGTCCATGTGCTGTGAGTTAGAGCTGCAGTAAGAGGATGAGGTTAACTGGAAGCTCTGTCCATGTGCTTTGAGTTACAGCTGCAGTAAGAGGATGAGGTTAACTGGATGCTCTGGCTCTGTGCTTTCAGTTACAGCTGCAGTAAGAGGATGAGTTTAACTGGAAGCTCTGTCTCTGCTGTGACTTTGAGCTGCAGTAAGAGGATGAGGTTAACTGGAAGCTCTGTCTCCATGTGCTGTGAGTTAGAGCTGCAGTTAGAGGATGAGGTTAACTGGAAGCTCTGTCTCCATGTGCTGTGAGTTTGAGCTGCAGTAAGAGGATGAGGTTAACTGGAAGCTCTGTCCATGTGCTGTGAGTTAGAGCTGCAGTAACAGGATGAGGTTAACTGGAAGCTCAGTCTCTGTGTTGTGAGTTTGAGCTGCAGTACGAGGATGAGGTTAACTGGAAGCTCTGTCTCCATGTGATGTGAGTTAGAGCTGCAGTAAGAGGATGAGGTTAACTGGAAGCTCTGTCTCCATGTGCTGTGAGTTAGAGCTGCAGTAAGAGGATGAGGTTAACTGGAAGCTCTCCATGTGCTGTGAGTTAGAGCTACAGTAAGAGGATGAGGTTAGCTGGAAGCTCTGTCTCTGTGCTGTGAGTTAGAGCTGCAGTAAGAGGATGAGGTTAACTGGAAGCTCTCCATGTGCTGTGAGTTAGAGCTGTAGTAAGAGGATGAGGTTAACTGGAAGCTCTGTCTCTGCTGTGACTTTGAGCTGCAGTAAGAGGATGAGGTTAACTGGAAGCTCTGTCTCCATGTGCTGTGAGTTAGAGCTGCAGTTAGAGGATGAGGTTAACTGGAAGCTCTGTCTCCATGTGCTGTGAGTTTGAGCTGCAGTAAGAGGATGAGTTTAACAGGAAGCTCTGTCTCCATGTGATGTGAGTTAGAGCTACAGTAAGAGGATGAGGTTAACTGGAAGCTCTATCCATGTGTTGTGAGTTAGAGCTGCAGTAAGAGGATGAGGTTAACTGGAAGCTCTGTCTCCATGTGCTGTGAGTTAGCGCTGCAGTAAGAGGATGACGTTAACTGGAAGCTCTGTCTCCATGTGCTGTGAGTTAGAGCTGCAGTAAGAGGATGAGGTTAACTGGAAGCTCTGTCTCCATGTGATGTGAGTTAGAGCTGCAGTAAGAGGATGAGGTTAACTGGAAGCTCTCCATGTGCTGTGAGTTAGAGCTACAGTAAGAGGATGAGGTTAGCTGGAAGCTCTGTCCATGTGCTGTGAGTTAGAGCTGCAGTAAGAGGATGAGGTTAACTGGAAGCTCTGTCTCTGTGCTGTGAGTTAGAGCTGCAGTAAGAGGATGAGTTTAACTGGAAGCTCTGTCTCTGCTGTGACTTTGAGCTGCAGTAAGAGGATGAGGTTAACTGGAAGCTCTGTCTCCATGTGCTGTGAGTTAGAGCTGCAGTTAGAGGATGAGGTTAACTGGAAGCTCTGTCTCCATGTGCTGTGAGTTTGAGCTGCAGTAAGAGGATGAGTTTAACAGGAAGCTCTGTCTCCATGTGATGTGAGTTAGAGCTACAGTAAGAGGATGAGGTTAACTGGAAGCTCTATCCATGTGTTGTGAGTTAGAGCTGCAGTAAGAGGATGAGGTTAACTGGACGCTCTGTCTCCATGTGCTGTGAGTTAGCGCTGCAGTAAGAGGATGACGTTAACTGGAAGCTCTGTCTCCATGTGCTGTGAATTAGAGCTGCAGTAAGAGGATGACGTTAACAGGAAGCTCTGTCTCCATGTGATGTGAGTAAGAGCTGCAGTAAGAGGATGTGGTTAACTGGAAGCTCTGTCTTTGTGCTGTGCGTTAGAGCTGCAGTAAGAGGATGAGGTTAACTGGAAGCTGTCCATGTGCTGTGAGTTAGAGCTGTAGTAAGAGGATGAGGTTAACTGGAAGCTCTGTCTCCATGTGCTGTGAGTTAGAGCTGCAGTAAGAGGATGAGGTTAACTGGAAGCTCTGTCCATGTGCTTTGAGTTACAGCTGCAGTAAGAGGATGAGGTTAACTGCATGCTCTGTCTCCATGTGCTGTGAGTTAGAGCTGCAGTAAGAGGATGAGGTTAACTGGAAGCTCTGTCCATGTGCGTAGTTACAGCTGCAGTAAGAGGATGAGGTTAACTGGATGCTCTGGCTCTGTGCGTTCAGTTACAGCTGCAGTAAGAGGATGAGGTTAACTGGAAGCTCTGTCTCCATGTGTTGTGAGTTAGAGCTGCAGTAAGAGGATGAGGTTAACTGGAAGCTCTGTCTCCATGTGATGTGAGTTAGAGCTGCAGTAAGAGTATGAGGTTAACTGGAAGCTCTGTCTCCATGTGCTGTGAGTCAGAGCTGTAGTAAGAGGATGAGGTTAACTGGAAGCTCTCCATGTGCTGTGAGTTAGAGCTACAGTAAGAGGATGAGGTTAGCTGGAAGCTCTGTCCATGTGCTGTGAGTTAGAGCTGCAGTAAGAGGATGAGGTTAACTGGAAGCTCTGTCTCTGTGCTGTGAGTTAGAGCTGCAGTAAGAGGATGAGTTTAACTGGAAGCTCTGTCTCTGCTGTGACTTTGAGCTGCAGTAAGAGGATGAGGTTAACTGGAAGCTCTGTCTCCATGTGCTGTGAGTTAGAGCTGCAGTTAGAGGATGAGGTTAACTGGAAGCTCTGTCTCCATGTGCTGTGAGTTTGAGCTGCAGTAAGAGGATGAGTTTAACAGGAAGCTCTGTCTCCATGTGATGTGAGTTAGAGCTACAGTAAGAGGATGAGGTTAACTGGAAGCTCTATCCATGTGTTGTGAGTTAGAGCTGCAGTAAGAGGATGAGGTTAACTGGAAGCTCTGTCTCCATGTGCTGTGAGTTAGCGCTGCAGTAAGAGGATGACGTTAACTGGAAGCTCTGTCTCCATGTGCTGTGAATTAGAGCTGCAGTAAGAGGATGACGTTAACAGGAAGCTCTGTCTCCATGTGATGTGAGTAAGAGCTGCAGTAAGAGGATGTGGTTAACTGGAAGCTCTGTCTTTGTGCTGTGCTTTAGAGCTGCAGTAAGAGGATGAGGTTAACTGGAAGCTGTCCATGTGCTGTGAGTTAGAGCTGTAGTAAGAGGATGAGGTTAACTGGAAGCTCTGTCTCCATGTGCTGTGAGTTAGAGCTGCAGTAAGAGGATGAGGTTAACTGGAAGCTCTGTCCATGTGCTTTGAGTTACAGCTGCAGTAAGAGGATGAGGTTAACTGCATGCTCTGTCTCCATGTGCTGTGAGTTAGAGCTGCAGTAAGAGGATGAGGTTAACTGGAAGCTCTGTCCATGTGCGTAGTTACAGCTGCAGTAAGAGGATGAGGTTAACTGGATGCTCTGGCTCTGTGCGTTCAGTTACAGCTGCAGTAAGAGGATGAGGTTAACTGGAAGCTCTGTCTCCATGTGTTGTGAGTTAGAGCTGCAGTAAGAGGATGAGGTTAACTGGAAGCTCTGTCTCCATGTGATGTGAGTTAGAGCTGCAGTAAGAGTATGAGGTTAACTGGAAGCTCTGTCTCCATGTGCTGTGAGTCAGAGCTGTAGTAAGAGGATGAGGTTAACTGGACGCCCCGTCTCCATGTGCTGTGAGTTAGAGCTGCAGTAAGAGGATGAGTTTAACTGGAAGCTCTGTCTCCATGTCCTGTGAGTTAGAGCTGCAGGAAGAGGTTGAGGTTAACTGGAAGCTCTGTCTCCATGTGCTGTGAGTTAGAGCTGCAGTAAGAGGATGAGGTTAGCTGGAAGCTCTGTCTCTATGTGCTGTAAGTTAGAGCAGCAGTAAGAGGATGAGGTTAGCTGGAAGCTCTGTCTCTATGTGCTGTGAGTTAGAGCTGCAGTAAGAGGATGAGGTTAACTGGAAGCTCTGTCCATGTGCTGTGAGTTAGAGCTGCAGTAACAGGATGAGGTTAACTGGAAGCTCTCCATGTGCTGTGAGTTAGAGCTACAGTAAGAGGATGAGGTTAGCTGGAAGCTCTGTCTCTATGTGCTGTGAGTTAGAGCTGTAGTAAGAGGATGAGGTTAGCTGGAAGCTCTGTCTCTATGTGCTGTAAGTTAGAGCTGCAGTAAGAGGATGAGTTTAACTGGAAGCTCTGTCCATGTGCTGTGAGTTAGCTGTAGTAAGAGGATGAGTTTAACTGGAAGCTCTGTCTCTGCTGTGAGGTTGAGCTGCAGTACGAGGATGAGGTTAACTGGAAGCTCTGTCTCCATGTGATGTGAGGTAGAGCTGCAGTAAGAGGATGAGGTTAACTGGAAGCTCTGTCTCCATGTGCTGTGAGTTAGAGCTGCAGTAAGAGGATGAGGTTAACTGGAAGCTCTGTCTCCATGTGCTGTGAGTTAGAGCTGCAGTAAGAGGATGAGGTTAACTGGAAGCTCTGTCTCCACAGCAGTAAGAGGTTGAGGTTTACTGGAAGTTCTATCCATGTGCTGTGAGTTAGAGCTGCAGTAAGAGGATGAGGTTAACTGGAAGCTCAGTCTCCATGTGCTGTGAGTTAGAGCTGCAGTAAGAGGATTAGTTTAACTGAAAGCTCTGTCTCCATGTGCTGTGAGTTAGAGCTGCAGTAAGAGGATTAGTTTAACTGGAAGCTCTGTCTCCATGTTTTGTTCCCAGGGTCCGGGTTGAAAGAGCAGGGTCACCTGTACCCAGCTGTCTGTCTATGCAGAGCGATGCTTCAATGTTTCATCCATGTAACTTCAGTGGAGTGGTCACAGGAGATCAAAGGTAATTGAACAAGTTCATATTGACACTACTGTTTAATTATACTTCAATGTCACTGGCAACTTTCAGGTGGGTGTATTTAGACACATTCAGGTCTAGATGGAGTGTATTATTGCACATTCAGGTGTAGGTGGGTGTATGAAGTCACATTGAGATGTGCTGTGAGTTAGACCTGCAGTAAGAGGATGAGGTTAACTGGAAGCTCTGTCCATGTGCTGTGAGTTAGACCTGCAGTAAGAGGATGAGGTTAACTGGAAGCTCTTTCTCCATGTGTTGTGAGTAAGAGCTGCAGTAAGAGGATGAGGTTAACTGGAAGCTCTGTCTCTGTGCTGTGACTTAGAGCTGTAGTAAGAGGATGAGTTTAACTGGTAGCTCTGTCTCTGCTGTGAGTTTGAGCTGCAGTACGAGGATGAGGTTAACTGGAAGCTCTGTCTCCATGTGATGTGAGTTAGAGCTGCAGTAAGAGGATGAGGTTAACTGGAAGCTCTGTCTCCATGTGATGTGAGTTACAGCTGCAGTAAGAGGATGAGGTTAACTGGAAGCTCTGTCTCCATGTGCTGTGAGTTAGAGCTGCAGTAAGAGGATGAGTTTAACTGGAAGCTCTGTCTCTGCTGTGACTTTGAGCTGCAGTAAGAGGATGAGGTTAACTGGAAGCTCTGTCTCCATGTGCTGTGAGTTAGAGCTGCAGTAAGAGGATGAGGTTAACTGGAAGCTCTGTCTCCACTGCAGTAAGAGGTTGAGGTTAACTGGAAGCTCTGTCCATGTGCTGTGAGTTAGCTGTAGTAAGAGGATGAGGTTAACTGGAAGCTCTGTCTCCATGTGCTGTGAGTTAGAGCTGTAGTAAGAGGATGAGGTTAACTGGAAGCTCTGTCCATGTGCTTTGAGTTACAGCTGCAGTAAGAGGATGAGGTTAACTGGATGCTCTGTCTCCATGTGCTGTGAGTTAGAGCTGCAGTAAGAGGATGAGGTTAACTGGATGCTCTGGCTCTGTGCTTTCAGTTACAGCTGCAGTAAGAGGATGAGGTTAACTGGAAGCTCTGTCTCCATGTGTTGTGAGTTAGAGCTGCAGTAAGAGGATGAGGTTAACTGGAAGCTCTGTCCATGTGCTGTGAGTTAGAGCTGCAGTAAGAGGATGAGGTTAACTGGAAGCTCTGTCTCTGTGCTGTGAGTTGCAGCTGCAGTAAGAGGATGAGGTTAACTGGAAGCTCTGTCCATGTGCTGTGAGTTACAGCTGCAGTAAGAGGATGAGGTTGACTGGAAGCTCTGTCTCCATGTGCTGTGAGTTAGAGCTGCAGTAAGAGGATGAGGTTAACTGGAAGCTCTGTCTCCACTGCAGTAAGAGGTTGAGGTTAACTGGAAGCTCTGTCCATGTGCTGTGAGTTAGCTGTAGTAAGAGGATGAGGTTAACTGGAAGCTCTGTCTCCATGTGCTGTGAGTTAGAGCTGTAGTAAGAGGATGAGGTTAACTGGAAGCTCTGTCCATGTGCTTTGAGTTACAGCTGCAGTAAGAGGATGAGGTTAACTGGATGCTCTGTCTCCATGTGCTGTGAGTTAGAGCTGCAGTAAGAGGATGAGGTTAACTGGAAGCTCTGTCCATGTGCTGTGAGTTAGCTGTAGTAAGAGGATGAGGTTAACTGGAAGCTCTGTCTCCATGTGCTGTGAGTTAGAGCTGTAGTAAGAGGATGAGGTTAACTGGAAGCTCTGTCCATGTGCTTTGAGTTACAGCTGCAGTAATAGGATGAGGTTAACTGGATGCTCTGTCTCCATGTGTTGTGAGTTAGAGCTGCAGTAAGAGGATGAGGTTAACTGGAAGCTCTGTCTCTGTGCTGTGAGTTACAGCTGCAGTAAGAGGATGAGATTAACTGGAAGCTCTGTCCATGTGCTGTGAGTTAGAGCTGCAGTAAGAGGATGAGGTTAACTGGAAACTCAGTCTCCATGTGCTGTGAGTTAGAGCTGCAGTAAGAGGATGAGGTTGACTGGAAGCTCTGTCTCCATGTGCTGTGAGTTAGAGCTGCAGTAAGAGGATGAGGTTAACTGGAAGCTCTGTCTCCACTGCAGTAAGAGGTTGAGGTTAACTGGAAGCTCTGTCCATGTGCTGTGAGTTAGCTGTAGTAAGAGGATGAGGTTAACTGGAAGCTCTGTCTCCATGTGCTGTGAGTTAGAGCTGTAGTAAGAGGATGAGGTTAACTGGAAGCTCTGTCCATGTGCTTTGAGTTACAGCTGCAGTAAGAGGATGAGGTTAACTGGATGCTCTGTCCATGTGCTGTGAGTTAGAGCTGCAGTAAGAGGATGAGGTTAACTGGAAGCTCTGTCCATGTGCTTTGAGTTACAGCTGCAGTAAGAGGATGAGGTTAACTGGATGCTCTGGCTCTGTGCTTTCAGTTACAGCTGCAGTAAGAGGATGAGTTTAACTGGAAGCTCTGTCTCTGCTGTGACTTTGAGCTGCAGTAAGAGGATGAGGTTAACTGGAAGCTCTGTCTCCATGTGCTGTGAGTTAGAGCTGCAGTTAGAGGATGAGGTTAACTGGAAGCTCTGTCTCCATGTGCTGTGAGTTTGAGCTGCAGTAAGAGGATGAGGTTAACTGGAAGCTCTGTCCATGTGCTGTGAGTTAGAGCTGCAGTAACAGGATGAGGTTAACTGGAAGCTCAGTCTCTGTGTTGTGAGTTTGAGCTGCAGTACGAGGATGAGGTTAACTGGAAGCTCTGTCTCCATGTGATGTGAGTTAGAGCTGCAGTAAGAGGATGAGGTTAACTGGAAGCTCTGTCTCCATGTGCTGTGAGTTAGAGCTGCAGTAAGAGGATGAGGTTAACTGGAAGCTCTCCATGTGCTGTGAGTTAGAGCTACAGTAAGAGGATGAGGTTAGCTGGAAGCTCTGTCTCTGTGCTGTGAGTTAGAGCTGCAGTAAGAGGATGAGGTTAACTGGAAGCTCCATGTGCTGTGAGTTAGAGCTGTAGTAAGAGGATGAGGTTAACTGGAAGCTCTGTCTCTGCTGTGACTTTGAGCTGCAGTAAGAGGATGAGGTTAACTGGAAGCTCTGTCTCCATGTGCTGTGAGTTAGAGCTGCAGTTAGAGGATGAGGTTAACTGGAAGCTCTGTCTCCATGTGCTGTGAGTTTGAGCTGCAGTAAGAGGATGAGTTTAACAGGAAGCTCTGTCTCCATGTGATGTGAGTTAGAGCTACAGTAAGAGGATGAGGTTAACTGGAAGCTCTATCCATGTGTTGTGAGTTAGAGCTGCAGTAAGAGGATGAGGTTAACTGGAAGCTCTGTCTCCATGTGCTGTGAGTTAGCGCTGCAGTAAGAGGATGACGTTAACTGGAAGCTCTGTCTCCATGTGCTGTGAGTTAGAGCTGCAGTAAGAGGATGAGGTTAACTGGAAGCTCTGTCTCCATGTGATGTGAGTTAGAGCTGCAGTAAGAGGATGAGGTTAACTGGAAGCTCTCCATGTGCTGTGAGTTAGAGCTACAGTAAGAGGATGAGGTTAGCTGGAAGCTCTGTCCATGTGCTGTGAGTTAGAGCTGCAGTAAGAGGATGAGGTTAACTGGAAGCTCTGTCTCTGTGCTGTGAGTTAGAGCTGCAGTAAGAGGATGAGTTTAACTGGAAGCTCTGTCTCTGCTGTGACTTTGAGCTGCAGTAAGAGGATGAGGTTAACTGGAAGCTCTGTCTCCATGTGCTGTGAGTTAGAGCTGCAGTTAGAGGATGAGGTTAACTGGAAGCTCTGTCTCCACTGCAGTAAGAGGTTGAGGTTAACTGGAAGCTCTGTCCATGTGCTGTGAGTTAGCTGTAGTAAGAGGATGAGGTTAACTGGAAGCTCTGTCTCCATGTGCTGTGAGTTAGAGCTGTAGTAAGAGGATGAGGTTAACTGGAAGCTCTGTCCATGTGCTTTGAGTTACAGCTGCAGTAAGAGGATGAGGTTAACTGGATGCTCTGTCCATGTGCTGTGAGTTAGAGCTGCAGTAAGAGGATGAGGTTAACTGGAAGCTCTGTCCATGTGCTTTGAGTTACAGCTGCAGTAAGAGGATGAGGTTAACTGGATGCTCTGGCTCTGTGCTTTCAGTTACAGCTGCAGTAAGAGGATGAGTTTAACTGGAAGCTCTGTCTCTGCTGTGACTTTGAGCTGCAGTAAGAGGATGAGGTTAACTGGAAGCTCTGTCTCCATGTGCTGTGAGTTAGAGCTGCAGTTAGAGGATGAGGTTAACTGGAAGCTCTGTCTCCATGTGCTGTGAGTTTGAGCTGCAGTAAGAGGATGAGGTTAACTGGAAGCTCTGTCCATGTGCTGTGAGTTAGAGCTGCAGTAACAGGATGAGGTTAACTGGAAGCTCAGTCTCTGTGTTGTGAGTTTGAGCTGCAGTACGAGGATGAGGTTAACTGGAAGCTCTGTCTCCATGTGATGTGAGTTAGAGCTGCAGTAAGAGGATGAGGTTAACTGGAAGCTCTGTCTCCATGTGCTGTGAGTTAGAGCTGCAGTAAGAGGATGAGGTTAACTGGAAGCTCCATGTGCTGTGAGTTAGAGCTACAGTAAGAGGATGAGGTTAGCTGGAAGCTCTGTCTCTGTGCTGTGAGTTAGAGCTGCAGTAAGAGGATGAGGTTAACTGGAAGCTCCATGTGCTGTGAGTTAGAGCTGTAGTAAGAGGATGAGGTTAACTGGAAGCTCTGTCTCTGCTGTGACTTTGAGCTGCAGTAAGAGGATGAGGTTAACTGGAAGCTCTGTCTCCATGTGCTGTGAGTTAGAGCTGCAGTTAGAGGATGAGGTTAACTGGAAGCTCTGTCTCCATGTGCTGTGAGTTTGAGCTGCAGTAAGAGGATGAGTTTAACAGGAAGCTCTGTCTCCATGTGATGTGAGTTAGAGCTACAGTAAGAGGATGAGGTTAACTGGAAGCTCTATCCATGTGTTGTGAGTTAGAGCTGCAGTAAGAGGATGAGGTTAACTGGAAGCTCTGTCTCCATGTGCTGTGAGTTAGCGCTGCAGTAAGAGGATGACGTTAACTGGAAGCTCTGTCTCCATGTGCTGTGAGTTAGAGCTGCAGTAAGAGGATGAGGTTAACTGGAAGCTCTGTCTCCATGTGATGTGAGTTAGAGCTGCAGTAAGAGGATGAGGTTAACTGGAAGCTCTCCATGTGCTGTGAGTTAGAGCTACAGTAAGAGGATGAGGTTAGCTGGAAGCTCTGTCCATGTGCTGTGAGTTAGAGCTGCAGTAAGAGGATGAGGTTAACTGGAAGCTCTGTCTCTGTGCTGTGAGTTAGAGCTGCAGTAAGAGGATGAGTTTAACTGGAAGCTCTGTCTCTGCTGTGACTTTGAGCTGCAGTAAGAGGATGAGGTTAACTGGAAGCTCTGTCTCCATGTGCTGTGAGTTTGAGCTGCAGTAAGAGGATGAGTTTAACAGGAAGCTCTGTCTCCATGTGATGTGAGTTAGAGCTACAGTAAGAGGATGAGGTTAACTGGAAGCTCTATCCATGTGTTGTGAGTTAGAGCTGCAGTAAGAGGATGAGGTTAACTGGAAGCTCTGTCCATGTGCTGTGAGTTAGCGCTGCAGTAAGAGGATGACGTTAACTGGAAGCTCTGTCTCCATGTGCTGTGAATTAGAGCTGCAGTAAGAGGATGACGTTAACAGGAAGCTCTGTCTCCATGTGATGTGAGTAAGAGCTGCAGTAAGAGGATGTGGTTAACTGGAAGCTCTGTCTTTGTGCTGTGCGTTAGAGCTGCAGTAAGAGGATGAGGTTAACTGGAAGCTGTCCATGTGCTGTGAGTTAGAGCTGTAGTAAGAGGATGAGGTTAACTGGAAGCTCTGTCTCCATGTGCTGTGAGTTAGAGCTGCAGTAAGAGGATGAGGTTAACTGGAAGCTCTGTCCATGTGCTTTGAGTTACAGCTGCAGTAAGAGGATGAGGTTAACTGCATGCTCTGTCTCCATGTGCTGTGAGTTAGAGCTGCAGTAAGAGGATGAGGTTAACTGGAAGCTCTGTCCATGTGCGTAGTTACAGCTGCAGTAAGAGGATGAGGTTAACTGGATGCTCTGGCTCTGTGCGTTCAGTTACAGCTGCAGTAAGAGGATGAGGTTAACTGGAAGCTCTGTCTCCATGTGTTGTGAGTTAGAGCTGCAGTAAGAGGATGAGGTTAACTGGAAGCTCTGTCTCCATGTGATGTGAGTTAGAGCTGCAGTAAGAGTATGAGGTTAACTGGAAGCTCTGTCTCCATGTGCTGTGAGTCAGAGCTGTAGTAAGAGGATGAGGTTAACTGGACGCCCCGTCTCCATGTGCTGTGAGTTAGAGCTGCAGTAAGAGGATGAGTTTAACTGGAAGCTCTGTCTCCATGTCCTGTGAGTTAGAGCTGCAGGAAGAGGTTGAGGTTAACTGGAAGCTCTGTCTCCATGTGCTGTGAGTTAGAGCTGCAGTAAGAGGATGAGGTTAGCTGGAAGCTCTGTCTCTATGTGCTGTAAGTTAGAGCAGCAGTAAGAGGATGAGGTTAGCTGGAAGCTCTGTCTCTATGTGCTGTGAGTTAGAGCTGCAGTAAGAGGATGAGGTTAACTGGAAGCTCTGTCCATGTGCTGTGAGTTAGAGCTGCAGTAACAGGATGAGGTTAACTGGAAGCTCTCCATGTGCTGTGAGTTAGAGCTACAGTAAGAGGATGAGGTTAGCTGGAAGCTCTGTCTCTATGTGCTGTGAGTTAGAGCTGTAGTAAGAGGATGAGGTTAGCTGGAAGCTCTGTCTCTATGTGCTGTAAGTTAGAGCTGCAGTAAGAGGATGAGTTTAACTGGAAGCTCTGTCCATGTGCTGTGAGTTAGAGCTGTAGTAAGAGGATGAGTTTAACTGGAAGCTCTGTCTCTGCTGTGAGGTTGAGCTGCAGTACGAGGATGAGGTTAACTGGAAGCTCTGTCTCCATGTGATGTGAGGTAGAGCTGCAGTAAGAGGATGAGGTTAACTGGAAGCTCTGTCTCCATGTGCTGTGAGTTAGAGCTGCAGTAAGAGGATGAGGTTAACTGGAAGCTCTGTCTCCACAGCAGTAAGAGGTTGAGGTTTACTGGAAGCTCTATCCATGTGCTGTGAGTTAGAGCTGCAGTAAGAGGATGAGGTTAACTGGAAGCTCAGTCTCCATGTGCTGTGAGTTAGAGCTGCAGTAAGAGGATTAGTTTAACTGAAAGCTCTGTCTCCATGTGCTGTGAGTTAGAGCTGCAGTAAGAGGATGAGGTTAACTGGAAGCTCTGTCTCCATGTGCTGTGAGTTAGAGCTTCAGTAAGAGGATGAGGTTAACTGGAAGCTCTGTCTCCATGTGCTGTGAGTTAGAGCTGCAGTAAGAGGATGAGGTTAACTGGAAGCTCTGTCTCCATGTTTTGTTCCCAGGGTCCGGGTTGAAAGAGCAGGGTCACCTGTACCCAGCTGTCTGTCTATGCAGAGCGATGCTTCAATGTTTCATCCATGTAACTTCAGTGGAGTGGTCACAGGAGATCAAAGGTAATTGAACAAGTTCATATTGACACTACTGTTTAATTATACTTCAATGTCACTGGCAACTTTCAGGTGGGTGTATTTAGACACATTCAGGTCTAGATGGAGTGTATTATTGCACATTCAGGTGTAGGTGGGTGTATGAAGTCACATTGAGATGTGCTGTGAGTTAGACCTGCAGTAAGAGGATGAGGTTAACTGGAAGCTCTGTCCATGTGCTGTGAGTTAGAGCTGCAGTAAGAGGATGAGGTTAACTGGAAGCTCTTTCTCCATGTGTTGTGAGTAAGAGCTGCAGTAAGAGGATGAGGTTAACTGGAAGCTCTGTCTCTGTGCTGTGACTTAGAGCTGTAGTAAGAGGATGAGTTTAACTGGTAGCTCTGTCTCTGCTGTGAGTTTGAGCTGCAGTACGAGGATGAGGTTAACTGGAAGCTCTGTCTCCATGTGATGTGAGTTAGAGCTGCAGTAAGAGGATGAGGTTAACTGGAAGCTCTGTCTCCATGTGATGTGAGTTACAGCTGCAGTAAGAGGATGAGGTTAACTGGAAGCTCTGTCTCCATGTGCTGTGAGTTAGAGCTGCAGTAAGAGGATGAGGTTAACTGGAAACTCAGTCTCCATGTGCTGTGAGTTAGAGCTGCAGTAAGAGGATGAGGTTAACTGGAAGCTCTGTCTCCATGTGCTGTGAGTTAGAGCTGCAGTAAGAGGATGAGGTTAACTGGAAGCTCTGTCTCCACTGCAGTAAGAGGTTGAGGTTAACTGGAAGCTCTGTCCATGTGCTGTGAGTTAGCTGTAGTAAGAGGATGAGGTTAACTGGAAGCTCTGTCTCCATGTGCTGTGAGTTAGAGCTGTAGTAAGAGGATGAGGTTAACTGGAAGCTCTGTCCATGTGCTTTGAGTTACAGCTGCAGTAAGAGGATGAGGTTAACTGGATGCTCTGTCTCCATGTGCTGTGAGTTAGAGCTGCAGTAAGAGGATGAGGTTAACTGGATGCTCTGGCTCTGTGCTTTCAGTTACAGCTGCAGTAAGAGGATGAGGTTAACTGGAAGCTCTGTCTCCATGTGTTGTGAGTTAGAGCTGCAGTAAGAGGATGAGGTTAACTGGAAGCTCTGTCCATGTGCTGTGAGTTGCAGCTGCAGTAAGAGGATGAGGTTAACTGGAAGCTCTGTCCATGTGCTGTGAGTTACAGCTGCAGTAAGAGGATGAGGTTGACTGGAAGCTCTGTCTCCATGTGCTGTGAGTTAGAGCTGCAGTAAGAGGATGAGGTTAACTGGAAGCTCTGTCTCCACTGCAGTAAGAGGTTGAGGTTAACTGGAAGCTCTGTCCATGTGCTGTGAGTTAGCTGTAGTAAGAGGATGAGGTTAACTGGAAGCTCTGTCTCCATGTGCTGTGAGTTAGAGCTGTAGTAAGAGGATGAGGTTAACTGGAAGCTCTGTCCATGTGCTTTGAGTTACAGCTGCAGTAAGAGGATGAGGTTAACTGGATGCTCTGTCTCCATGTGCTGTGAGTTAGCTGTAGTAAGAGGATGAGGTTAACTGGAAGCTCTGTCTCCATGTGCTGTGAGTTAGAGCTGTAGTAAGAGGATGAGGTTAACTGGAAGCTCTGTCCATGTGCTTTGAGTTACAGCTGCAGTAATAGGATGAGGTTAACTGGATGCTCTGTCTCCATGTGCTGTGAGTTAGAGCTGCAGTAAGAGGATGAGGTTAACTGGAAGCTCTGTCTCCATGTGTTGTGAGTTAGAGCTGCAGTAAGAGGATGAGGTTAACTGGAAGCTCTGTCTCCATGTGCTGTGAGTTAGAGCTGCAGTAAGAGGATGAGGTTAACTGGAAGCTCTGTCTCCATGTGCTGTGAGTTAGAGCTGTAGTAAGAGGATGAGGTTAACTGGAAGCTCTGTCCATGTGCTTTGAGTTACAGCTGCAGTAATAGGATGAGGTTAACTGGATGCTCTGTCTCCATGTGCTGTGAGTTAGAGCTGCAGTAAGAGGATGAGGTTAACTGGAAGCTCTGTCTCCATGTGTTGTGAGTTAGAGCTGCAGTAAGAGGATGAGGTTAACTGGAAGCTCTGTCTCCATGTGCTGTGAGTTAGAGCTGCAGTAAGAGGATGAGGTTAACTGGAAGCTCTGTCTCTGTGCTGTGAGTTACAGCTGCAGTAAGAGGATGAGTTAACTGGAAGCTCTGTCCATGTGCTGTGAGTTAGAGCTGCAGTAAGAGGATGAGGTTAACTGGAAACTCAGTCTCCATGTGCTGTGAGTTAGAGCTGCAGTAAGAGGATGAGGTTGACTGGAAGCTCTGTCTCCATGTGCTGTGAGTTAGAGCTGCAGTAAGAGGATGAGGTTAACTGGAAGCTCTGTCTCCACTGCAGTAAGAGGTTGAGGTTAACTGGAAGCTCTGTCCATGTGCTGTGAGTTAGCTGTAGTAAGAGGATGAGGTTAACTGGAAGCTCTGTCTCCATGTGCTGTGAGTTAGAGCTGTAGTAAGAGGATGAGGTTAACTGGAAGCTCTGTCCATGTGCTTTGAGTTACAGCTGCAGTAAGAGGATGAGGTTAACTGGATGCTCTGTCCATGTGCTGTGAGTTAGAGCTGCAGTAAGAGGATGAGGTTAACTGGAAGCTCTGTCCATGTGCTTTGAGTTACAGCTGCAGTAAGAGGATGAGGTTAACTGGATGCTCTGGCTCTGTGCTTTCAGTTACAGCTGCAGTAAGAGGATGAGGTTAACTGGAAGCTCTGTCTCCATGTGTTGTGAGTTAGAGCTGCAGTAAGAGGATGAGGTTAACTGGAAGCTCTGTCTCCATGTGCTGTGAGTTAGAGCTGCAGAAAGTGGATGAGGTTAACTGGAAACTCAGTCTCCATGTGCTGTGAGTTAGAGCTGCAGTAAGAGGATGAGGTTAACTGGATGCTCTGTCTCCATGTGCTGTGAGTTAGAGCTGCAGTAAGAGGATGAGGTTAACTGGAAGCTCTGTCTCTGTGCTGTGAGTTAGAGCTGCAGTAAGAGGATGAGTTTAACTGGAAGCTCTGTCTCCATGTGCTGTGAGTTAGAGCTGCAGTAAGATGATGAGGTTAACTGGAAGCTCTGTCTCCATGTGTTGTGAGTTAGAGCTGCAGTAAGAGGATGAGGTTAACTGGAAGCTCTGTCTCTGTGCTGTGAGTTACAGCTGCAGTAAGAGGATGAGATTAACTGGAAGCTCTGTCCATGTGCTGTGAGTTAGAGCTGCAGTAAGAGGATGAGGTTAACTGGAAACTCAGTCTCCATGTGCTGTGAGTTAGAGCTGCAGTAAGAGGATGAGGTTGACTGGAAGCTCTGTCTCCATGTGCTGTGAGTTAGAGCTGCAGTAAGAGGATGAGGTTAACTGGAAGCTCTGTCTCCACTGCAGTAAGAGGTTGAGGTTAACTGGAAGCTCTGTCCATGTGCTGTGAGTTAGCTGTAGTAAGAGGATGAGGTTAACTGGAAGCTCTGTCTCCATGTGCTGTGAGTTAGAGCTGTAGTAAGAGGATGAGGTTAACTGGAAGCTCTGTCCATGTGCTTTGAGTTACAGCTGCAGTAAGAGGATGAGGTTAACTGGATGCTCTGTCCATGTGCTGTGAGTTAGAGCTGCAGTAAGAGGATGAGGTTAACTGGAAGCTCTGTCCATGTGCTTTGAGTTACTGCTGCAGTAAGAGGATGAGGTTAACTGGATGCTCTGGCTCTGTGCTTTCAGTTACAGCTGCAGTAAGAGGATGAGGTTAACTGGAAGCTCTGTCTCCATGTGTTGTGAGTTAGAGCTGCAGTAAGAGGATGAGGTTAACTGGAAGCTCTGTCTCCATGTGCTGTGAGTTAGAGCTGCAGTAAGTGGATGAGGTTAACTGGAAACTCAGTCTCCATGTGCTGTGAGTTAGAGCTGCAGTAAGAGCATGAGGTTAACTGGATGCTCTGTCTCCATGTGCTGTGAGTTAGAGCTGCAGTAAGAGGATGAGGTTAACTGGAAGCTCTGTCTCTGTGCTGTGAGTTAGAGCTGCAGTAAGAGGATGAGTTTAACTGGAAGCTCTGTCTCCATGTGCTGTGAGTTAGAGCTGCAGTAAGATGATGAGGTTAACTGGAAGCTCTGTCTCTATGTACTGTGAGATCTGCAGTAAGAGGATGAGGTTAACTGGAAGCTCTGTCCATGTGCTGTGAGTTAGAGCTGCAGTAAGAGGATGAGGTTAACTGGAAGCTCTGTCCATGTGCTTTGAGTTACAGCTGCAGTAAGAGGATGAGGTTAACTGGATGCTCTGTCTCCATGTGCTGTGAGTTAGAGCTGCAGTAAGAGGATGAGGTTAACTGGAAGCTCTGTCCATGTGCTTTGAGTTACAGCTGCAGTAAGAGGATGAGGTTAACTGGATGCTCTGGCTCTGTGCTTTCAGTTACAGCTGCAGTAAGAGGATGAGGTTAACTGGAAGCTCTGTCTCCATGTGTTGTGAGTTAGAGCTGCAGTAAGAGGATGAGGTTAACTGGAAGCTCTGTCTCCATGTGCTGTGAGTTAGAGCTGCAGTAAGAGGATGAGGTTAACTGGAAGCTCTGTCTCTGTGCTGTGAGTTACAGCTGCAGTAAGAGGATGAGTTAACTGGAAGCTCTGTCCATGTGCTGTGAGTTAGAGCTGCAGTAAGAGGATGAGGTTAACTGGAAACTCAGTCTCCATGTGCTGTGAGTTAGAGCTGCAGTAAGAGGATGAGGTTGACTGGAAGCTGTGTCTCCATGTGCTGTGAGTTAGAGCTGCAGTAAGAGGATGAGGTTAACTGGAAGCTCTGTCTCCACTGCAGTAAGAGGTTGAGGTTAACTGGAAGCTCTGTCCATGTGCTGTGAGTTAGCTGTAGTAAGAGGATGAGGTTAACTGGAAGCTCTGTCTCCATGTGCTGTGAGTTAGAGCTGTAGTAAGAGGATGAGGTTAACTGGAAGCTCTGTCCATGTGCTTTGAGTTACAGCTGCAGTAAGAGGATGAGGTTAACTGGATGCTCTGTCTCCATGTGCTGTGAGTTAGAGCTGCAGTAAGAGGATGAGGTTAACTGGAAGCTCTGTCTCTGTGCTGTGAGTTAGAGCTGCAGTAAGAGGATGAGTTTAACTGGAAGCTCTGTCTCCATGTGCTGTGAGTTAGAGCTGCAGTAAGAGGATGAGGTTAACTGGATGCTCTGGCTCTGTGCTTTCAGTTACAGCTGCAGTAAGAGGATGAGGTTAACTGGAAGCTCTGTCCATGTGTTGTGAGTTAGAGCTGCAGTAAGAGGATGAGGTTAACTGGAAGCTCTGTCTCCATGTGCTGTGAGTTAGAGCTGCAGTAAGAGGATGAGGTTAACTGGAAGCTCTGTCTCTGTGCTGTGAGTTA
This sequence comes from Synaphobranchus kaupii, assembly GCA_029718625.1. NCBI lineage: Eukaryota > Metazoa > Chordata > Actinopteri > Anguilliformes > Synaphobranchidae > Synaphobranchus > Synaphobranchus kaupii. The sequence goes on from JAINUF010000025.1 coordinate 4,748,781, forward strand.
CAGCTGCAGTAAGAGGATGAGTTAACTGGAAGCTCTGTCCATGTGCTGTGAGTTAGAGCTGCAGTAAGAGGATGAGGTTAACTGGAAACTCAGTCTCCATGTGCTGTGAGTTAGAGCTGCAGTAAGAGGATGAGGTTGACTGGAAGCTCTGTCTCCATGTGCTGTGAGTTAGAGCTGCAGTAAGAGGATGAGGTTAACTGGAAGCTCTGTCTCCACTGCAGTAAGAGGTTGAGGTTAACTGGAAGCTCTGTCCATGTGCTGTGAGTTAGCTGTAGTAAGAGGATGAGGTTAACTGGAAGCTCTGTCTCCATGTGCTGTGAGTTAGAGCTGTAGTAAGAGGATGAGGTTAACTGGAAGCTCTGTCCATGTGCTTTGAGTTACAGCTGCAGTAAGAGGATGAGGTTAACTGGATGCTCTGTCCATGTGCTGTGAGTTAGAGCTGCAGTAAGAGGATGAGGTTAACTGGAAGCTCTGTCCATGTGCTTTGAGTTACAGCTGCAGTAAGAGGATGAGGTTAACTGGATGCTCTGGCTCTGTGCTTTCAGTTACAGCTGCTGTAAGAGGATGAGGTTAACTGGAAGCTCTGTCTCCATGTGTTGTGAGTTAGAGCTGCAGTAAGAGGATGAGGTTAACTGGAAGCTCTGTCTCCATGTGCTGTGAGTTAGAGCTGCAGTAAGTGGATGAGGTTAACTGGAAACTCAGTCTCCATGTGCTGTGAGTTAGAGCTGCAGTAAGAGGATGAGGTTAACTGGATGCTCTGTCTCCATGTGCTGTGAGTTAGAGCTGCAGTAAGAGGATGAGGTTAACTGGAAGCTCTGTCTCTGTGCTGTGAGTTAGAGCTGCAGTAAGAGGATGAGTTTAACTGGAAGCTCTGTCCATGTGCTGTGAGTTAGAGCTGCAGTAAGATGATGAGGTTAACTGGAAGCTCTGTCTCCATGTGTTGTGAGTTAGAGCTGCAGTAAGAGGATGAGGTTAACTGGAAGCTCTGTCTCTGTGCTGTGAGTTACAGCTGCAGTAAGAGGATGAGATTAACTGGAAGCTCTGTCCATGTGCTGTGAGTTAGAGCTGCAGTAAGAGGATGAGGTTAACTGGAAACTCAGTCTCCATGTGCTGTGAGTTAGAGCTGCAGTAAGAGGATGAGGTTGACTGGAAGCTCTGTCTCCATGTGCTGTGAGTTAGAGCTGCAGTAAGAGGATGAGGTTAACTGGAAGCTCTGTCTCCACTGCAGTAAGAGGTTGAGGTTAACTGGAAGCTCTGTCCATGTGCTGTGAGTTAGCTGTAGTAAGAGGATGAGGTTAACTGGAAGCTCTGTCTCCATGTGCTGTGAGTTAGAGCTGTAGTAAGAGGATGAGGTTAACTGGAAGCTCTGTCCATGTGCTTTGAGTTACAGCTGCAGTAAGAGGATGAGGTTAACTGGATGCTCTGTCCATGTGCTGTGAGTTAGAGCTGCAGTAAGAGGATGAGGTTAACTGGAAGCTCTGTCCATGTGCTTTGAGTTACTGCTGCAGTAAGAGGATGAGGTTAACTGGATGCTCTGGCTCTGTGCTTTCAGTTACAGCTGCAGTAAGAGGATGAGGTTAACTGGAAGCTCTGTCTCCATGTGTTGTGAGTTAGAGCTGCAGTAAGAGGATGAGGTTAACTGGAAGCTCTGTCTCCATGTGCTGTGAGTTAGAGCTGCAGTAAGTGGATGAGGTTAACTGGAAACTCAGTCTCCATGTGCTGTGAGTTAGAGCTGCAGTAAGAGCATGAGGTTAACTGGATGCTCTGTCTCCATGTGCTGTGAGTTAGAGCTGCAGTAAGAGGATGAGGTTAACTGGAAGCTCTGTCTCTGTGCTGTGAGTTAGAGCTGCAGTAAGAGGATGAGTTTAACTGGAAGCTCTGTCTCCATGTGCTGTGAGTTAGAGCTGCAGTAAGATGATGAGGTTAACTGGAAGCTCTGTCTCTATGTACTGTGAGATCTGCAGTAAGAGGATGAGGTTAACTGGAAGCTCTGTCCATGTGCTGTGAGTTAGAGCTGCAGTAAGAGGATGAGGTTAACTGGAAGCTCTGTCCATGTGCTTTGAGTTACAGCTGCAGTAAGAGGATGAGGTTAACTGGATGCTCTGTCTCCATGTGCTGTGAGTTAGAGCTGCAGTAAGAGGATGAGGTTAACTGGAAGCTCTGTCCATGTGCTTTGAGTTACAGCTGCAGTAAGAGGATGAGGTTAACTGGATGCTCTGGCTCTGTGCTTTCAGTTACAGCTGCAGTAAGAGGATGAGGTTAACTGGAAGCTCTGTCTCCATGTGTTGTGAGTTAGAGCTGCAGTAAGAGGATGAGGTTAACTGGAAGCTCTGTCTCCATGTGCTGTGAGTTAGAGCTGCAGTAAGAGGATGAGGTTAACTGGAAGCTCTGTCTCTGTGCTGTGAGTTACAGCTGCAGTAAGAGGATGAGTTAACTGGAAGCTCTGTCCATGTGCTGTGAGTTAGAGCTGCAGTAAGAGGATGAGGTTAACTGGAAACTCAGTCTCCATGTGCTGTGAGTTAGAGCTGCAGTAAGAGGATGAGGTTGACTGGAAGCTGTGTCTCCATGTGCTGTGAGTTAGAGCTGCAGTAAGAGGATGAGGTTAACTGGAAGCTCTGTCTCCACTGCAGTAAGAGGTTGAGGTTAACTGGAAGCTCTGTCCATGTGCTGTGAGTTAGCTGTAGTAAGAGGATGAGGTTAACTGGAAGCTCTGTCTCTGTGCTGTGAGTTAGAGCTGCAGTAAGAGGATGAGTTTAACTGGAAGCTCTGTCTCCATGTGCTGTGAGTTAGAGCTGCAGTAAGAGGATGAGGTTAACTGGATGCTCTGGCTCTGTGCTTTCAGTTACAGCTGCAGTAAGAGGATGAGGTTAACTGGAAGCTCTGTCTCCATGTGTTGTGAGTTAGAGCTGCAGTAAGAGGATGAGGTTAACTGGAAGCTCTGTCTCCATGTGCTGTGAGTTAGAGCTGCAGTAAGAGGATGAGGTTAACTGGAAGCTCTGTCTCTGTGCTGTGAGTTACAGCTGCAGTAAGAGGATGAGTTAACTGGAAGCTCTGTCCATGTGCTGTGAGTTAGAGCTGCAGTAAGAGGATGAGGTTAACTGGAAACTCAGTCTCCATGTGCTGTGAGTTAGAGCTGCAGTAAGAGGATGAGGTTGACTGGAAGCTCTGTCTCCATGTGCTGTGAGTTAGAGCTGCAGTAAGAGGATGAGGTTAACTGGAAGCTCTGTCTCCACTGCAGTAAGAGGTTGAGGTTAACTGGAAGCTCTGTCCATGTGCTGTGAGTTAGCTGTAGTAAGAGGATGAGGTTAACTGGAAGCTCTGTCTCCATGTGCTGTGAGTTAGAGCTGTAGTAAGAGGATGAGGTTAACTGGAAGCTCTGTCCATGTGCTTTGAGTTACAGCTGCAGTAAGAGGATGAGGTTAACTGGATGCTCTGTCCATGTGCTGTGAGTTAGAGCTGCAGTAAGAGGATGAGGTTAACTGGAAGCTCTGTCCATGTGCTTTGAGTTACAGCTGCAGTAAGAGGATGAGGTTAACTGGATGCTCTGGCTCTGTGCTTTCAGTTACAGCTGCTGTAAGAGGATGAGGTTAACTGGAAGCTCTGTCTCCATGTGTTGTGAGTTAGAGCTGCAGTAAGAGGATGAGGTTAACTGGAAGCTCTGTCTCCATGTGCTGTGAGTTAGAGCTGCAGTAAGTGGATGAGGTTAACTGGAAACTCAGTCTCCATGTGCTGTGAGTTAGAGCTGCAGTAAGAGGATGAGGTTAACTGGATGCTCTGTCTCCATGTGCTGTGAGTTAGAGCTGCAGTAAGAGGATGAGGTTAACTGGAAGCTCTGTCTCTGTGCTGTGAGTTAGAGCTGCAGTAAGAGGATGAGTTTAACTGGAAGCTCTGTCTCCATGTGCTGTGAGTTAGAGCTGCAGTAAGATGATGAGGTTAACTGGAAGCTCTGTCTCCATGTGTTGTGAGTTAGAGCTGCAGTAAGAGGATGAGGTTAACTGGAAGCTCTGTCTCTGTGCTGTGAGTTACAGCTGCAGTAAGAGGATGAGATTAACTGGAAGCTCTGTCCATGTGCTGTGAGTTAGAGCTGCAGTAAGAGGATGAGGTTAACTGGAAACTCAGTCTCCATGTGCTGTGAGTTAGAGCTGCGGTAAGAGGATGAGGTTGACTGGAAGCTCTGTCTCCATGTGCTGTGAGTTAGAGCTGCAGTAAGAGGATGAGGTTAACTGGAAGCTCTGTCTCCACTGCAGTAAGAGGTTGAGGTTAACTGGAAGCTCTGTCCATGTGCTGTGAGTTAGCTGTAGTAAGAGGATGAGGTTAACTGGAAGCTCTGTCTCCATGTGCTGTGAGTTAGAGCTGTAGTAAGAGGATGAGGTTAACTGGAAGCTCTGTCCATGTGCTTTGAGTTACAGCTGCAGTAAGAGGATGAGGTTAACTGGATGCTCTGTCCATGTGCTGTGAGTTAGAGCTGCAGTAAGAGGATGAGGTTAACTGGAAGCTCTGTCCATGTGCTTTGAGTTACAGCTGCAGTAAGAGGATGAGGTTAACTGGATGCTCTGGCTCTGTGCTTTCAGTTACAGCTGCAGTAAGAGGATGAGGTTAACTGGAAGCTCTGTCTCCATGTGTTGTGAGTTAGAGCTGCAGTAAGAGGATGAGGTTAACTGGAAGCTCTGTCTCCATGTGCTGTGAGTTAGAGCTGCAGTAAGTGGATGAGGTTAACTGGAAACTCAGTCTCCATGTGCTGTGAGTTAGAGCTGCAGTAAGAGCATGAGGTTAACTGGATGCTCTGTCTCCATGTGCTGTGAGTTAGAGCTGCAGTAAGAGGATGAGGTTAACTGGAAGCTCTGTCTCTGTGCTGTGAGTTAGAGCTGCAGTAAGAGGATGAGTTTAACTGGAAGCTCTGTCTCCATGTGCTGTGAGTTAGAGCTGCAGTAAGATGATGAGGTTAACTGGAAGCTCTGTCTCTATGTACTGTGAGATCTGCAGTAAGAGGATGAGGTTAACTGGAAACTCAGTCTCCATGTGCTGTGAGTTAGAGCTGCAGTAAGAGGATGAGGTTAACTGGAAGCTCTGTCCATGTGCTGTGAGTTAGAGCTGCAGTAAGAGGATGAGGTTAACTGGAAGCTCTGTCCATGTGCTTTGAGTTACAGCTGCAGTAAGAGGATGAGGTTAACTGGATGCTCTGTCTCCATGTGCTGTGAGTTAGAGCTGCAGTAAGAGGATGAGGTTAACTGGAAGCTCTGTCCATGTGCTTTGAGTTACAGCTGCAGTAAGAGGATGAGGTTAACTGGATGCTCTGGCTCTGTGCTTTCAGTTACAGCTGCAGTAAGAGGATGAGGTTAACTGGAAGCTCTGTCTCCATGTGTTGTGAGTTAGAGCTGCAGTAAGAGGATGAGGTTAACTGGAAGCTCTGTCTCCATGTGCTGTGAGTTAGAGCTGCAGTAAGAGGATGAGGTTAACTGGAAGCTCTGTCTCTGTGCTGTGAGTTACAGCTGCAGTAAGAGGATGAGTTAACTGGAAGCTCTGTCCATGTGCTGTGAGTTAGAGCTGCAGTAAGAGGATGAGGTTAACTGGAAACTCAGTCTCCATGTGCTGTGAGTTAGAGCTGCAGTAAGAGGATGAGGTTGACTGGAAGCTGTGTCTCCATGTGCTGTGAGTTAGAGCTGCAGTAAGAGGATGAGGTTAACTGGAAGCTCTGTCTCCACTGCAGTAAGAGGTTGAGGTTAACTGGAAGCTCTGTCCATGTGCTGTGAGTTAGCTGTAGTAAGAGGATGAGGTTAACTGGAAGCTCTGTCTCCATGTGCTGTGAGTTAGAGCTGTAGTAAGAGGATGAGGTTAACTGGAAGCTCTGTCCATGTGCTTTGAGTTACAGCTGCAGTAAGAGGATGAGGTTAACTGGATGCTCTGTCTCCATGTGCTGTGAGTTAGAGCTGCAGTAAGAGGATGAGGTTAACTGGAAGCTCTGTCTCTGTGCTGTGAGTTAGAGCTGCAGTAAGAGGATGAGTTTAACTGGAAGCTCTGTCCATGTGCTGTGAGTTAGAGCTGCAGTAAGATGATGAGGTTAACTGGAAGCTCTGTCTCTATGTACTGTGAGATCTGCAGTAAGAGGATGAGGTTAACTGGAAACTCAGTCTCCATGTGCTGTGAGTTAGAGCTGCAGTAAGAGGATGAGGTTAACTGGAAGCTCTGTCTCCATGTGCTGTGAGTTAGAGCTGCAGTAAGAGGATGAGGTTAACTGGAAGCTCTGTCCATGTGCTTTGAGTTACAGCTGCAGTAAGAGGATGAGGTTAACTGGATGCTCTGGCTCTGTGCTTTCAGTTACAGCTGCAGTAAGAGGATGAGGTTAACTGGAAGCTCTGTCCATGTGTTGTGAGTTAGAGCTGCAGTAAGAGGATGAGGTTAACTGGAAGCTCTGTCTCCATGTGCTGTGAGTTAGAGCTGCAGTAAGAGGATGAGGTTAACTGGAAACTCAGTCTCCATGTGCTGTGAGTTAGAGCTGCAGTAAGAGGATGAGGTTAACTGGATGCTCTGTCTCCATGTGCTGTGAGTTAGAGCTGCAGTAAGAGGATGAGGTTAACTGGAAGCTCTGTCTCTGTGCTGTGAGTTAGAGCTGCAGTAAGAGGATGAGTTTAACTGGAAGCTCTGTCTCCATGTGCTGTGAGTTAGAGCTGCAGTAAGATGATGAGGTTAACTGGAAGCTCTGTCTCTATGTACTGTGAGATCTGCAGTAAGAGGATGAGGTTAACTGGAAACTCAGTCTCCATGTGCTGTGAGTTAGAGCTGCAGTAAGAGGATGAGGTTAACTGGAAGCTCTGTCCATGTGCTGTGAGTTAGAGCTGCAGTAAGAGGATGAGGTTAACTGGAAGCTCTGTCCATGTGCTTTGAGTTACAGCTGCAGTAAGAGGATGAGGTTAACTGGATGCTCTGTCTCCATGTGCTGTGAGTTAGAGCTGCAGTAAGAGGATGAGGTTAACTGGAAGCTCTGTCCATGTGCTTTGAGTTACAGCTGCAGTAAGAGGATGAGGTTAACTGGATGCTCTGGCTCTGTGCTTTCAGTTACAGCTGCAGTAAGAGGATGAGGTTAACTGGAAGCTCTGTCTCCATGTGTTGTGAGTTAGAGCTGCAGTAAGAGGATGAGGTTAACTGGAAGCTCTGTCTCCATGTGCTGTGAGTTAGAGCTGCAGTAAGAGGATGAGGTTAACTGGAAGCTCTGTCTCTGTGCTGTGAGTTACAGCTGCAGTAAGAGGATGAGTTAACTGGAAGCTCTGTCCATGTGCTGTGAGTTAGAGCTGCAGTAAGAGGATGAGGTTAACTGGAAACTCAGTCTCCATGTGCTGTGAGTTAGAGCTGCAGTAAGAGGATGAGGTTGACTGGAAGCTCTGTCTCCATGTGCTGTGAGTTAGAGCTGCAGTAAGAGGATGAGGTTAACTGGAAGCTCTGTCTCCACTGCAGTAAGAGGTTGAGGTTAACTGGAAGCTCTGTCCATGTGCTGTGAGTTAGCTGTAGTAAGAGGATGAGGTTAACTGGAAGCTCTGTCTCCATGTGCTGTGAGTTAGAGCTGTAGTAAGAGGATGAGGTTAACTGGAAGCTCTGTCCATGTGCTTTGAGTTACAGCTGCAGTAAGAGGATGAGGTTAACTGGATGCTCTGTCCATGTGCTGTGAGTTAGAGCTGCAGTAAGAGGATGAGGTTAACTGGAAGCTCTGTCCATGTGCTTTGAGTTACAGCTGCAGTAAGAGGATGAGGTTAACTGGATGCTCTGGCTCTGTGCTTTCAGTTACAGCTGCAGTAAGAGGATGAGGTTAACTGGAAGCTCTGTCTCCATGTGTTGTGAGTTAGAGCTGCAGTAAGAGGATGAGGTTAACTGGAAGCTCTGTCTCCATGTGCTGTGAGTTAGAGCTGCAGTAAGTGGATGAGGTTAACTGGAAACTCAGTCTCCATGTGCTGTGAGTTAGAGCTGCAGTAAGAGGATGAGGTTAACTGGATGCTCTGTCTCCATGTGCTGTGAGTTAGAGCTGCAGTAAGAGGATGAGGTTAACTGGAAGCTCTGTCTCTGTGCTGTGAGTTAGAGCTGCAGTAAGAGGATGAGTTTAACTGGAAGCTCTGTCTCCATGTGCTGTGAGTTAGAGCTGCAGTAAGATGATGAGGTTAACTGGAAGCTCTGTCTCTATGTACTGTGAGATCTGCAGTAAGAGGATGAGGTTAACTGGAAACTCAGTCTCCATGTGCTGTGAGTTAGAGCTGCAGTAAGAGGATGAGGTTAACTGGAAGCTCTGTCCATGTGCTGTGAGTTAGAGCTGCAGTAAGAGGATGAGGTTAACTGGAAGCTCTGTCCATGTGCTTTGAGTTACAGCTGCAGTAAGAGGATGAGGTTAACTGGATGCTCTGTCTCCATGTGCTGTGAGTTAGAGCTGCAGTAAGAGGATGAGGTTAACTGGAAGCTCTGTCCATGTGCTTTGAGTTACAGCTGCAGTAAGAGGATGAGGTTAACTGGATGCTCTGGCTCTGTGCTTTCAGTTACAGCTGCAGTAAGAGGATGAGGTTAACTGGAAGCTCTGTCTCCATGTGTTGTGAGTTAGAGCTGCAGTAAGAGGATGAGGTTAACTGGAAGCTCTGTCTCCATGTGCTGTGAGTTAGAGCTGCAGTAAGAGGATGAGGTTAACTGGAAGCTCTGTCTCTGTGCTGTGAGTTACAGCTGCAGTAAGAGGATGAGTTAACTGGAAGCTCTGTCCATGTGCTGTGAGTTAGAGCTGCAGTAAGAGGATGAGGTTAACTGGAAACTCAGTCTCCATGTGCTGTGAGTTAGAGCTGCAGTAAGAGGATGAGGTTGACTGGAAGCTGTGTCTCCATGTGCTGTGAGTTAGAGCTGCAGTAAGAGGATGAGGTTAACTGGAAGCTCTGTCTCCACTGCAGTAAGAGGTTGAGGTTAACTGGAAGCTCTGTCCATGTGCTGTGAGTTAGCTGTAGTAAGAGGATGAGGTTAACTGGAAGCTCTGTCTCCATGTGCTGTGAGTTAGAGCTGTAGTAAGAGGATGAGGTTAACTGGAAGCTCTGTCCATGTGCTTTGAGTTACAGCTGCAGTAAGAGGATGAGGTTAACTGGATGCTCTGTCTCCATGTGCTGTGAGTTAGAGCTGCAGTAAGAGGATGAGGTTAACTGGAAGCTCTGTCTCTGTGCTGTGAGTTAGAGCTGCAGTAAGAGGATGAGTTTAACTGGAAGCTCTGTCTCCATGTGCTGTGAGTTAGAGCTGCAGTAAGATGATGAGGTTAACTGGAAGCTCTGTCTCTATGTACTGTGAGATCTGCAGTAAGAGGATGAGGTTAACTGGAAACTCAGTCTCCATGTGCTGTGAGTTAGAGCTGCAGTAAGAGGATGAGGTTAACTGGAAGCTCTGTCTCCATGTGCTGTGAGTTAGAGCTGCAGTAAGAGGATGAGGTTAACTGGAAGCTCTGTCCATGTGCTTTGAGTTACAGCTGCAGTAAGAGGATGAGGTTAACTGGATGCTCTGCCTCTGTGCTTTCAGTTACAGCTGCAGTAAGAGGATGAGGTTAACTGGAAGCTCTGTCTCCATGTGCTGTGAGTTAGAGCTGTAGTAAGAGGATGAGGTTAACTGGAAGCTCTGTCCATGTGCTTTGAGTTACAGCTGCAGTAAGAGGATGAGGTTAACTGGATGCTCTGTCTCCATGTGCTGTGAGTTAGAGCTGCAGTAAGAGGATGAGGTTAACTGGAAGCTCTGTCTCTGTGCTGTGAGTTAGAGCTGCAGTAAGAGGATGAGTTTAACTGGAAGCTCTGTCTCCATGTGCTGTGAGTTAGAGCTGCAGTAAGATGATGAGGTTAACTGGAAGCTCTGTCTCTATGTACTGTGAGATCTGCAGTAAGAGGATGAGGTTAACTGGAAGCTCTGTCTCCATGTGCTGTGAGTTAGAGCTGCAGTAAGAGGATGAGGTTAACTGGAAGCTCTGTCTCCATGTGCTGTGAGTTAGAGCTGCAGTAAGAGGATGAGGTTAACTGGAAGCTCTGTCTCCACTGCAGTAAGAGGTTGAGGTTGAGGTTAACTGGAAGCTCTGTCTCTATGTACTGTGAGATCTGCAGTAAGAGGATGAGGTTAACTGGAAACTCAGTCTCCATGTGCTGTGAGTTAGAGCTGCAGTAAGAGGATGAGGTTAACTGGAAGCTCTGTCTCCATGTGCTGTGAGTTAGAGCTGCAGTAAGAGGATGAGGTTAACTGGAAGCTCTGTCCATGTGCTTTGAGTTACAGCTGCAGTAAGAGGATGAGGTTAACTGGATGCTCTGCCTCTGTGCTTTCAGTTACAGCTGCAGTAAGAGGATGAGGTTAACTGGAAGCTCTGTCTCCATGTGCTGTGAGTTAGAGCTGTAGTAAGAGGATGAGGTTAACTGGAAGCTCTGTCCATGTGCTTTGAGTTACAGCTGCAGTAAGAGGATGAGGTTAACTGGATGCTCTGTCTCCATGTGCTGTGAGTTAGAGCTGCAGTAAGAGGATGAGGTTAACTGGAAGCTCTGTCTCTGTGCTGTGAGTTAGAGCTGCAGTAAGAGGATGAGTTTAACTGGAAGCTCTGTCTCCATGTGCTGTGAGTTAGAGCTGCAGTAAGATGATGAGGTTAACTGGAAGCTCTGTCTCTATGTACTGTGAGATCTGCAGTAAGAGGATGAGGTTAACTGGAAGCTCTGTCTCCATGTGCTGTGAGTTAGAGCTGCAGTAAGAGGATGAGGTTAACTGGAAGCTCTGTCTCCATGTGCTGTGAGTTAGAGCTGCAGTAAGAGGATGAGGTTAACTGGAAGCTCTGTCTCCACTGCAGTAAGAGGTTGAGGTTGAGGTTAACTGGAAGCTCTGTCCATGTGCTGTGAGTTAGCTGTAGTAAGAGGATGAGGTTAACTGGAAGCTCTGTCTCCATGTGCTGTGAGTTAGAGCTGCAGTAAGAGGATGAGGTTAACTGGAAGCTCTGTCTCCATGTGCTGTGAGTTAGCGCTGCAGTAAGAGGATGACGTTAACTGGAAGCTCTGTCTCCATGTGCTGTGAGTTAGAGCTGCAGTAAGAGGATGACGTTAACAGGAAGTGGTTAACTGGAAGCTCTGTCTTTGTGCTGTGAGTTAGAGCTGCAGTAAGAGGATGAGGTTAACTGGATGCTCTGTCCATGTGCTGTGAGTTAGAGCTGCAGTAAGAGGATGAGGTTAACTGGAAGCTCTGTCCATGTGCTTTGAATTACAGCTGCAGTAAGAGGATGAGGTTAACTGGATGCTCTGGCTCTGTGCTTTCAGTTACAGCTGCAGTAAGAGGATGAGGTTAACTGGAAGCTCTCTCTCCATGTGTTGTGAGTTAGAGCTGCAGTAAGAGGATGAGGTTAACTGGAAGCTCTGTCTCCATGTGCTGTGATTCAGAGCTGTAGTAAGAGGATGAGGTTAACTGGAAGCTCCGTCTCCATGTGCTGTGAGTTAGAGCTGCAGTAAGAGGATGAGCTTAACTGGAAGCTCTGTCCATGTGCTGTGCGTTACAGCTGCAGTAAGAGGATGAGTTTAACTGGAAGCTCTGTCCATGTGCTGTGAGTTAGAGCTGTAGTAAGAGGATGAGTTTAACTGGAAGCTCTGTCTCTGCTGTGAGTTTGAGCTGCAGTACGAGGATGAGGTTAACTGGAAGCTCTGTCTCCATGTGATGTGAGTTAGAGCTGCAGTAAGAGGATGAGGTTAACTGGAAGCTCTGTCTCCATGTGCTGTGAGTTAGAGCTGCAGTAAGAGGATGAGGTTAACTGGAAGCTCTGTCTCCATGTGCTGTGAGTTAGAGCTGCAGTATGAGGATGATTTTAACTGGATTCTGTTTGTCATGATTTGTTCACAGGATCCAGGGGTCACCTGAGTCCAGCCGTTTAGATGAGAAGAGTTCGGAGAAATTATCTTTCCAAAAAGAGGTGTGAGATCTGCTTTTTCTGATTGTTTTTATGCTTTTATAATGTTCATAAATGCTAGTGATGTGCGACTCCGGGATTTTTGGAGTCCGACTCCCGACTCCAAAGTTTCGAGTCGATGGAGTCGACTCTTCGACTCAGAACCAAATCATAAGGCATTTGATAATCATGGGGTGGCACGGCAGCTGTGCAGTTCATAGCAAATAAAAACAACAATAAAAGCCACATAACTTCTGGTATCCTATAAACGCATATTAACAATACATGGTGATGGCCGGTGGTATAGGGGAATTATTTTGATGTTGTCTTAATCCAACCACGGTCATGTCTAGATGGGATACAGGATATTTCAAGAAGTGGTGAGTGGTGTTCTGACCACATTTGTTAACCAAACTAAAGATAAATCGTTTGGACAGAAAGGTAATCCCAAATAAAAGGTGGGGAAACTAGTAACCCTATGTTAGTGTCTGTATCCTATCAAGAAACGACCGTGGTTGGTGACACTAAGCAACGACCACGAATAGAACGTCATGTTTCATGGTTTGCACAACTAAGTTATGTTACAGTTGGGCTCCGTGGTGGTGCAGCCTTGTCTGTGCAGTTGCACCCCGAGGATCGGGGGCTCGATCCCCGGTCCTGCCAGATCCGAGCATGGCCGGTGCCCTGTGGGAGCAGCAATTGGCGGCTGCTTCCGGGTGGGGGGAGGGGCTCGGAGAGAATCGCTGCGCACAGAACGGCCCTGGGCGAGTTGGAATCACGGTCAGGAGCTCGAGGAGTCGCGCCCTGTAGAGGACGTGGCACCCTTCTTCCTACTACCAGCTGACAGGGTTGTGTAGCGGTGATTCTCTAACGGTTGCTACGCGGGGGGAATTGAATTAGATTAGGGGTTCAATTGGCTACCAAATTGGGAGAAAATGGGGGGGGAAAAAATCAGAAACAAATTTTTTTTTTTTAAATAAACAAAGTTATGTTAGTTATAATTTAACGTTAGATGCCACGTTTAGATTGTCCCTGTTACGACCCGAAACCCACCCACGTTACAATAACCGAGTAGTTACAAAGATCTGTGCCAACTGAAGTAAGCCGCCTTAAAAATACATAGTTTTGTTTAATTTGCAGGAACTCAGCAGCAACAATGGTAGGTAAAACTAGAGGAAGCTCAGACTAACTTACCTAATCTTTAGTATCAAAGCTATTTAAGTCTGAACCGGAAAACAAAATACCAAAAGGCAAATGAAAGTCTTCCGCAGCCTTACTAAACTTCGCTAATTTCTTCCTTTCTATCAAAAGGCAACACTATATATAAAAAAATAAAAAAGCTTCCTCCCAAAATGTACATAGCATCGGAACGTAACAGTCCCCTAGCCTCGAATTAAACACCTAATTAACTTATTTGTTAAAATCACTTTTAGAAAGGTCAATCTTATGTTTATGTTCAGTGACTATACGCATTACTAGTGCAGTCGCATTAATTAATGAATAGGGCTCAAAGGAATGGAACACACAAAATTAATTGTTAATGGCTTGCTTTTAATAGATGTTCATATCATAGGCAGATCATATGCAGTCCGTTAGAACTGTAAGGAATTTTTTATAGACAAGGGTGAGGGAAAATTTATAAACACATTGCAGCGCCACACTGTAAGAGATGTCCGGCTCACCGCACCAAGCTGAAAGGGAAGTTTTATAAGAGAGATATTATGGAGCTTTGAGAGTTCACCAACAAAGTATATAACCAAATGATTCTGTACAGTGTGGCTATGGTACCAGGAGAACTGTTAAGCAGATTCTCCTCGAATGTCCTATTAGACTTCCCTTAAATGCAGTCCTTCTGTGTAAGAATATGGTACTGGAAAACAGAGGGGTGTCTTGGTGTCCAAAAATTGTAATTGACAGTACAACAGCTTTCCCCAAAAATAATTCATATCGATAGAATAAACATGAAAGTATTCGTACATACCTCTATTCACGCAATTTGCTCCACATCAGCCACTTCCTAAGTGGTTAAACTTGGTGCTACGCTCCACTGCAACATTCTTAACCAAGACGCCATTGTAACGAATGTAGTGACCCGGAGTTGAATTTCTGATTTACGGGCGTATGACCTCAAAGCGATCTAGGTCACTGATATTCGAGCCAAAATTGTATACTTCAGTGCAGTGGGTGATGTTACCTTTGCAACGTAAATTTTCTATCACGTAACATTCGTTACAGGTTTGACACCACGTTTTCGAAAATAGTCAATTTCTATTATTATTGATTCTTGCATTATTGAGGAGTATTTATTTTTTGAGTATAGACATTTCAAGGTATTATTAAGATTGTAGGACCTTTGTAAAACAAGGGAAACGTTCTGATTTTATTTTAGGCATGCTTGAAAATTTGTAAGCCTACTTGGACACTACGTGTAACGAATGTTAGGCACTTCTTTCAGGGTATTTTTCGTGGAATTACGCGATCGTTTTGAAATGCACCACCACACATATTTTAATTTACATATTGGTCAGCACAACTACAAAATCGTATAATCATGCACGCTTCAGACGGCTGTGTTGTTGTTTCATCTTCAATTTGACTAAAATCATGACACCTTTTTTGACGCCATTTTTAACAAAATTTTAAATAAATAATGCGGTGGTTAAGCAATATATTTTTTTGATAGGTTAATTCTTCATACATAATATCTATCATCTGTAACCACAAAAAATGCAGAAACGGTATATTTATGTAACAATACTGAAAACAAAAATTTGTACCCTAGTGCTTTCCAATACCATATTCTTACACTTCTACACTCCACAATTCCCTTTGTCCAAATAAGGTCTGGCCAGGAAGAGAGCTGTAACACCTCACCACCAAGAGACCCCCCCCTCTCCTCCAGGAAGAGAAACTGTATAGTCTACCCCCCCGATCTAGTGATAGTAGTAAGACACTTTTTACAACGGCGCGTGATCTTATGATTTTACCTGTCATTTCTCTAGATACCAGGTAAGGTCCAGATGATGGCCACTCTATGATCCAGACACTTATGTGGACAAGCGCATCCCTGATAACCTACAATCCTCCTTCCAAACACATTCTTTATTCCTTCCCATGTAGTTTGCCCCCTCCTATACTTTCACATACCCCTCATTTAAATTTGTATTAATCTCAGTCCACCACATTCATCATGTTATTCACATGCACATACATAAGATGCTTTATACATACAGCTTTCTTTCAGTCCAGACTATATTCCAAGAACATAGAGTGCTTGTTCACAGGCCTTTTACGACCTCTGAACAGGCCTGGGTTGCCGGCATCATTAGGAGGAACAAACATCGCAAAACTGCTCCATGTCCTGCAGAATGCCGTTTACCTCCAATGTCCAGTTATATGGTCGTTCCAGCTGCTGTTTATGACGCCGAGTTGTAGAGCAGAGGAGTGGGAAATCGAGCGAGAGTAGGTAAAGCTGCAATGTGGCGGTTGGAGCAGTAAAATTGGACCTTACGCAACTATCTAAAGTGTGGCAGCTTAAACAGTAAAGTACTGAATTACAAAATTGGAGGACGGGAAAACGATAAATTCAATAAAAAAATTTAAAAAATGAAACCGAGTTGCAATGTAGCCTAGGCTAATGCTGCCAGGTAGTGTAAAAGTTTTAGCTACCATTCTCACGAAGGAGTGGTGGGCCAAATGCTAAATGGACACCGACATTCAAATACAACTAAATTAATTTGTTAGTTCACATGACAATGCGGTGGGCAGGAGGGTGCTTAAGGTTCAGACATTATGATACGCTTTTAGAAAGGTCAATCTTACGTTTATGTTCAGCGACTACACATAAATTAAGTTACATAGGGCAGTCGTATTAATAAATTGGACTCAGTGGAATAGAACATACTAAATAAATGTTTAATCGCGGAGTCGACTCCTTGAAACAGAGGATGGGAGTCGACCCCGACTCTTGAGAGTGCAAGAGTCTAGGAGTGGACTCTTTAATAAATGGCAAATATTGCACTTAACATTAATAACATATTGCACGCTTGCCAAATATTTCTCATAACCATCCACAGTGTAAAATCACACTCCCATAAGGAACCAACTTTTTATTAACACATTTTAAACATGCTTTATATCAAGAGGTATAAAAATATCTCTGCATTTAAAAATAGGAAATATTTGGTAAGACCAGAATCCTGAGTGGAAACAGCAAGTGAAGCGCCTGGCCGTGCCAAAGAAGCCTTAGTGCTAATGCTAATGTGCTACATTTAACTCCTCAAAAGACACAACTTAACATCTAATCACGCTCTGGGGCGCTACCTGGCCCTCCTTGGCTCACGGCAAGTTCAGATTCCATTTACAGAAAGTGGCAGAGTAAGACTCCAAACAGAGACTTTTAAACAAGAAGCATTCAGATCAGTTTGTATTTACTAAATGTATTGCACAGAGAAACTCCATTACTCTAAGGAAATTAATGATTTATCACAAGTAGTATCTCTACAAAACCATCAATCAGGAGCAAAATCTGCACTTCAAATATGAGCGTTTGGCACTGCTGCATGTTTGGAGTTTGGAAGTATCTGACCTTTTCCTGGCCGTCAAAAGCAAACGACACATAAAGATTGTAGTGCGATTATTAGTGTTTATTTCTTTTATTTTTATTACTCTCTGATACAGCACACCTCTACATGTGTTTATTTCACACTCTGATACAGCACACCTCTTCATGTGTTTATTTCACTCTCTGATACAGCAGACCTCTTCATGTGTTTATTTAACACTCTGATACAGCACACCTCTTCATGTGTTTATTTAACACTCTGATACAGCACACCTCTTCCTGTGTTTATTTCACACTCTGATACAGCACACCTCTTCATGTGTTTATTTCACTCTCTGATACAGCACACCTCTTCATGTGTTTATTTAACACTCTGATACAGCACACCTCTTCCTGTGTTTATTTCACACTCTGATACAGCACACCTCTTCATGTGTTTATTTCAGTTACTCTGATACAGCACACCTCCTCATGTGTTTATTTCACACTCTGATAGAGCACACCTCTTCCTGTGTTTATTTCACACTGATACAGCACACCTCTTCCTGTGTTTATTTCACTCTCTGATACAGCACTCCTCTACATGTGTTTATTTAACACTCTGATACAGCACACCTCTTCATGTGTTTATTTCACACTCTGATAGAGCACACCTCTTCCTGTGTTTATTTCACACTGATACAGCACACCTCTTCATGTGTTTATTTCACACTCTGATAGAGCACACCTCTTCCTGTGTTTATTTCACACTGATACAGCACACCTCTTTATGTGTTTATTTCACACTCTGATACAGCACACCTCTTCCTGTGTTTATTTAACACTCTGATACAGCACACCTCCTCATGTGTTTATTTCACACTCTGATACAGCACACCTCTTCATGTGTTTATTTAACACTCTGATACAGCACACCTCTTCCTGTGTTTATTTAACACTCTGATACAGCACACCTCCTCATGTGTTTATTTCACACTCTGATACAGCACACCTCTTCATGTGTTTATTTAACACTCTGATACAGCACACCTCCTCATGTGTTTATTTCACTCTCTGATACAGCACACCTCTTCATGTGTTTATTTCACTCTCTGATACAGCACACCTCTTCCTGTGTTTATTTCACACTGATACAGCACACCTCTTCCTGTGTTTATTTCACACTGATACAGCACACCTCTTCATGTGTTTATTTCACACTGATACAGCACACCTCTTCCTGTGTTTATTTCACTCTGATACAGCACACCTCTTCATGTGTTTATTTCACTCTCTGATACAGCACACCTCTTCATGTGTTTATTTCACACACTGATACAGCACACCTCTTCATGTGTTTATTTCACACTCTGATACAGCACACCTTATCCTGTGTTTATTTCAGTTACACTGATACAGCACACCTCTTCATGTGTTCATTTCAGTTACTCTGATTGAGCACACCTCTTCATGTGTTTATTTCACACTCTGATACAGCACACCTCTTCCTGTGCTTATTTCAGTTACACTGATACAGCACACCTCTTCATGTGTTTATTTCACACTCTGATACAGCACACCTCTTCATGTGTTTATTTCACACTCTGATACAGCACACCTCTTCCTGTGCTTATTTCAGTTACACTGATACAGCACACCTCTTCATGTGTTTATTTCACACTCTGATACAGCACACCTCTTCATGTGTTTATTTCACTCTGATACAGCACACCTCTTCATGTGTTTATTTCACTCTGATACAGCACACCTCTTCCTGTGTTTATTTCACTCTGATACAGCACACCTCTTCATGTGTTTATTTCACTCTGATACAGCACACCTCTTCCTGTGTTTATTTCACTCTGATACAGCACACCTCTTCATGTGTTCATTTCAGTTACTCTGATTGAGCACACCTCTTCATGTGTTTATTTAACACTCTGATACAGCACACCTCTTCATGTGTTTATTTCACTCTCTGATACAGCACACCTCTTCATGTGTTTATTTCAGTTACTCTGATACAGCACACCTCTTCATGTGTTTATTTCACACTCTGATACAGCACACCTCTTCATGTGTTTATTTCACACTCTGATACAGCACACCTCTTCATGTGTTTATTTCACACTCTGATACAGCACACCTCTTCATGTGTTTATTTCACACTCTGATACAGCACACCTCTTCCTGTGTTTATTTCACACTGATACAGCACACCTCTTCCTGTGTTTATTTCACACTGATACAGCACACCTCTTCATGTGTTTATTTCACACTGATACAGCACACCTCTTCCTGTGTTTATTTCACTCTGATACAGCACACCTCTTCATGTGTTTATTTCACTCTCTGATACAGCACACCTCTTCATGTGTTTATTTCACACACTGATACAGCACACCTCTTCATGTGTTTATTTCACACTCTGATACAGCACACCTTATCCTGTGTTTATTTCAGTTACACTGATACAGCACACCTCTTCATGTGTTCATTTCAGTTACTCTGATTGAGCACACCTCTTCATGTGTTTATTTCACACTCTGATACAGCACACCTCTTCCTGTGCTTATTTCAGTTACACTGATACAGCACACCTCTTCATGTGTTTATTTCACACTCTGATACAGCACACCTCTTCATGTGTTTATTTCACACTCTGATACAGCACACCTCTTCCTGTGCTTATTTCAGTTACACTGATACAGCACACCTCTTCATGTGTTTATTTCACACTCTGATACAGCACACCTCTTCATGTGTTTATTTCACTCTGATACAGCACACCTCTTCATGTGTTTATTTCACTCTGATACAGCACACCTCTTCCTGTGTTTATTTCACTCTGATACAGCACACCTCTTCATGTGTTTATTTCACTCTGATACAGCACACCTCTTCCTGTGTTTATTTCACTCTGATACAGCACACCTCTTCATGTGTTCATTTCAGTTACTCTGATTGAGCACACCTCTTCATGTGTTTATTTAACACTCTGATACAGCACACCTCTTCATGTGTTTATTTCACTCTCTGATACAGCACACCTCTTCATGTGTTTATTTCAGTTACTCTGATACAGCACACCTCTTCATGTGTTTATTTCACACTCTGATACAGCACACCTCTTCATGTGTTTATTTCACACTCTGATACAGCACACCTCTTCATGTGTTTATTTCACACTCTGATACAGCACACCTCTTCATGTGTTTATTTCACACTCTGATACAGCACACTTCTTCATGTGTTTATTTCACACTCTGATACAGCACACCTCTTCATGTGTTTATTTCACACTCTGATACAGCACACTTCTTCATGTGTTTATTTCACATTCTGATACAGCACACCTCTTCATGTGTTTATTTCAGTCTCTCCTGCGTACTCTGATGAAGCTGAAGAAGGATGAAAAGTTGAAACTGTTTCAGAGCCATCTGAGTCAGTATTACCCAGAATGCAGTGAGAGAGAGCAGGAGGATCCTGAGGCTCTGTACATAGTGGAGAAGATGCTGAAGACCTGTGGCAGTGAGAGGTCTCTGAAGATCACACTCCATATCCTGAGGAACATGAAGCAGAAGGATCTCCCCGCCTCACTGGAGAGAGATGAGCAGCACAGTAAGAGTTTTCTCTCATTGCTTCTGCATGTCCAATAGAGTACAGAAATGAGTTTAGCAAACAAATCTAACAGAGAACAATGTTCTGATTTATAACATTCACACTTTCAAAATAGTGTTTTACATTAACAATCTTACATATAGAAAACATCACACGCAACATGTACACAAAGGCATTTAACTTAAAATATAGCATCAAGCATTGATTATGGGAGCCAGCAAATGCACATGAGATTAAATGTCCCTGAGAGAGATTCAAAGCAGCAACCTTGTGCTCAAAATCCAGTAACTAAACCACTGTCCCATCAGACAGACTGCTCTGAGTTTGTATCCAGGGTTAAACCCCATCAGACAGACTGCTCTGACTTTGTGTCCAGGGTTAAACCCCATCAGACAGACTGCTCTGAGTTTGTATCCAGGGTTAAACCCCATCATACAGACTGCTCTGAGTTTGTATCCAGGGTTAAACCCCATCATGCAGACTGCCCTGAGTTTGTATCCAGGGTTAAACCCCATCATACAGACTGCTCTGAGTTTGTATCCAGAGTTAAACCCCATCAGCCAGACTGCTCTGAGTTTGTATGCAGGGTTAAACCCCATCATACAGAATGTTCTGAGTTTGTATCCAGGGTTAAACCCCATCATGCAGACTGCCCTGAGTTTGTATCCAGGGTTAAACCCCATCATGCAGACTGCTCTGAGTTTGTATGCAGGGTTAAACCCCATCATACAGAATGTTCTGAGTTTGTATCCAGAGTTAAAGACCACTCAAGATTAAATACTAGATTTTAAAATGATCACGTGACCTTTGAAGACAGTATTTACCAGAAGGATATGTACAACATAAACCTGAGAAATTAAATGTAAAAGGACAATTAAACACATTTTCACTGTTTTAATGTGTTTTTCCCTTCATCCTTGAAATGCAATAGTGTGATAATTTGATAATTTGTTATATTCATGATGGAATATTGGCCTAATTGAGAGGTGTGTAACACACTTTGTGGGGGGTGTGTAACACACTGTGTGAGGTGTGTAACACACTGTAAGCGAGGAGTGTAACACACTGTGAGAGAGGTGTGTAACACACCATGAGAGGAGTGTAACACACTGTGTGAGAGGTGTATAACACACTATGTGAGGTGTGTAACACTGTATGAGAGGTGTATAACACAATATGTTGGGTGTGTAACACTGTGTGAGGTGTGTAACACTGTGGTGTGTAAAGTACTATGAAAACTGACTTGATAAATATTTTTATTGACTGTTTCTTCTTGAAATAATTTATTGAATGGGAAGTGCTTCTCTTTTGAAGCTAAAAAGAGGCTTGTTGCTGCCACTTTTCTACCAGGCATTGATTATGGGGACATTTTATATTCGCATGCTTCTGGAAAGTGTCTCAGTTCGATTGACATGATCTACCATGGTGCATTACGATTCATAACTAACTCTAAGGCTCTTACACATCACTGCAGCTTATATGCCAGGGTTGGTTGGCCTGCTCTAGCCACACAAAGACTATTAATTAATGATCTTTCTTTTCTTATGCTTTAACTTGTTAAATGTTGTCTGTCTGTAACTTTGTTGTGACTGCTGCTACCAATTCTTGGTCAGGACACTCTTGGAAATGAGATTTTTAATCTCAAGAGGTATCTCCTGAATAAATAATGGTTGAAATAAAAAAAATGTTCAAGTTATTTTAAACATAATTATTTCTCATATTTCCACTCTTCAGATGAGTCCATAAAAAGAGCCCAGCAGACACTGAAAACTGATCTGAAGAAGAAGTTTCAATTCATATTTGAAGGTTTAGCAAAGAAGTACCACCCAACCCTCCTGAATGAGATCTATACAGAGCTCTACATCACAGAGGGGGGGAGTGGGGGGGTCAATAATGAACACGAGGTCAGACACATTGAGAGAGCATCCAAGAGACAAACCACACAGGAGACTGCAATCCTCTGCAATGACATCTTTAAGCCTTTACCTGGACAAGAGAAACCCAGAACTGTGCTTACAAAGGGTATCGCTGGCATTGGGAAAACCGTCTCTGTGCAGAAGTTCATTCTGGACTGGGCAGAAGGAAAAGCCAATCAGGACGTTGATTTCATCTTCACTCTTCCTTTCCGAGATCTGAATCTGAAGAAGGAGAGAGAATTCAGTCTTATGCAAGTTCTGCAGCACTACTTTCCACAACTGAAAGAGATCAAAAGTGTTGAAGGTGATGAAGTCAAAGTTGTGTTTATCTTTGATGGTCTGGATGAGTGTCGACTTCCTCTACATTTCCATAACAATGAGATCTGCTGTGATATAACGGAGTCATCATCAGTGGATGTGCTGCTGACCAACCTCATTCTGGGGAATCTGCTTCCCACTGCTCTCCTCTGGATCACCTCCCGACCAGCAGCAGCCAATCAGATCCCTCCTGAGTGCGTCCACCAGGTAACAGAGGTACGAGGGTTCAATGACCCACAGAAGGAGGAGTACTTTAAGAAGAGAATCAGAGATCAGAACCAGGCCAGCAGAATTATCTCACACATAAAGTCATCCAGGAGTCTCTACATCATGTGTCACATACCAGTCTTCTGCTGGATTTCTGCTACTGTTCTGGAGACAGTGTTGGGTGAAGTAGAGAGTGCAGATCTGCCCAAAACTCTGACTGAAATGTACACACACTTCCTGCTCATTCAGACTAATGTGAAGAATCAGAAGTATCATGGCACCAATGAGACAAACCCAAAGAAAATGTCAGAGTCAGATACAGAAATCATCCTGAAACTGGGACAGCTGGCTTTTCTACAGCTGGAAAAGGGCAATCTGATATTCTATGAAGAGGACCTGAGAGAGAGTGGCATTGATGTCAGTGAAGCTTCAGTGTACTCTGGGGTGTGCACAGAGATCTTTAAAGAGGAGTGTGGGTTACACCAGGAGAAGGTCTACTGCTTTGTGCATCTGAGCATTCAGGAGTATCTGGCTGCCTTGTTTGTGTTTCATTCATGTGTAAATGAGAACAGAAATGTACTTGGAGCAAGAGAGAGAAGATCCCAAGAAAAAGAAATTGAAGTTGGTGGTGATGATTTAGATTCTGATCATTTAGATTTTGATGGTGATGATGATGAGGAAGAAGGGGAGAAGGCTGATGGTGACAGAGTGCAGCTGTCTGAGTTAAACAGGAGTGCAGTGGATCAGGCCTTACAGAGTAAGAATGGACACCTGGACCTTTTCCTCCGATTCCTTCTTGGCCTCTCTCTGGACTCCATTCAGACTCTCTTAGGAGGACTGCTGACAGAGACAGGAAGCAGATCAGAGAGCATTAAGAAAACAGTCAAGTACATTAAGAAGAAGATCAGCGAGGAATCTTCAGCAGAGAGGACCATCAATCTATTCCACTGTCTCAATGAACTGAATGACAACTCTCTAGTGGAGGAAATCCAGAATTCCCTGAGATCAGGAAAACTTTCTGATGAAAGGCTGAAACCAGACCAATGTTCAGCTCTGGCCTTTGTGTTACTGATGTCAGAGGAGATCCTGGATGAGTTTGACTTGAAGACCTACAGCACATCAGCAGCAGGTTATCAGAGACTGGTACCAGTAGTCAGGAACTGCAGGAAGGCCATGTGAGTACTATGTGATTCATCGAGTTTATTATAAAGATTATTGACAGCATATTTTCTCACTTTCTACTTCTAATGAGAATAAAGTTCAATAAAATTGTTGGGCAAATAAAAATTTGTTAAATTATTATTTCTGAATTAAGATGTTACAACAGCTTAATGCCCTCATTTAATGTTCTGAATGGAGAATATAAGCAGCATCAAAAACTCCAAAACTTCATTTTATTTGATTTAATTTACTTATTATAAGATACCAATTCTCAAATAAACAATTAATTTGTTGATAGATTAATCTGATGGGTAAACGTTTGTCAAAACATAAAATTCAAATGAAAGAAAGGCTATATTAAGTTATAATATTAAGATAAGGGACCCTATTTTGGTGTCTTGCACAGAAACAGAATATATTTCACCTGCGCCAGGTTTGGTAGTTTTATGGTCTGCAGTAGGGGTGTGCAGCGATGCCACTATCTGTATCTGTATCTGTTCAACCATTAACAATATCTGTATCCGTATCTGTATTCAGATTAGAAACCGGAAGTGGGCATGGCTTCGACCGGAAGTTGTGTTACATATAGAAAAATTAATTTTTCTAGTCTAAAATTAATTGTTATTGCAATTTATGAGTGTTCACCCCCCTCACTGTCTTTTTTTTCTTTTCAAAACTTTTTATAAGAACTATATTCTATACTTTATACTCATTTGTCTTTTGTTTTGTTAAAGGTTGTATTTGTTAACCTATTTGAACCCCCCACCCCCTAACTGGGGGACACTGAACAATAATTTTGGATAAGAACTGGAAAAAATCTGAGGTACAATATATAATAAACTCAGAATGAAAAGGCAGTTTTATAAAAATCAAACCATTTCATTATACATTTGAATGGAAACTATTTCCACAATAACAGCCCTTTCTGCCTGTTGTGATTTCATATTGTACTTTTTTGTTATTTTTTTTATTTTACTAGATGAACTTGAATACATAAATGATTATGTATAGTAATATTATTATCATTACTATTATTATTATGCTAAAAGATTCAAGGAGAAGACTTTGAGAAGGATTATAGCCTAATGATTTATTGAGAAAACACTCGAAATGAAAAAAGTGAACTGTCCCAACAAGATGCTTTTCTGAGCTAGCAGTAACAACAAAGTTCTAGAACACCTGAAAAGCTTTTAATTCAAGAAAATGAAAAAAAGTCAGGACATGGCTGCATTCCAACAGCTTTTAATAACCATTGGTTAAACTGATCACCTTGACAAGCCTCGTTAAATTTTTTTTTCTGCAGTGTAAAACGTCACGTTTTCGTTTTATTAATTGCGTTGCAAGTTTGGGCTCATGGAATGGCGAGATTGATGGAATTGCTTACGCAGGAATACGGAGGGAGAACAGACGGTCTGTACATGTTAAAAATACAAACAACACTACTAGAATAAATAAAAGAATGATTTCGATAGCCAGTAAGTGACATTTCAAAATGGGACATGGGTTACTGATTCTTGCTGTTCCTTTGCTTTCTTTTAAAAGGTGTTTTTACGTTCTGAAAAAGTGGCGAGATTAAGGGCAGCTAAATTCAAGCGAGCAGCATTAAAGGGATATCGTTTGCATGTAAGATGTTGACATTCTTCATTTAACATTTTGTTTCTTTTTCCTTTTGCTCTCACAAGATTGGCATAGGCCTATATAAACAAGGCACACTGTTTGATTATAGCGAGCACGTTAAAGATTGAAGGTTGAGTATCCGTAATTTCAGGGACTGCCGATCGAGTCACATGGCCCATATCGAACGGCTCCATCCCTAATGATATATTTTAATGTTTTAATCAACAATAAACAATCCAATGCTTAATTCTGTAAAGTTCATAAGAGGCCAGATTTCCCTGTTGCAATTTAATTATTTCCCACATCCGAATTATGAACGGGCAACTTCGGATCCGTTTCCAACCCACTATCCGTGCACTTCCGGATTTCGCCTTCGGGCACACCCCTAGTCTGCAGTAAACCCGTGTCAACATGGATTGGGCAGTGCAATAAGGGCTGTGTCAATAGAAACATTCGGCACTGTGCACGTTTGGTGTTGAATAATGCGTTTCTGCAAACAAAACCAGTTTTAACTCAAACGCTGGAGTATTGTGCTATTTTAGTGCCGTTATGAATGTGGTACGCATGAACGTATAACACTACGCGAGAGACTATTTGACTATTTGAAATGCAAGCTGTGTTTAGTTATGCAGTCCATAGTCCAGTTAGACACTGCATCTGTATGGTGTCAATAGTGTGAGCTACTTGAATGAGAGAGACAAGGAAAGTGGGAAGGTGGCTCTACACCCATCAAATAGTGTAAAACAAGCATTTGTTAAAATCGTGGCTATTTACTCAATATATTGAGCCCAGAACACTGTGGAGCTGTTTCCTTAGTTAGTGTACATTCATCTTATCAAGTGCATGTCTGAAGTGAATTAAACTTAGTTGAAGCGGTGAAATGTTTTTGTTTATTTTTAATGTGGTATTAAATAAAAAATTGACAGCAAAGAAACTAAAAAGCTTTGTAAATTCAAACTAAACGCAGCGTCTTCTTTCCCGTCCTCTGATTCACAAGCCTGCCAAGTTGAAACAGTAGCATCAGCAGTACGATGTAGAGGCCGACTGGAGGGTGTCTCTGCCAGCTGCCTCCTGCTCCTGGCCAGTCTGGGAATATTCACCCTGTGCAATTGTTCACAGGAACCGTATATTATAGTTTTAGCACTGGAACATAAATGGAAAATATATTTTGTTTGAAGGGGAAAAAGTCAAAAAAATTAAGAATGTTCAGTGTCACCTTTCTTTTAATATGCGAGTAACGGTTCGTAGAGACCAACCTGCTCTTCGGCCATGTTGAAATGAGCAGCTGGCTGTGGCGCTAACACACTAGGCTCTATCTTAGCACTATCGGTGCTAAGCGGTATTAACCCAAACGCAAGCGTCTTTGTCTGTTTCAGACCGGCGCAGTTGTCATTTTACCGTCCAGAGCTCACGTTGTTTAAACAGCAAGTAAACTTGCGCTGAACTGGGCGGGTTGGTCTTCAGATGGTCTGGCCAGGATAATTTTTGGCGTATTGCTATCTTGAGGCAGCAAAAAGCATTTGCACTAAAACCACCACCACAAACCTGGTCTGAAGTCATGTCACAGTTATTTTAACGGTACAATATTAAGATAGCAATATGCGTCTAACATGGGCGCGTGCACAACGTGCATACACCCTCCTCCTGTCTGTTACTCACACAGGGGTGCGCACTAAACATGCATAAAAATATCAAGATTAGCCTACAATGTGAAATTTTATTGTGTACATCAAAAAATGCATAATAATAAAAGGGTCCATCGGTCAAGGACCACATACCTGTCTCTCAGTGAAGGGCAATGCTGCCTTAAATTGCATTCATCCCACCAGATTTTAACAAAATTCTATCATCTCCTGGCAGCTGAGCTGGGGACATATGCCTGCTGTCCCTATATGCACTCCTATATGCAATGAATACATTCAAGTCCCCATCACACCTGTCAGCCAAGAACAGGTAAAACAGGAGTTCACGGTGAAGTTTGGAATTCCTGGGGTTCTCCCCCAGCAGAGAACGCTGTTATATATGTGACACATAAGGGAGCCCACTCCATCAACATCCTGGCGATGCGCAATGCTACGTGTAAGGTTATGCACATATTCGCTAATTATCCTGGATCAAGCTATGACTCTGTTGGCCAGTAGTTCCTGTAATCTTCCGAGGGGACAATCTTCTGTTAGGGGACAATGGCTATCCAATAAAAACTTTGCTGGTAACACCTATATCATGCCTAATGCACAAATTGACATTCAATCAAAAACTCAAGACAACAGAGTGGACTGCAGAAATGTGCTTCAGATGTCTGGAACATTACAATACAACATGTTGGTAAATGGAATGGTTTTGACTGAAAAAATAGTCAAACTGTCCAGTGAAATTGGTATTTTTTGTTTTTCAAATAGATCTTGACGGTCTTAGCGCTTGGTCTAAGCGCATGGCGTAAAGTGCATTTAGGGCGTGTCCAAGTCCACTTTTGATGGCGTGATTTTTGAGCGCTAAGCACCGCACAATGTGCAAATGGGCTGAACCTAGCCTCTTCTTTAATTATAGGTGTGTCTTGGACGTGACATGCAATAAACCAAATAAAAAGGCATATCCCATTCCCTTTAAAAGTGTTATGGTCTGAGAAGGGACTGGACTCAAATGCACGACTCAGAGACAGAAATCCAAAATCCAGATAATTTATTGCGTTAGCAGGGGGGCAGAACGGGAGTGGGAATTGGCAAGGGGCTGGATGATGGTGGAATCCTGGGCAGATACAGAAGAGGAGGAATGGGATGCGGGAAACGGGGGCTGCGTGAATGGACAGCTGCAGGCTAGCAGACATGCAAAGCAGAACAAGGCATTAATGATAGCAAGCAGAACAAAACAGGCAGCGTAATACGCTGGGCTAGGCAGACTTGAGGCAGCAAAAGCCAGGCAAGACAAGTCTAGAATTCCAAAGACGAAACGAGACAAGACGAGAGTTAATTCAACAACGAGACTAAACAACATTTAGCGAACTCGGCCACAACAACACTTAACGAACCGGCACAAGACAACGAAAACCCGAGGAATATATAGGAGCATCAATTAGCCAATAAATGTGTGCAGCGTGAGAATGTATGCGAGAGTGATTAACAGAGAAGAGAGCGCGAGGAATGCAAGTGGGGAAAGGAACGTGACAGGCGGAGGAAATGCGAGAGGGAACTAGTGACAACAAAAAGGGAAACCACGCCCAGCACGAGGAGGACAAACAGGAAATATGAAAACAAGACACGAAATGCGAGAACAAGGTAAAACACAACCGGGACGGGAAAGGAGAGTGTCACAAAAAGCCTGCTTTTCCACCTTGGCGGATTGCTTATATAATGGCGAAACAGACATGCTCATGCGTATTTAGTGCGATCAAGGAATAGGCTATAGGGATCAATAGTATGATCAATATTATTCGGACTAACCATTATGAGTTCCCGGTAATTCCCGACAGTGCTGTTATTTTACAAAATATATTCGGTTAAATTTCGTTAAAAGCACCTGCAACAGCTGAGAATAAGCTATCAATGGCTTCCGTCTCACCTTAGAAAATGCCAAATTAGCCTGCTTTTTTAAAATTTGATTATGCAATGAAACATTGTCAAACATCAGTTCCATGAGGATGTTCTCATGGAGTTCTTAAAGTTCAAGCTTCATCCGAAGTTCATTACCTCATTCTAATATTGATTAATAACATAAATACCATTATTTTGCCTTAACAATGACACTAAATACAATAGAGCTGTCAGGCTGGCAACCCATAGGTTTACGCATATTTTACCTTGTTTTATAATTTCCTGCTTATGGAAATGTGACCAAGCTGTTTTACTGGTAGCGTAATGCTTTAAAACAATCCACTTTCCCAGGAAGACCTGTATAAGAAAAGTGTGATTTACAGCAGGGGAAACAGATATGCTCCTGCAGAGAATGGCATTAAAATTATTTGTGAATTAATTGTGTAACGTGCTGCAAATTTGTTTTCGTTTCTAATTAGACGCTTAGTTCTCTTTAAAATCGTTTTGTTCAGTTATGGAACAATAATAAGCTGAGACTATGGAAACCTTGTCACTGTAATTAAAAAAAAAAATGAAGGATGTAGAATAAGGTTCAAATTCAGTTAACATGGTGACATTTATGTCAGTTTTTTAACCGTAGGCTATCGAAACAAACGTATGCACAGCGAATCCGCCGTAGCCTAGGCCATTTGAAAAACAATAAAAGCAATACTGGACAAGGTTATGAACTTTTTTCAGTCAAAACCATTCTATTTACTTACAGGCTGTATGCTGTAGGCCTAGAGAGCTGTGTTATAATGACATCTGAAGCGCATTTTCAGAACTCAAATGTCCGTCTATTGCAGTGCGCGTGTTTTCCATTGAATGACAATTTGCGCAATTCTGGTCATATTTAACACCAGCAGAACAGACGCACTGCACTACCTGGTCATATTTAACACCAGCAGAACAGACACACTGCACTACCTGGTCATATTTAACACCAGCAGAACAGACACACTGCACTACCTGGTCATATGTAACACCAGCAGAACAGACACACTGCACTACCTGGTCATATGTAACACCAGCAGAACAGACACGCTGCACTAACTGGTCATATGTAACACCAGCAGAACAGACACACTGCACTACCTGGTCATATGTAACACCAGCAGAACAGACACACTGCACTACCTGGTCATATGTAACACCAGCAGAACAGACACACTGCACTACCTGGTCATATGTAACACCAGCAGAACAGACACACTGCACTACCTGGTCATATGTAACACCAGCAGAACAGACACACTGCACTACCTGGTCATATGTAACACCAGCAGAACAGACACACTGCACTACCTGGTCATATGTAACACCAGCAGAACAGACACACTGCACTACCTGGTCATATGTAACACCAGCAGAACAGACACACTGCACTACCTGGTCATATGTAACACCAGCAGAACAGACACACTGCACTACCTGGTCATATGTAACACCAGCAGAACAGACACACTGCACTACCTGGTCATATTTAACACCAGCAGAACAGACGCACTGCACTAGCTGGTCATATGTATATATATGTATGACTATATGGGCCCTATCTTACACCCGGCGCAAAGCGGCGCTAACGCAAACGCAAGTGTCTTTGCTATCTTACACCCGGCGCTAGGTCCATAATAACGCCTAACGCTTACGCCGTCAAACTAGCATGTTTGACGGCGTAACTCTTGCGCCATCATTAGTGAACTGGGCGTGTTGGTCTTAAGATGAGGAGTGGCCAGGATTCTTTTTGGCGTATTGCTATCTTGAGCCAGCAGAAAGCGCTTGCGCTAGAACCACCACAAACCTGGTCTAAAGTCATGTCGCAGTTGTTTACATGCTATTTTAACGGCGCATATAAGTGCGTCTACATAGGCGTGTGCACAACGCGCATACCCTCCTGTCTGTTACACACAGGGGCGTGCACAGGCATGACTAAAATATCTAGATCACAATGTGAAATATTATTATTGTGTAGGCTATATCAAAAATGCATAATAATAAAAGGTTCCATAGGTCCACATACCTTTCCCTCAGCGAAGGGAAACAATGCCACATTACATTGCTCTCAGCCCACTCCATCAACATCCAGGCGATGTGCGATGGTACGGGACAATGGCTATCCATTAAAAAGGAGCTGATAACACCTATAGCTATCAAGCCTAATGCGCGAATTGTCTTTGCACCTAATGCGTGAATTGTCATTCAATGGAAAACTCGCGCACGGCAATAGACGGACATTTAAGTTCTGAAAATGCGCTTCAGATGTCATTACAATACAGCTCTGTTTATCTATGAATACAGCCTGTAAGTAAATAGAATGGTTTGTGACTGAAAAAAGTTCTAAACCTTGTCCAGTGAATATTGCATTTATTGTTTTTCAAATAGCCTAGGCTACAGCGGATTCGCTGTGCATAAGTTTTTTTTCGATAGCCTATGGTTAAAAAACGGAAATGTCACCATGTTAACTAAATTGTAACCTTAGCTATTCTTCGTCCTTCATATTTTTTTTAATTACAGTGACCAGGTTTCCATACTCTCACCGTTTAAAACCCAGCTGATTTCACCCGTTATTCCTTAACTGAACAAAACGATTTTAAAGAGAACTAAGCGTCTAATTAGAAACTAAAACAAATTTGCAGCACGTTACACAATTAATTCACAATTAATTTTAATGCCATTCTCTGCACGTGAGCTGCATGTTCTCTGTAAGTCGCACGTTTCACGGTCTTCCTGGGAAAGTGGATTGTTTTAAAGGATTACGCTACGAGTAAAACAGGTTGGTCACATTTCCATAAACAGGACATTATTAAACAAGGGGAAATATGCGTGAACTTATGGGTTGCGAACCTGACAGCTTTATTGTAGGCTATTTAGTGTCATCATTAAGGCAAAATAACGGTATGTATGTTATTAATCAATATTAGCCTACTATGCAGGTAGCCTAATGAACTTTGGATGAAGCTTGAACTTCGAGAACTCCATGAGAACAGCCTCTTGCAATTGATGTTTGACACTTTCATTGCATAATCAAGCGAAATTCGCTGAACAAGCAGGCTAATTTGGCGTTTTCTAAGGTGAGACTGAAGCCATTGATAGCTTATTCTCAGCTGTTGCAGGTCCTTTTAACGAAATTTAACCGCACATATTTTGTAAAATAACAGCCCTGTCTGGAATTACCGGGAACTCATAGGCTAATGGTTAGTCCGAATAATATTGATCATACTCCATTTAGCCTATTCCTTGATCACACTAAACACGCACGAGCATGTCTGTTTCGCCATCATAAGCAATCCGCCAAGGTGGAAAAGCAGGCTTTTAAAGGGAATGGGATATGACATTTTGATTGGTTTATTGAATGTCACGCCCAAGACACACCTATAATTAATGAAGCGACTAGGTTCAGCCCAGTTGCGCCATGCGCCGTGCTTAGCGCCAAAAAAACACGCCGTTAAAATAGCAAAAGTGGACTTGGACACGCCCTAAATGGACTTAGCGCCATGCGCTTAGACTAAGCGCCAAGATCGCCAAGATAGGGCCCTATGTGAACAGATCACTGTTATTAGGCTTCCTGTTATTAAAGTGAATCCACCTTCAGCTGTGTTCTAGCTTGCAGTGCTGTGGGACCACAGTTGAAACCAAAAGTAAAGAATCAGGATAACTCACTGTCCACTCTGAAAGACGTGTGTTATCTTTTACATCTTTACTTTTGGTGCTAGCTGTGTCAAACGTCCCACAGCATTACAAACTAACCCACTGTCCACTCTGAAAGATGGCAGCTGCACTTCTGGGATGGGATGGGAGGGTTAACCCAGAGAAAATATCATAGAAAAGGTAGATGGGCCCTTAGCCCCAATTCAGAGAACTTACAGTATAAGAAAAGGGGCCATTTGGGTCAGAATTACATCAGTAGAACTATCAGATTTCATTCCAGCAGGACGTCTAATTCTCAGGTCCAAAGTGCTACAGTTGGAGAGTGTAGCACCGACATCTTCCTCAGAGCATCATCAACCTTAAAATCCTCAATTTCACTCTTCATCACTGAACACTATCATTGTTACATTTCAAATGTTACATCTTTTATGTATACCTAATATTATTAGGCAATAATATATTAACTCTTCTTTGCAGACTGAACAGCTGCCATATCACAGAGAAGTCCTGTGATATTGTGGCCTCAGCTCTCCAGTTATCAAACTCACCCTTGAGAGATCTGGACCTCAGCTACAATGACCTGGGAGATTCAGGAGTGAAGCTGCTCTGTGCTGGACTGATGAGTCCAAACTGTAAACTACAGAGACTGGGGTGAGTAGTGCTGTGTGACCTTAACTAAATAGAATTAGTGATTTTTGGCTGTGTAAGGGTTTTAATTTTGTCACAGGGAGGAAAAAATTTAATTTTCAAAAACTAACCTAGATGTTTATGTGTGAATACTTGTTTGTATATATGCGTATTGATTGGGGTACGCTACTGTGCTTATATGAGTTTGTATATTAAGTGTATTCACTGGGGTGTGCTACTGTGCTTATATGAGTTTGTATATAAGCGTATTCACTGGGGTGTGCTACTGTGCTTATATGAGTTTGTATATAAGCGTATTCACTGGGGTGTGCTACTGTGCTTATATGAGTTTGTATATAAGCGTATTCACTGGGGTGTGCTACTGTGCTTATATGAGTTTGTATATAAGCGTATTCACTGGGGTGTGCTACTGTGCTTATATGAGTTTGTATATAAGCGTATTCACTGGGGTGTGCTACTGTGCTGATATGAGTTTGTATATAAGCGTATTCACTGGGGTGTGCTACTGTGCTTATATGAGTTTGTATATAAGCGTATTCACTGGGGTGTGCTACTGTGCTTATGTGAGTTTGTATTTAAGTGTATTCACTTGGGTGTGCTACTGTGCTTATATGAGTTTGTATATAAGCGTATTCACTGGGGTGTGCTACTGTGCTTATGTGAGTTTGTATATAAGCGTATTGACTGGGGTGTGCTACTGTGCTTATATGAGTTTGTATATAAGTGTATTCACTGGGGTGTGCTACTGTGCTTATGTGAGTTTGTATATAAGCGTATTCACTGGGGTGTGCTACTGTGCTTATATGAGTTTGTATATAAGCGTATTCACTGGGGTGTGCTACTGTGCTTATATGAGTTTGTATATAAGCGTATTCACTGGGGTGTGCTACTGTGCTTATATGAGTTTGTATATAAGCGTATTGACTGGGGTGTGCTACTGTGCTTATATGAGTTTGTATATAAGCGTATTCACTGGGGTGTGCTACTGTGCTTATATGAGTTTCTATATAAGCGTATTCACTGGGGTGTGCTACTGTGCTTATATGAGTTTGTATATAAGCGTATTGACTGGGGTGTGCTACTGTGCTTATATGAGTTTGTATATAAGCGTATTGACTGGGGTGTGCTACTGTGCTTATATGAGTTTGTATATAAGCGTATTCACTGGGGTGTGCTACTGTGCTTATATGAGTTTTTATATAAGCGTATTCACTGGGGTGTGCTACTGTGCTTATATGAGTTTGTATATAAGCGTATTCACTGGGGTGTGCTACTGTGCTTATATGAGTTTGTATATAAGTGTATTCACTGGGGTGTGCTACTGTGCTTATATGAGTTTGTATATAAGCGTATTCACTGGGGTGTGCTACTGTGCTTATATGAGTTTGTATATAAGCGTATTCACTGGGGTGTGCTACTGTGCTTATATGAGTTTGTATATAAGCGTATTCACTGGGGTGTGCTACTGTGCTTATATGAGTTTGTATATAAGCGTATTCACTGGGGTGTGCTACTGTGCTTATATGAGTTTGTATATAAGTGTATTCACTGGGGTGTGCTACTGTGCTTATATGAGTTTGTATATAAGCGTATTCACTGGGGTGTGCTACTGTGCTTATATGAGTTTGTATATAAGCGTATTCACTGGGGTGTGCTACTGTGCTTATATGAGTTTGTATATAAGTGTATTCACTGGGGTGTGCTACTGTGCTTATGTGAGTTTGTATATAAGCGTATTCACTGGGGTGTGCTACTGTGCTTATATGAGTTTGTATATAAGCGTATTGACTGGGGTGTGCTACTGTGCTTATATGAGTTTGTATATAAGCGTATTCACTGGGGTGTGCTACTGTGCTTATATGAGTTTCTATATAAGCGTATTCACTGGGGTGTGCTACTGTGCTTATATGAATTTCTATATAAGCGTATTCACTGGGGTGTGCTACTGTGCTTATATGAGTTTGTATATAAGCGTATTCACTGGGGTGTGCTACTGTGCTTATATGAGTTTGTATATAAGCGTATTCACTGGGGTGTGCTACTGTGCTTATATGAGTTTGTATATAAGCGTATTCACTGGGGTGTGCTACTGTGCTTATATGAGTTTGTATATAAGCGTATTGACCCCCCTCCTACAGGGACAGGGGTGCTGCATGGTAATTATACCCCCCCCCCCAGGAGAACTAGCTGCCCAGCTGACAGTAAATAAGGGACTTTGTAAGACTTGTGTGCCCTTATGATTGAATCTATCATTTCTGTATATGTTGCATGTCCTCCTGCAGGAGTCTACAGTGATGGTCCTTGTTGTTGTGATTTTCTACCCTACATACAGATTCCTTTAATTCAATTTCCTTCATCTTCTATTATAAACTTTTATCACATACATAAATATATATGAGTATGTGTATTACTTCCTGTTATGAAAGTGAATCCACCTTTATATGTGTGTTAGCTTGCAGCGCTGTGGGAAGTTTGTCATAGTTAAAACCAAAAGTAAAGAATCAGAGGATAACTCACTGGCCACTCTGAAAGATGTGTGTTATCTTTTACGTCTTTACTTTTGGTGGTAGCTGTGCTAAACGTCCCACAGCATTGCAAATTAACTCACTGTAGATGGGCACTTAGCCGCAATTCAGAGAACTTACAGTATAAGAAAAGTGCCCATTTGGGTCAGAATTACATCAGTAGAAACCGGTCAGAGTTCAGTCCAGCAGGACGTCTAATTCTCAGGTCCAAAGTGCTACAGTTGGAGAGTGTAGCACAGACATCTTCCTCAGAGCATCATCAACCTTAAAGTCCTCAATTTCACTCTTCATCACTGAAAACTATCATTGTTACATTTCAAATGTTACATATTTTATATATACATAATATTGTAATACTATAATATATTAACTTCTTTGCAGACTGAACAGCTGCAAAATCAGAGAGAAGTCCTGTGAAATTGTGGCCTCAGCTCTCCAGTCATCAAACTCACCCCTGAGAGATCTGGACCTCAGCAGCAATTACCTGGGAGATTCAGGAGTGGAGCTGCTCTGTGCTGCACTGATGAGTCCAAACTGTAAACTACAGAGACTGGGGTGAGTAGTGCTGTGCACTGTGTGACTTTAAATAAAATAGGTGATTATGGCTGTGTAAGGGTTTGAATTTTTGTCACAGGGAGGAAAACAATTTTACTGACCCCATTCATTTTCAAAAACTGTAACCTGAATGTTTGTGTGAATACAGGATTGCATAGAAGTGTATGGAGTGACTGGGGTGTATTGACTGGGGTGTGCTACTGTGCTTATATGAGTTTGTATATAAGCGTATTCACTGGGGTGTGCTACTGTGCTTTTATGAGTTTGTATATAAGCGTATTCACTGGGGTGTGCTACTGTGCTTATATGAGTTTGTATATAAGCATATTGACTAGGGTGTGCTTATATGAATAATGGGTGGCAAGACTCTCTACCAGAGACAACCCCTGTCCCCCACCCGACCCTACCACCAAATCAGAGCATTAGAACTAAAGGTCCCATCCCATTGGGGTCCACTGAACACAAAATATTCCCCAGTCCCCACACCTCCATATAACATGCTAAATTGTCCACCAGTCTGTAATAGGCATGTTCAACCCTGAGACGAGCAGCCAGCATCCCCAACATCATATTTTTGGGGTCCACATATTCTTGGGACTGTCAGAGTTCAGTCCAGCAGGACGTCTAATTCTCAGGTCCAAAGTGCTGCAGTTGGAGAGTGTAGCACAGACATCTTCCTCAGAGCATCGTCAACCTGAAAGGGTAGTTCCACCGAAAAATTATGTTTGATTTGTAGGAAAAGGAGCTCTCCTGCTGATTAAAATGAGCTCGCAGCCAACTCTCTACTTGTAGTGAGATCAGAGATATAGCCCCAAACTCCTGCGCATGTACCAGGTACCTGCTTTACTGTGAACTACAACAGCCACGAGCGCTTATATTTTATGGGCGATGTTCAGACAACAGGTTGCCACGCCCACTGAATAACGTTACCGGAGCGGAGGCCGAGGGGCTGGGCTGGGCATTTTACTGCTAGTCCTGCAGCGTCTCTTCCAGACTAGAGAGGCCACGTTACTCGCTGGCAAGTTAGCCACTAATGTTCCAGTTCTACTCAAAAAAATACCACCCACCATTATCTAGAGTCTCCAGAGAAACGGGGGAAATACAGCCATTCATTTATCTACGGATTGGCAGCGCTTTCAGCTCCGGATCCGGCCGTGTATTCGGGCTCAAAACAGAAAGCCTTCCACCTACGACAAAATCTAGTAACATATTAAAAACATTGCAATTTTCGAAATGGCAAAAAGCTGATGTGTGGCTTAGCTACTGCATGGCAAACAGATTTAGAAACCCGCATTTGCACCTTTCTTTAATGCCAAGAAGCTGTGGCTAACAACAGCTAACGCACAAGCCCAGAAAATGACCATTCAATATGGTCAGCTCGCTAATGGTAGTCTACTTTTCATGGTCATGGATCATAATGTAATGTTAGTTGACATGGTTCCTTACCGGGGGATTTGATAAGGCAGATGAGATGTCAGGGAATGATACCGGAGGTCCCTGAGTTGGATAATTTGTCCACTCTGTAACCGCATAAGGAGAGCACTTGAGTCCTGTTTGGTTTATTTTGCCAAAATATCTTTCGGAAACGTGTCAGTGTAATTTTCTGACATTATAATAAAATGACAAGGATGCCTAGCTTGATCTATGATGTGTCCCGACTCAGAACAGTGACAGACGCGGCATTGCTTTCCCCCTCGCTGGCTCCGCCTACGTGTCTATGTAACATACACACCCACTGACAGCACTGCACTTTTTCAAAAATGCGGAAGAGGTAGAGGTATACGTCATTTTGACATATACTTCTACCAATATTTCATCTTTATCTGCGGATATTGCAGTACAGAAATTATTTTGGCCAGCCACAAAGAGAGACTTAATTAGTTGTGCCCTGATCTGTTAAATACGGTTAATGTTGTTTTTCTGTGGAACTACCCTTTAAAATCCTCAATTTCACTCTTCATCACTGAACATCACTAACTCTTCTTTGCAGACTGAACAGCTGTGACCTCACAGAGATGTCCTATGATATTGTGGCCTCAGCTCTCCAGTTATCAAACTCCCCCCTGAGAGATCTGGACCTCAGCTACAATAACCCGGGATATTCAGGAGTGAAGCTGCTCTGTGCTGGACTGATGAGTCCAAACTGTAAACTACAGAGACTGGGGTGAGTAGTGCTGTGTACTGTGTGACTTTAACTAAATAGAATGAGTGATTATGACTGTGTAAGAGTTAGAATTTTGTCTCAGAAAGGAAACAATTCTAACTTTCGGTATTTACAGAAAAAAAAAATACTATGACATACAATATGTCAAAAGAGTAAAAAATTAATTAATTAATAGTAACACCACAATAAAACTAATACAAAACAATGAAACCATCAAAACACAGACCAGTAAAACAATAAAAACTTACAAGATCTATTTAAAAGCACACCTTGTAGCTTCCATCGTTATGCATAGCACAGATAGCCTCTTTTACACACCAGATTTACATAAAACTATCTGTTATTACACAGACTAAAAAACACAAACTCTATGTAGAGACGCTCTAAAACCATCCCCCTAAACATTAGCACTGGATCCATCGCCTGCCCCTCTTGGATCCTGTTCCTCCCAGTGATCCAAACTGCGAGCTTTGCCTGCCCAAACAAGAAATTTATCGAGAAGAGCCCATGTCTGTGCTTTACAGTGTACCCCGGACCCAGAATGAAAACCCCAAAATCAAAAACCAACTCAAGCCTCCCACACAGGTCCCTCAACAAAGCAAACAAAGTGCAGGATCTATGTGTGCCAGGTGTCTTTTAGTGGCTATGACTCCATGAATAAGCCTCCACTGGAGATCTCCTGACTCTATGTGTGCCAGGTGTCTTTTAGTGGCTATGACTCCATGAATAAGCCTCCACTGGAGATCTCCTGACTCTATGTGTGCCAGGTATCTATTAGTGGCTATGACTCCATGAATAAGCCTCCACTGGAGATCTCCTGACTCTATGTGTGCCAGGTGTCTTTTAGTGGCTATGACTCCATGAATAAGCCTCCACTGGAGATCTCCTGACTATGTGTGCCAGGTGTCTTTTAGTGGCTATGACTCCATGAATAAGCCTCCACTGGAGATCTCCTGACTCTGTGTGCCAGGTGTCTTTTAGTGGCTATGACTCCATGAATAAGCCTCCACTGGAGATCTCCTGACTCTGTGTGCCAGGTGTCTTTTAGTGGCTATGACTCCATGAATAAGCCTCCACTGGAGATCTTCTGACTCTATGTGTTCCAGGTGTCTATTAGTGGCTATGACTCCATGAATAAGCCTCCACTGGAGATCCTGACCGCTTTGGTATTGGAGCCTGATAAAAAAAGTGTGTAAAAAAGCAGGTGTAAAATTTTGGTCCAACCTCTGCCAAACACCTGCCCTCAACTCTCCCAGGGAAAGAAGGTGCTGAACCTTTACACGCACAGTGTACATCGCCCTCTTACTCACAGCGTCAAACTCCCCCAACAGTGGTGTCCTAAAAGTTAAGAGCTTCCCCTGTTCCTCCTGCCACTCCCCCAGCACCGCCCGTACATGGATGTGTGGGAAAGCAGGGGCCTCCGTCAGGTGTGGTGCAAGAGCAACACCGTCCTCGTTGGGTGGGAAAGGCAGAGAGAGCCGCCTTTATTCCCACCAGGATCTTCTCCACCAGCCGCACTGAATGGACCCCTGCTTGTGCTGCAATGGCCGCTGCGTCTCTCCAACCACCGTCCTTCGTGCTCCACAAGTGAGCAGCTTCATCAAGCCAGCCCTCACAAAGTGACCCCTAAGGCTGGCCAACACGTGCGGTGACAGTTTCAGCAGGGGGCTCATCCAGGATCCAAAGGGCCCCTCGCTGCACGATAAAAACATCCGACCACACCCTCAGCATAGAGGTGGAGAACGCAGGAAGGCCCACAGTGCTTGCCCCCTGCATGTTCATTAAGAAAAGATGCCAGTCCAGTCCCTAACCCCCTGCCATCCTCAGCAGGGCACAGGCGGTCTCCCTCCAGCTCACATCAGCATGGTAACACAGCCTCTGTGCAGCCTGCAAGCGAGGGGCCATCACACGGCTCTCCAGGTCAATAAGATCCTGCCCCCTTCCTGCAAGGGCAGATACAGCACTGCTGCCCTGAGCCAGTGCTGCCCTCACCAAAACAATTTTACAATAGTCTTTTGTAGCTCACTTTGGTGGTGTTAAATCAGCAAGCTTATGCCAGAGAGCAGAGGCAACTAAATTATTTAGGATCAGCACCCTCCCCCTAAAAGAAACCTGAGAGAGGAGCCACTTCCACTTAGACATCCTGCCACACGCTTTGTCCAGTGCACCCTCCCAGTTTTTTAGGGTGTACTGCCTTGTCCCCAGGCACACCCCCAAAACCTTAAGCCCCTCCCTTCTCCAGGCTAGGTTGCCATGACCAAGTTGTAGCTGCTCGGTATATTTGTTTGGAAGACCAGAGAAGAGAGCATTACAGTAGTCTAATCTACTTGTAACAAAGGCATGTATTTACCGTTCAGCATCAGCTTGCGAGAGGAAAGGCCTTACTTTAGTAATGTTTCGCAAATGGAAAAAGGCTTCCCCTGTTACATTTCTTATATGTGGCAGAAAGCTTAAGTCAGCATCCAAGATTACACCTATATTCTTAACTTGGTTTATTTTTTGGTTCTTCGATAATCTTTCTCTCTGGGCCTTAGATCCAATAAGTATTTCAGTCTTATCCTGATTCAACTTAAGAAAATTCTGAGGCATCCAGAGATTAATATCATTCAGACAGTTTTCTAAGGAACCGATTGGGCTTTCATCATCAGGCAATACAGAAATATAGCTATGAAAGTTAACCCCATGGTTACTAATGATTTTACCAAGTGGAAGCATGTATAAACAAAAGAGTAATGGGCCAATTATAGAACCCTGAGGAATCCCACAGTTAATAAAATTTTCTGATACAGAATCCCCTACGGCAACACAAAATTTTCTTCCAGCCAGATATGAATAAAATCATTTAAGAACTGTTCCTGAGAGACCTACCCCCTTGTTCAAGTCAATGTAGCAAAATCTTATGGTCCACAGTGTCAAATACAGCACTGAGATCTAACAACAAGAACAGACACACCACCAGCATCTATGCACATTCAAATATCATTGACTACCTTGACTAGAGCCGTTTCTGTACTGTGGTTTGACCGGAAGCCTGACTGAAATTTCTCAAGAATGGTATTTTTACCGAGAAAATAATTTAACTGTCTAAAAACCACTTTTTCAATAATCTTGCTTAAGAAAGGGCGGTTTGATATGGGTCTAAAATTACTAAGAACTGAGGGATCCACGTTACTTTTCTTTAGCACAGGCTTTACAATGGCAGTCTTCCGTGCAGTTGGGAAGTTGCCGCTCTCCAAAGAGGAGTTTACAATGGCCAAGACACTGTCTGACAAACCACTAAAACAGTTTAAAAAGTCTTGTGGGGATAGGATCAAATACAGAGGTAGAGGGTTTTCATGGCTGGGCAATTTCATTGAGCATTTGTGCATCAATCAGGCCAAATTCATTCATGTCATCTTTGCACACTGCATCTGACCTGTCCAGGTCTGGAGCTGTACCCATTTGAGCTATGTGTAACCTAATAGTGCTTATCTTTTCTTTAAAATAAATAGCAAACTCTTCACATTTATTTGAGGACTGACTGCCAAATTCAGGAGCTGGACTTGGATTTATCAAGCGATTAATTGTTGAAAAAAGCACTTTGGGATTAGTCTTATTGTCACAAATAATCTTGGAAAAATAAGTCTGTCTTGTGTTTCTTATTGCTCTATTATAATTTGCAAGTTGCTCTTTAAGGATGTCAAGATGTACCTGTAGTTTTGTCTTTCTCCATTTACGCTCTGCTTTCTGACAGTTCCTCTTTAGTTTAAGAATTTCACAGCGGGTTCAGTGGTACACGTGTAAGAATTACAAGTTGTGCAAACCTATCAGCTGCTGCAGAGTTTAAAATGTGCCTCTTTATAATGCCATCAGATTTTTTCTTTCCTTTTAACAACATGACATGAAAAAATACACAGAAATGATCTGATATAGCGAGATCGATAACAGAAGGAAACTCTTAGTCCTCTAGAAATGACCAAATCTAGAGTATGGCCATGCTTATGAGTTGGCTCAGCAACATGCTGATTAAAATCAAGAGAGAGTAGTAAGCTTTTAAAATCCATGGCCTTGGAATCAGACATTATCCACATGCAAGTTAAAATCACCTGCCAGAAGAACTCTCTCATGATCAGTTGATATGATAGACATGAATTCAGCAAATTCAGGAAAAAAATGCTGGGTTTTGCCTTGGAGGGTGATAGATGGTCACCATCAGTACAAGAGAATCAAAACTTAGAATCTGAGCAAGATATTCAAAAGAAGTCGTCACCAAAGTCCATTTGCTTGTATTTAAATTCACATGAATAAAATTTGCTAAGCCACCTCTTCTCTTATTCTGCCTAATTTTTTGAGAAAAAGGGGCGAAGCCTTTATTAGCGAGACAGTACCATCTGTCCCTAGCCATGTCTCTGTTAAGAATTAAAAAAATCTAATTTATTGTCTTGAACAAGGTCATTAATTAAAAACACTTTAGATGCCAGGGATCTAATATTTAATAATGCAAAGGTGTAAGGAATTCAATTTTGTCGCAAGGAGGAAAACAAGTTTATCTGACTCAGAACCTGTAACATGGATGTTTATGTGAATACGGGTTCGCATATACACACATTGACTGGGGTGTGGTTATGAAATAGCGGGCGGTAAAACCCTGAACTCCGGAGAGCAAGACTATACTGCTACCAGCCATTCATCTAATTGTTCTCTGACACTAAGACTATCTACTGCTACCAGACATTCATCTAATTGTTCTCTGACACTAAGACTATCTACTGCTACCAGGCATTCATCTAATTGTTCTCTGACACTAAGACCTTCTATCCCAGCATGTAAAGGCGCTACTCATCCGGGAGTTTTGAAAATAATTAAATAATTAATGCAAAATAGGAGGCGGAGGCGGCGCTGCTCTGCGGCTGCCTTGCTGCGTTTCACGCTTGCCATTTGTGTGTTTTATCGTGTTTGTTTACGCGGGTGTGATTGTTTTTTACTTCGCACCTTGCTTGCACTGAAGTAGCAACTATGTATTTTGCTTTATGGAGTGTGATTGGACTGTTTTTGGTGATTTTAAACACTTATTTTACCCAAGGACACAACCACGGTTATGTTGCTGGCGGCGTAGCCAGAGAATCCTTACTGCTGTTACGCAATCACATATCTCCGGACTATTCAACCATTGTAGACTCGATACCGAACTGTCTTAAAACTAATTGGAAGAGAGGTACTATACGGACGAAGTGGAAACGTGGATGTAAGGGCGGCATTCTTCACCGACTGAAGAGGCTGAAAAACAAACTCCCCCTGCCTACTCCTCTGCTCATCAACGTGCAGTCCCTGAAAGCGAAGACAGACAAGCTGTCAGCCAACACCCGCTACCTGCACCAGTATCGGAGCGCCTGAGACATGGCTGGACAGTAACATCGTGTCGAGTGAGGTGGACCGACCGAGACCCCAACATCACCGGGAAGACTCGCAGGGGGTCTCCACATCCTTGAAACGCTTACGCAGACTTTCTTGGACTGTGTCCAGCAGCTCAGTCTTCACCCTGTGAAATAAAAGGCAGTAAAAATTAATGACAAATCAGTTCCAATCCATGACCAAGGCATTGGACGTTAATCAGTTGTGGAATCTCTTGGCGCAGAAGCGTTGACACTCCCCCACGTCGTTGACACTCACAGCCGCCCCATCAGAGCCAAAGCCGACTGTCTTCTCCTTCCAGTCATTTAGTCCAACTTTCTCTAGGGCTAAAAACATAAATAGTGAAAACTGTTACACACATCTATTATTGTACATTGCTACCATTAAGTAATAAATTAAAACTCTTCAAATTAAATGCTTCACTTTATTGATGCTATTTTTTTATCCACAAAAAAACTAACTTTTTTAATGAACTTGTTGATATAGTAATTTATAGATGCATCACCTTACCAGCATTAATGGCCTCACAATGTCCTGTAGCTGTGGCATGTTTAAGCTCTTCAACTACTCCAAACATATTGTTTGGCTGTCCATCCTTAAGAAACCGGACATATATTCCCTCCAGGTCCCTGATGCTGACATCCGTTGCAGCACCAGCCAGGACACTAATGAACCTGGCTGCCTTTAAGTCATCATAAATGACTTCAACGAGTCTGGAAACAATATTAACACAAAAAGTTCACGTAACGACGCTGCATACTCAACCATACAATTACGTTTCACTAGTTAGCGTTAGTTGATTCATTTGTTATGTCGGTCGGATGCGTTTTAGTAACGTTATGATAGCTAAACGAGCTATTGATAGCGCTAGTTAATTTGTCATGACTAATGATGGTATATTTCGTTTAACTATCCCCTCCCTACAGATATTGAAAAGTAGCTAACATTAACGTTAGTAAGGTAGACTATTCACTCACCTTTGGCAAGCTTGTTTGGACTTGTACTTGCCCCCGACGTCCACTCCATTTATCGCTTGCAGATCCAGCAGTGCCGGGTATTGGGTGAAAGGCTGCTCGGTCTTTGCGACATGATAAGCTGTGGTAATTCATTTTTTAAGCTGGTTGTGGCAGTCTTCGTGTAGTCTTCGGATGCAACGGTCCATCGGTCCAGGAACAGTCAGACGTTTTTTTGCCTCCATGCAAATCATGTGTGGAATGGATT
The DNA here is from genome assembly GCA_029718625.1 of Synaphobranchus kaupii. Classification (NCBI taxonomy): domain Eukaryota; kingdom Metazoa; phylum Chordata; class Actinopteri; order Anguilliformes; family Synaphobranchidae; genus Synaphobranchus; species Synaphobranchus kaupii. Next base: position 4,793,775 of record JAINUF010000025.1, read on the forward strand.
TGGCATGGCTCTCCAAATTTAGTTTTCTGTAGCTGTCATTGCCATGGAAAAATTATCCTTTTTTATCTGCTTTGCCCGGGAATTGTCTTCAGACAGTGCAGTACATAGCTGGTATTTGGACATCGTTCTCCACCCACGGATATGTTTTTTTCCACGAAGGGAGAAACGTTCTGCGTCTCTTATCTTTCTCGTAACCTAGCTTCGCTAACTTGGGCCTTTCGCAATTTTTCGAATGAACAAGCTACGTCTGACGTCAGCACCCCAGCCTGACCCGACTAGTCGCCTCATCAATGCCACACGAGATGTTAACTTTTTGCACAGTGACTCAAGGTGTCGGCGAAACGTGAGCGACCTGTCCAATGTCACGCCGAGGTAAATTGGCTCAGCGCAGCATGGCAGGGGTGTTCCGCCAATATATATTCGGAGCTCACGTTTAGCCTCCCTGTTGTTAAGATGGAAGGCCGCCGACACCGTCTTTGCCTCGTTGAGCTTCAACCTCCATTTCCAGAGGTATGCCACTAGTGTCTGCATGTCCTGGCTCAAAGTCCCCTCCAATGACTGCCAGTCTCCAGCGGAGTACACCAACGCGAGGTCATCCACATAGGCATACTTCCGCGAGACTGTATCAGGCAAGTCATAAGTGTAGATATTATAGAGGAGGGGGGCCAGGACAGATCCCTGGGGGACGCCGTTCTTGAGGCGTCGTAACCTGCTTTGCTATCCGCTACCGGTGGTGAGGTTAAAGCTGCGATTTCGGACAAGCTCCAGGATCATACTGACCATGTGCCTGTCCGGCAGCAGGCGGAGCAGCTTGCAGGTGAGGCTGCGGTGCCATACGGTATCATAGGCAGCCGTCAGATCGACAAAAATGGCTCCGGCCTTCTTCTTGAACGAAAAGCTGTCCTCGATGTCTTGAGTCATCAAAGTGACTTGGTCTACGGTCGATCTCCCGCATCGGAACCTGGCCTGCTCCCGAGGGAGCAGCGGGTCGACGATCGGTTCGACGCGGGCGTAGATAAGACGCTCGAGGATCTTGAAGGGGATGCAGAGCAAGGAGATGGGATGGTAGCTCTTAGGATCCCCTTCAGGCTTATTCGGTTTAGGGATCGCGACAACTAGGGCTCTTCTCCAGATTTTGGAGATCTTGAGTTGGCGCAAGCAGGAAGAGAGGAAAGCTCTTAACCAGGACTTCAGGGCAGGTGCGGCATGGAGTATAAGCTCCGGGCAGATGGAATCAGGGCCCGGAGCTTTTCCTGGCTTTAGGTGCTGGAGGGCGGCAGTGAACTCCTCCGGTGTGAATTCACCGGAGATGTTATCGCTGCTAGATGTTGGGGCCCTCCAGAGGTCAGACACTTCTTTTGCCACAAGTCGTGATGACTCGCGGTCTTTACCCTCGTATACCCCATTTTTCACAAATTGTGATGCGATTTTATTTGCAGAAATGGGGCAGTGACGAGGGGAGTGTCTTGACCTGCCAGTGAGGTTGTTCAGGATACTCCATGCCTTGCGGCTGGAGTGCGAGAAGTCGATGGAATTGACAGCCTCCTCCCAGCGCTCTTGTCTCCTCCGGCCGAGTCTTGACAACAGGGCTGTAGCAGCCCTGTTTGACTCGGTTCCGGCAGGAGCCCGAAGGAAAACGCGGTAGAGGTTCTCGCACTCCGCATCCCAGCACGGTTTGTAGCTATTGCGACGTCCGCGTGGGATGGATTTCTTGGCCGCTTTCACTAACATGCCGCAGAAGTCCCGGTATGCCTCATCCACGTTGTTGGTATTAGGCGATGGGAGACGCCACGTGGATTTGTTAGTGAGGAGGCGGAAGCGTTTCCAATTGGCCTTACGGAAATTCCATCGCTTCACCGGCTCACTCGGGATAGAGTCCACGAGTTTAGGCACGGTTATCAGTGATAGTCGATGTTGGGACCGCGGGAACTTTCCGAGCACACGTCTGTCCGGGAGCCGGTTGTCTGCACCGACACTCGCAAATGCCACGTCAGGATTCGTCCCAGTGTTCCAGCGACCGGAGAGAAAACTGGCTGCACCCTTTGGATCGTATAACAGGGCCAGGCAGTTGTTGGCTGCCCAAGCAGCCAGGTTCTCTCCGTTGAGTGTGTTGGTATTGTACCCCCAGTCTTCATGCTGACAGTTAAAGTCGCCAGCATAGAGACAGGGGTGGGGGAACACCGGGACAGACACCGGCGTGAATCGCGAGGGGGGAGGCTTGTAGACGTTTACAATTTTAAAACCGGCAACGTCCACGCACAACCACTCAATCTCCGAGTCAGCCGGAGATTGGTCGGCAAGAGTCCAGCTCAGCCTTTCATGGACAAACGTGGCAAGGCCGTGTTTCCTGCTTAGGATAGACCCAGCTAGTGTGAAATTTGGTAATACTAGCTTGTCTGCTGAAACGCAGTGGGTCTCCTGGAGGAGGATGACGAGGGCCTTGGTGGTATAGGCCAGCTGCTCGATGACGCTGATCTTGTTGGAGGTGAGTCCTTCGGTGTTCAGCTGCAGTATTCTGGGTTGGAGGCCAGCGGAGTAAGCACCACCGGCTCTCCTCCCCGACTGCAGCCGAGCACCAGCCCGGGTGAGGGCCCTTAATTGGCAAATTCTGTTTCGCTTATGACTGCGATTGGCAGTCATAAGTTACTGACGGGGGACACCACGAGAAGGTGTTTGCCATGTCCCCCAGGTTTCCGTCAGGAACATAAAATCCAGTTCACGAGAGGTGAAGAAGTCGTTCAGCAGGAAAGTTTTCTTTACTATTGACCTAGCATTTATCAGAGCCATGCGAAGGTTTAGCTCTGGGCTAGATGATGATGCAGTGCGTCTCAGCGGGTGGAGGTAGGCATGGCCAACGCCGCGTCTGAAGCACGGACCAAGGGCTGTCAGCAGGGCAGGTGGAACAGGTCCCATCAGCGGGCCCAGTAGGGCCTGCGGCTCCGGGGAGACAGGGCAGATCCACCGACCACCCTCTTCTACTGTGCAATAATCCACCAGCACATGCACATACAGTCAAGCCGGAAAGTCTCCCCACCCCTTTCACCTTCTCCACGTTTTATTACGTTACAGACATATTCCAAAATTGATTAAATTCCTTTTTTTCCCTCAAAATTCTACACACAACACCCCATAATGACAATGTGAAAAAAGTTTTTTTGAGATTTTTGCAAATTTATTAAAAATAAAAAACTAAAATTTCTCATTTACATAAGTATTCATAGCCTTTGCTTTAACATATTTTTAAAGTATCATATTTCATATTTGGTCGCATATCCTTTACATGCTGTTACTTCCTGAAGTCTGAGACCATCAACATCAAAAAAACTGATCTTATTTTCAGGTACTGTTACAAGCGATACTATAACCTCTCTGCATTTGAATGGATCTCTATGGAAATTGGGGGGTGAGACTAGATTCAGCTGTAAATTACACTGGTACAGTATGGAACACATGGCTGGCTAAATGGCTGTAAGTTATCAAGGGTCTGAGCTATCAAATGAGCCCAAAACCATCACTCTGTTGCCAGATATGGAGTAGATGTGGATGGATCACTGCAAGGGTTATTTCTCCGGACTCATTTTCCTATAGAACTCTATGGGGAAAAAAGTCAGGAGAAACAACCCTTAAAGTTATCCATCCACATCTACTCCATATCTGGCAACAGAATGATGGTTTGGGGCTCGTTTGATAGCTCAGACCCTTGATAACTTACAGCCATTTAGCCAGCCATGTGTTCCATACTGTACCAGTGTAATTTACAGCTGAATCTAGTCTCACCCCCCAATTTCCATAGAGATCCATTCAAATGCAGAGAGGTTATAGTATCGCTTGTAACAGTACCTGAAAATAAGATATCGACAGTTTTTTTTATGTTGATGGTCAGCATGTAACAGCATGTAAAGGATATGCGACCAAATATGAAATATGATACTTTAAAAATACGTTAAAGCAAAGGGTATGAATACTTGTGTAAATGAGAAATTTTATTTTTTTATTTTTAATAAATTTGCTAAAATCTCAAAAAAACTTTTTTCACATTGGCATTATGGGGTGTTGTGTGTAGATGTTTGAGGCAAAAAATGAACTCAATCTATTGTAGCATAAGTCTGTAACGTAATAAAACGTGGAGAAGGTGAAAGGGTGGGGAGACTTTCCGGCTTGACTGTACATATGATGCTTTATACATATACTGCGTTCAGTCCAGAATATATTCCAAGGACCTAGGCCTTTTACGGCTTGTGAACAGCCCTGGGTTCCCGGCGTCATTAGGAGACAAAGGGTCACAAAACAGTCCCATGTTTACCCAAAAGGCTTTGATGTCCCATGTCTTGTTAGATTGTCCAATCAGCTGTTATTTACAATCCACTGGTCCTTGTGAATCCAACAGCGGAATTTGGATGTGGGCTTGAGGCAGGAAAAATGTAATTAATAAAATTGCACCTTACAAAGCGGGTAATATGCAGAGAATATGAAACAGGTTTCACATGGGATTCCCTTTGTAGAGGGATGATTTTCACGTTACCCATGTTAACTCCACGACAAATGGTTCTTGCATGGATACGCTTAATGTTAGGCTCATTGTCTGGATACTGTATTCATATAAGGGGAGCAGATATCGAAATGGACAACACTGGTGTTTTCATATCCACTACTGCAGTATAGTCAGACATTGAGGGCTTTCTGAATGTTGTCTGACAGATTTGCTGAGCCTCGGCTATTTGGATGCAGGCCGTCTCTGCGGTAGAATGCAGGTCTCTCCCAGAATAGATCCCAGCTATCAATAAAACCGATGTTTTGATCTACACACCAACCACAAAGCCAATCGTTAAAGGGTAATTCCACCCAAAAACAACATTAACCTTATTGAACAGATCAAGGTGCAACTAATTAAGTCTTTCTTTGGCTGGCCAAAAAAAAATCTGTACTGAGTTATTTGAATATAAAGTTGAAAATTCATTTTGACGTATATCTCTACCACTTCCTCGTTTTTGAAAAAACTACAGTGTTTTCAAGTGGGCGTGTAAATGATATAGCAAGTAGGCGGAGCCAGCGAGGGAAGAATTGCTACCTGCATCTCACTGTTCTAGGGACGGGACACATCGTAGATCTAGCTAACTATCATTGCTATTTTATTATAATGTCAGAAAATTACATTGATAGGCTACGTTATTTCCTAAGATGTTTTGGCAAACTAAACCAAACAGGACCATTAAGTAGTATCCATGACCATTAAGTAGACTAACATTAGCTAGCTGATCATAATTAAATGGTTTCGCTCTGAGCATTCGATTACAGAAGCAATGTATTTTTTCTGGGCTAGTGCATTAGCTGTTGTTAGGCATAAACAAATTGGTTTTAAAATGTATGCCATGGAGTAGGCTATAGTAGCTAACCTTGCATTCGTTAATGGATATCGGGGTGATTAATGCGTAATTTTCATGTTTTTACTGACATAAGTGCGTTCGATTTGCATTGGCTTTGCTAGAAAACATAGCTAAAACGGCTAACAAGTAGCCTACAACAATGACGTTTTAACTTTTAATTGTATATGTTTAATATTCTGTGTCAGCATGTTGGTCGATACACAAGCATTAGCAATTTCTACTGAAAAACAGGAGGTCGGGGTTGATTTTCTGACATGGAACCGGGGTGCGTAGCCTAGCTAAGTGTTACAGACTTCTGCCTAGGCTGTCTAATGTTTTCACGATACCAAACGTAGATAAATAAAGGGCCGTATTTCCCCAGTTTTTCTGGTAACTGAGCTAATGATGGTGGTATTTTGTCAGTATGACTGTTACATTAATGGCTAACTTGCCAGCGAGTTATGTGGCCTCTCTAATCTCTGAGTCTCTAAACGCTGCAGACAGGCAGGCACTACACTAGCAGTAAAATGCCCAGCCCCTTGGCCTCCGCTTCTGTAACGTCATTCAGTGGGTGTAGCAACCTATTGTCTTAACTGTAAGCTTTGTGGCTGTTGTAGTTCAAGTACCTGGTACATGCGCAGTAGTTTGGGGCTATGTCTCTGCTCTCACTACAGGTAGAAAGTTGGCTGAGAGCTACTTTTCTACAAACCAAACATCACTGAATGCTTCACTGCCTCTCCTGTATACCGGGAGGGGACCTGATCAATGACCTTCTTGTTAAGGCTTTTAATCATGTCATGTAAAGACCCAAAAAGATTTTTTTTGCCATGTTGGCTACATCAAGGACCCTTGCACCCGGCAAGCATTCAGTATGCACTCTTACCCTGTCAACAGGTGGAACTCTCACGTTCCAGGCAATAGAGTCCCCAATCAACAAAACAGTCCGAACTGGATTGCAAGTCGTCCAAGTCCTTTAGGGCATAGATCTCCTTTAGTGTTCAAATGCATTCTTCCAGCAGTGTAATCTTATGGCTTAAGTCATGGTTGCTCCTGCATTTTTCACACTCAAAGTCCTCAAAGAAATCACAAATATTAACAACTAAAAACATTCCACAAGATCCACACAGCATCGCTTTCTTTTCCCCGTCTGTATCCATACTGGTGTTTGAACGATTCGTAACTGAGCGGTGTCCCGTAAATCCCAAACCGTCTAGATTGAGTTTGTTTACGCAATAGGCAGAGCTGGACTGAGAAAATCAGTCAGGCCGGGAATCTAGCCCCAAGTCAGGCCAAATTTTAAGTTACGAAGACTTCATTTCCTGCATTCTGGTGAATTTTAGTGCATGTGAATCACAAAATAATGAGCCAACAGCAAATCAACTTTTAGGCCTATGTTAAACACCGAGGCTATTTATTTATCCTTAGTCTTCATTGAGCAGAGTGAGATACCCCGTCTCTGTCTCTCTGTGAGCACTTTGGTGATAATTGACTCATTGAACATGTGATCATTAAGTAATTTATATGCATAAGAAACATGACCATGAAACATGACCACCCCAAAAATGCAGATACTGCACTCTACATTTTACATTTACATTTAGTTATCCAAAGCGACTTACAAGCAGAGTTGGGGGCGTTACTTGAAAATTGTAATATATTACATATTACTAGTTTTTTAAAAAAAAAGTAAAGCATTATATTATACTATATTACTTTACAATTAAGGTAATGCGTTATATTGCCCGTTATATTACTTTGCGTTTCTCTGTAATAAAATCACTTCAATCTAATTGTTTGGGGGTTCAGGCCTGGTTTTTCCCCAATTCTTCTTCTGTTTCTCTGTACTGCGTCTTTGTGACAGTTCTCTGTAAAAAGCACAAAACAAAAATAAATTTAAATGGGGTAAAGGGATTCCCCCCCTTTGCTGGATACTTTTTAAAATTATGCTATTAAATAGTCCGTTTTGGTGAGTTCTAAAAGAAGATATGCTAACATAAAACTGCCAGGGAAAATATGGAATAAATTCAGTTTAAATGCAAAAATTGTAATTCACTGTTTTAGCTCTGAAGCAACACAGCAGTGTTTCCCCTATATGCACCTAGCAGCAGCGTTACGCCGCTGCAGAATTATTATTTTTAAAAACTTTTTTGTAAACAAAACAATCCACTCTCTCCCCTTCAAAATGCTGGAGTAAACGGCCTTGTAAACGTTTTAGAGTAACGTAAAAACGTTTTAAATGTAAAGCGCTTTCATGGAAAAGTTGCTGTCATAAACTCATTTGAAATGCGATTGTGTCCAAACTTTCTAAGCAAAGCTAACTTTCAGCGAGGTCGTATATGGCCAGTGCTAGCTAGCAAATGCAGCTGTTCTGACGAGAGAAGGCCATAGATGTACAACATTTTGAAGTGCTGGACTGCGTTCGGATCCAAAATGAATGCTTTCTTCCTGTCATTCCCTTCCCTTGCTTCAATGTGAATTCCCTTGAATCAAGGGAAGGGAACGACAGGAAGAAATAATTAAATTTGAATCTGAACGCAGCCCTGTAGTCATGGGCGTAGGATTATGGGGGGAAACGGGGGATGTGTCCCCGCCAATGTTTGGAAAGAGTCTAATTGTCCCCCCCAACCATAATTGATCCCTCTCCCATGTAAAGCTTACAGTCAATAAAGGCTGCAACAATGGTAAAAAATGACTTAAATTTATGCGGAAAGATATGTAACGCCCGTAAACGCAGTATGAATTATTGACCCACCCCCTCGCTACTTCAAACAGTAGCAATGGTTTATCTCATGGCCACGACAAGTTCGAGTTTATGAAAGCACAAATGGGATATGTAGTCAACAATTAGGGGTGATTGCTCAAGCCGATAATACTATGGACTTCAATTCCCATAACCCAGTGTTTTAGCTAGTGTTTTGTGTAACGTTATGGATATGTTACAATCAGGTTGGTTGTAATGGAGAAGTCAGACCGCAAAAAAAGACGAGAAACTTCATGGAGTGTGAAATCGAGACGCTCGTTACGGGGTTAGAGCAGATGGTTTGTTGGTGTATAGGCGGCCTTTGCTACGTTTCACCTGAACCAGTCCTCTCAACTGAAAATCAAATCAAAATCCCCACAGTGAATAAAAGAACCGCCGACCCAGAAGTTTCCCCATTCAGGTAGGCTAGGCTACTGTAGGCGCTGTTCCTAACCTAGCTAACTACTCCTTATTTTTCGACAGTCTATGCCTTATACGTTAAAAAATGTGCATGTTTTTTCATAACAACAAGCAATGTATTACAGCCGCGAGTGCGATAACGTTAGGTAGCACTGTGGAAATATCGACGTTGCTGGACAATTGAATAGAGAATTTCTTCAGGGTTCATCAGAAAACAGTTGTAGCTTCTTAAATGTAGGCTATTTGATTCCATAAAATGTTTATTTTATTGCCCTGCTGTGCAACATGAGAGGCTGATGTATTCGCAAGCCGCGACACTGTAAGACACTGTATTGCAAACAATTACAAAAAGAGAGGTAAAAATGTTTTAACTGATCAAATTAAACAAATCAAAGACTGAGGTGAATCAATAGGCTCATAATTGGTGAAATTGTGGACACATTGGCAACTAAAACTAGAGACTTGGTAAATAATGAACAATTCAAAAGACAGCAAATGATAATGAGCCAAACCTGCATTGTGTTAATAAGTTTAAGGAAAAAGTAAGGAACTTAAAACACAAGTGTTCAACTACTGAATTAGGAGCCTATTGATTCACCAAGTCTTTAAATTGATCAGTTTAAAAAAATGTTACCTTGTATTATTGTTTGCAAGATAGCACTGTAAGCACAGTGTGAACATGGCATAGTCTTCATTAGGGGTGGGCGATATGACGATATTAGATCGTGAACGATTAAAATGTCACCACGATCTGCCTTTCTAGAGAGATCGGGAGTATCGGGCTACAGTGAAACTGCACATTCTATCAGTTGCACTGACAACGCTCATATACGGCATCCAACGTTGTTTTCTCAGCCAAACCTAAAATCACACTATTCGCTAGTCCCTGTTGCACCTCCCCTAACAGACACACCAATAAACCAATAATAGCAAACAGTATGTAGCACCTTGGATTTATTTTCCTCTAGTGATGGGCAAAACAGTTCACTTCAGTGACACGAATCACTAGAATCAGTTCATTAAAAAGATTCGTTCAAAAGATTCGTTCACCGAATCGTTCAGTGCTTGGGCGGAGCTCCGACTGCGTACTGCGTAGTCCGACTCACTCAGTGAACTGACGGCCGAACAGTTCATGCGGAAGTGCTGTCGCTTTCACAAATGCGCCAAACTCCGTTTACAAATCTTGATATTTTAAAAGTTTCCTCGTTGAATATCAATATTGGAGGTGAACGCTGGTTTTCAATGACTTTTAAGTCTTAACTGGCTGGGCCTGATTCTGGCAGTTTGAGCCGCTGATTATCACTCAGGATCACGTCACGTTAACTCACTGTGTCTAGTAGCTTCAGTGAACGGATCACTGAACTTGCACCGTTGCGTCACAGTTCGTTCACTCAGTGAACTGTTCAGCCGTCAGTTCACTGAGTGAACGAACTTGCACCGTTGCGTCACAGTTCGTTCACTCAGTGAACTGACGGCCAAACAGTTCATGTGGAAGTGCTGTCGCTTTGACAAATGCGCCAAATTCCTTTTACAAATCTTGGTATTTTAAAAGTTTCCTCGTTGAATATCAATATTGGAGGTGAACGCTGGTTTTCAATGACTTTTAAGTCTTAACTGGCTGGGCCTGATTCTGGCAGTTTGAGCCGCTGATTATCACTCAGGATCACGTCACGTTAACTCACTGTGTCTAGTAGCTTCAGTGAACGGATCACTGAACTTGCACCGTTGCGTCACAGTTCGTTCACTCAGTGAACTGTTCAGCCGTCAGTTCACTGAGTGAACGAACTTGCACCGTTGCGTCACAGTTCGTTCACTCAGTGAACTGACGGCCAAACAGTTCATGTGGAAGTGCTGTCGCTTTGACAAATGCGCCAAATTCCTTTTACAAATCTTGGTATTTTAAAAGTTTCCTCGTTGAATATCAATATTGGAGGTGAACGCTGGTTTTCAATGACTTTTAAGTCTTAACTTGCTGGGCCTGATTCTGGCAGTTTGAGCCGCTGATTATCACTCAGGATCACGTCACGTCACGCAGTGAACGAATCAGTCCACTCTGCTCGCTGCCTCGCTCGGCGCCTGCCCGCCCGTGAATTTTTTTAATAATTTTTTTTTTTAATATAAACTTTATTTCGAACAATTTAGGAAACAAATTAGAGAAAAAAAAGAAAAAAAACTTTCTAGTATACAACACGCAAACACGGTACTCATTTCGGCTATACAATACTTAGAACAATACGTCCGAAATGGAATAGGAAGAAGCAAATGCGAATGATTCGTTCAGCACAGCAGAACTGGTTCGCAAGGGACGAATCACGTTCGCTCGCGGCAGTCCCTCCCCCTCCCTGCACGGTGCACGCTCGCTGCTGATCAGATCCGTTCGTGAACTGAACTGAACTGAGAAATGAACGGATCTTTTCAGTAAGTGATTCAGTTCAGTTCGTTCACCCAAAAGATTCGTTCTTTTGAACGAATCGTTCGCGAACGACACAACACTATTTTCCTCCCCCTTTTTTTATTTGACAACATAGCGGCATGGCTTCCACCACGGAGGAGTTGGTCCCTAAAAAAAATTTGACGTCTGTGATATGGAACTGGTTTGGGTTTTCCAAAACCGACACGGTGCAAAACACCGTTATTTGCAAAGTTTGCAAAGAAAATGTTCGCACGTCGGATGGCAACACGACGAACCTTTTTAATCACCTGAAGAGAAAGCACCCCAAAGAGCACGCGGAAAGCCAAACAACCAGCTAGAGCAGGGGTGCTCAAAACGTCGATCGCGATCTACCAGTCGATCGCAAAGGTAGTATTGGTAGATCGCATGACCAATACATGACCTATCATCCATCCCGTCACTTGATTGATATTTTCACTGTAAATCTAAAGCTGGGATTTTGTTCAGATACGATAGGCGACTGGTCTAATGATGTAACTATTATGCCAATACAGGTTTGCCAAATTGGCGCTTTATTTTATATGGCGCAGGGCAATCGTGGTGCTGACACGATAAATCTGGTCCATTTAAGGCAGATAAGTTCGCTTTCAATATCCGATGGATAATGATAGTGGTCTAATGATTTTTATTTTATGCCTACAATGCTACAAATAGTTAAACTACACAGTAGCTACTGGAAAATGTAGGTAGGCTAAGCTAGCTCTGTCCAACACTAGATATATAGGACATTCATTACACTTTAAAAAAAAACGTTGGGTAGAGATTGCACTATTAAGTAGCTTAGACTCAAAAACGAAATCGTTGGATTTATTAAAAAAATTATTGATTTAATAAAATGAACAGTGGTTGCACACAATGAAGTAGCCTATATGTGACGTTTTCAACCTGCCTACTTTGTAATATTGCGTGCAACCATTGTCCAACAATGTATTTATTAAAAAAATGTTTTTATGTAGATACAGCATTGTGGAAAGCTACGTTCAGTTTGCCGATAGTTTGTAATGAATTTGCGTGTCAACAACTAACCCCCCCCCCCGGTAGATCACATTGTGCTGGCCATTGGAAAAGTAGATCGCAAGCCAAAAAAGTGTGGGCACCCCTGAGCTAGAGGCTAGCGGTAGCGGTACGAAGCCTAAACAAACAACCCTGACTAAGGCGTTTGAGAGAGGCACTCCGTATGAGAAGTCCGGTAATTGCACTTGATTAAAATCTGTTACTTTGGCACAAATTGTCTCTGTTCTTTTTCTTTTAGGTTTTGTTTCCTTTAAGGGCAATATTTTCTTAATTAGGGATATTGGTTTGATTGCACTGTTCATTAGCTTGCAAAATAGTCTTAAAAACCAACATGAAAAAGAATCGTGATCATATCGTGGATCGTGATCATGCCTGAAAAAATCGTGATATGATATTTTTGCCATATCGCCCACCCCTAGTCTTCATGGTATGCATAACTATTTCTGACATAATTTGTCTTAAGAGGGTAAATAATCCCTCTAAACATGAAAAACACCTAATTAAGAAAAATTAACAGCTTGTTAAAATTTTGGGATTGCAATTGTGGTTGGAACGGAAACCAGCATACACAGGGGACCCCCAGGACCGAGTTTGAGAACCACAGAGTTTAAAATGTTATAAACTTATCTTATCCACTAATGTACTGATTAGCCTGCCATGGCTTTAGATTTATATGAAAGCATCTCAAATCTCGCCTAGTGCTTTGAAAAAAAAAAAAAAATCTTCTCCAAAATGTTCATAAATAAAACATTTTATTTTAGAAAATGCCCTGGGTGAGGTTGTGTAGAAATGCAGGAAATGAGTTTTAAAAGGCTCAAATGTTTCTGGGGGAGGACCCCCAGACCCCCCGATACTTCGTATTGCTTTCCTCACGGGAATGGTTGAGGGCCTCGGTCCAATAGTCATGGTTCACTAATGTTGGATGCTATATTATTAGTGTCCCCCTCCATTATCATCACAAAGAGCATTTACTGTTTGGTTCCCCCCCCCAATGTTCAAATGAAACCTACGCCCCTGCCTGTAGTTGTCCTTGACTGTACTGTATGTACTTAGGCCTCGAGAGCCCTTCTGGTGCCGGCAGACACAAAGAAACCTCCCGGCAGGGCGCGCTTTGTGAGCGCACAAAATGCACATTTAAAAAAAATGATATAAATATATATATATATATATACTTCACCTCCGCTGCTACAACTCCATCCTAGGGGAAACACTGCACAGGATGCAATTAAACCACTGCCACATGGAGGACAACTATCAAACAAATGCTGCAATAGGCTGAGATATCAGGAGCATACTACCCAGTTCATCAAATAGTGCAGATCATTATATATCCATTACATATAGCTTACACAATGACTACTTTCCCTCTCTGTAGGCAGACTGATACGGCTCAAATAGTGTCCAGTTCATCAAATTAAATTAAGTGCAAATTGAGTGGATATATTTAGCCAGCATGTCACATACAATTACAACTATCCTCCCATTTGGTCTTTATAGACAAACAATAGAAAAGAGAAGTGTAGCTTACATGATCACACTGGGAACTGACACACACACACACACACACACTGGGTTGCCAGAACTTTACCGTAGCCTACAGGCTAAATAACGGTAACAATTTTGTTACCTATATCGTATATATATCTATCTATACTATATCGTAGCAGGTTGTTATATTATATAAATGTGTTTCACCATAAACAATACAATTACCCTATTTATAGTTCAGCTGTTTACAATTTCGTACCTTCACTATTTTACAGACTTTTACAGACTCGTAAAATTCAGTGACATTATTTTACAATGTACCTCACAGTCAGTTGCAACTCATTACACGAGAGTGTGTCATACTGTAGTCTTACAAAGAACAAATCTCTGCTTGCTGGTGTGGATTATGTATACCATTTTGGGCATTAAAAAATCACTGTGTTGATGTCGCTTGTCATAGAGGACTTGTTTTTTCTCAGAAAATATTCCTCAGTAAAAAATATTTCCATGCTTGTTGACGAGACTGTTGATTTTACTGACTAGTGTGAGACGGGACGAGGCGGAGCTTATTCACGTTCTAGTTTGGTGAACTATAACACGGTAGCCTATTATAGCTTGTCTCGCCGCCCACCGCCTAGGCAATAATTTGTAATATGATGATGAGAGATTGTGTCAGTTCTTCAAACTATTACTTATCATGTAGGCTACTTGAATGAACGTCAAAACAAAATCACCACTTTTTATGAATGAATACTTTTTTGCAAAAGGCCAATGCAAAAGGCCATTTTGCATTTTCATTTTCAAGTTAAGGTACGCACTTTATCTGACAATTTGAAAATGTTAATGCGAATCCATTTCACATTTATTTTTTCTCGCCCTCTACGACACAAGCCTGCCATAATTTAAATGAAAATTAAAAACCACATTTGCAGTTTAGATTATGTTAGCTACCCTGCTTTCGTTCATCTGGTGTGGTAACTAGCCTAATGTTAGGCTACTTTCAAAACCAGCCGGCTATTCATGGCAGGCTATGCCTAGAAATGTGCTACCCTTTTCACCGTGGGCATTTCCATCACGATTTCTATTAATTAATGTTTTCTTTTAGATAGCCTTAGCCTACCCTTAACAAAGGTAACGTAGTTCACAGAAAGGCTGAGACAGCGATAGAAACAACTGTAAGACAGGATTTAACACCCCAGAGCACCTAAAGAGAACACAATACCGGGAATTGGCAATCAAGTCACGCATCTGGTGCCGGGATGTTTACTGGGACCATCTGGCCTAAGGTTTACGGCGTCCAAGAATGTCCTAGGATTTTATGATCCTGGGAGAGACCCTGGTCTGTTTGAAACTCCCGCGCACGGACAATGCAAGACTGCCCCCACCTGACGTCACTGAGGCAGGCCACATCCCTTTCATTCAAATAATGCCCACACAGCATGGTATAACAGTACAGACTGCTTTGGTCTTCAAAAAGCCTAAAAACCTTAAAATGTGATGAATATTTATGCTACATTGTACAGTATATACTGGAAATAGTCCTGACACTGGAACATACATTGTACACTCTTTTTCCAGAGGAATAAGTATATATTGTTCAGTTTCTAAGTGTTACATGAGTAGATACACACATTTAATGTACCTGACTGAACAGGGGAAACTAGGGTATAATGTAATGTTCTCAACAGGAATCCTGGGACTGTTTGTGGCATTAATATTAATCACATTTGAAAACTATGCAGAGATGGGATTCTCATGACAACGCGAACGTAGACCTATTCATGTTTGATATCGTTTTGATGGTCTTGGTGTGTGTGGTGCAATGGCCTATATTTCCTAAATGGTCAACATGGAGGAAATATATATTTCATAACTCAGGAGTAAACTGCCGCTGTGGAATTATACCACAGGAAACTCTTTCTGCCAACCCCCCTTGGAGGGGGGACGAAAAGTACAATATTAGCCGTCTGGCCAGTTTAAGGTTATACGATTGTCCACAGCCAGATCAAACACAGAATTTGGGCATATAATCAGAGGAAGCAAAGAACTAGGGGAAGCTGTAGCCAGACTCTCCCGCACATCTCACTTTGTGTCTTGTGTGTAGCGATTGCCAGGTATGACTTAGATTTTACTCTATACTCTATTTTGAATATGTTATGTTGTAACTTGTAACCATGATTGATTATTTTAAAGTAAAGAACCTACCTGGTAAACTAAGCTGTTAAACTTGATTTGTGTGGTTTCTCTGAAATAGACATTCTATCTCTTAACAGGTAATGAGTTGATTAATTTCCTCAGTCTGGGTTACCCCCTCTGCTGATCTAGGGAGATTGACTAGTTAAGCTTAATGTATCATGGAGTATTGCACCCGTAGAACTATGTCTTAAGTTAGATCATCTCCGCATGGCGTTTATACATGTTGAGAACGGGTGTTGCCAATATTATCTTCTCGGGTCCCTGAGTCTTTTTGGATAGGCTATACCTTATGAAGTGGCCTCTTCCGCAACCTCTGAGATAAACGCAGACATCTAGTCAGCCGTGAGTGGTGTACATAAACGGCCGTATGTAGCACCCGGTGGAACCAGCGCATCCAGTTCAGAGAACAGGCTCAAGAGTATGAGAGTACTTTAACAAATCAACTGTAAATTCTACATTGCAATTAGATACTAATAATTAAATTGGAGTCAGATAGATATATGAGTATAGAATCAGCGTTGGTGGCTGACAGTCAATATAATATACACAGGCTGCCTTTTTGGATAAGCTGGGGTCAGCCTGCAGACCAGACTTAGAGCGGGAGGCAAAGTGGTACTATTGCCTCTGACACGTGGCCAATTATTAGCTGATCCCGCAAATCTAAAGAAGGAGTCTCATCCGGTTGTAAGAACGGTAATATTTCAAAACTCTTTCCCACAGCAACAGCGGAAAATATCACGCTTAAACCTTCGCTCAGAGCTATTCCCTCATTGCTCTAGCTGCGCGGGATTTACACAAGACACAGCCTACAAAAACGGTGGATTATTTTGTATGGTGTAGGCCTATAGGCTAATTTAAAATATATATAATTAAAAAAACTTGTGTAGGCATATTCCGCGTAGGCTATGTTGTGTAGACTGCAATTCATGTCTTTACCCAGCAGATGGCAGTAAAAGACTTGTAAAAACTGAAAGACACAGCAATTCAGCTTATTTTATTATTGGGTGAAAACACTGGGAAAACGACCCCGGGGCACGACTCTGATCTCCCTACTCGCAGGAAATTTTACCTGAAGACTGGGCTATTGTAGCCCAATAATCTATATTTAGCCTAGTCATGAAGCAACATAGCCTAGGCTACAGATTAAAACAAATGGACATTTATATGATTATATTTTTATTTTATTATAACGTTCCGATCTCAGTGCTGTAAGATGCAGCAGTTAGCCTCTATCACGCTGATTTTACTGTTGTGGCCTAGCCTACTAGCCTAAACAAAACATTTTAATTTGTTCAATTTAAATAGACTAGGCTACGTGAGAGAGAACGTAAAAACTGGTCTTTTTAGAGGAGTCTTTTTACAGTGAGTTCCGACTGTAGCCTATCTACACAGCTGTAAAATAATAATAATAAAAACATCCATGTCAGTATTGGCACAGTGCCATTATGCTCAGTGTTTTAAGAACATAGGCTACAGAATCATTTTAATTTAAATAGGTGTACCACTGGGACAAAATTTGAGACATAAGCACTTATTTTATTGATAGCCTGCTTATTTTATTTTAGTGACATGGAATATAGGCTAAGCAATAGCTCAATGTTGGCTTATCACACAGCCCTGTCTAAGGCAAACCGGTTAATGGTTAGGCTCATCGTAACGTTTAGGCTACCTCGTTTCCTTTCTAGTTTTTAGGATTTAGTCTGTAATCCCCAAACACAGAGGACTAGGAAATGTCGCTATCTAGCCTGGTAACTGCCTGACGACCGAAATCACAGACAACCATTGAATCAATACAAGTCAAGTTCCCTGTAACACCCCTATATATACAAGTCCCCTGTAACACCCCTATATATACAAGTCCCCTGTAACGCCCCTATATATACAAGTCCCCTGTAACACCCCTATATATACAAGTCCCCTGTAACACCCCTATATATACAAGTCCCCTGTAACACCCCTATATATACAAGTCCCCTGTAACACCCCTATATATACAGGTCCCCTGTAACGCCCCTATATATACAAGTCCCCTGTAACACCCCTATATATACAAGTCCCCTGTAACGCCCCTATATATACAAGTCCCCTGTAACGCCCCTATATATACAAGTCCCCTGTAACACCCCTATATATACAAGTCCCCTGTAACACCCCTATATATACAAGTCCCCTGTAACGCCCCTATATATACAAGTCCCCTGTAACGCCCCTATATATACAAGTCCCCTGTAACACCCCTATATATACAAGTCCCCTGTAACACCCCTATATATACAAGTCCCCTGTAACACCCCTATATATACAAGTCCCCTGTAACACCCCTATATATACAAGTCCCCTGTAACGCCCCTATATATACAAGTCCCCTGTAACGCCCCTATATATACAAGTCCCCTGTAACACCCCTATATATACAAGTCCCCTGTAACACCCCTATATATACAAGTCCCCTGTAACACCCCTATATATACAAGTCCCCTGTAACACCCCTATATATACAAGTCCCCTGTAACGCCCCTTTCTTCGCTGCCCCGCCTTGATGGGCAGCTTTGACAGTTTGCATGTTCAGTACGGATTTTTGGCAGGGTTTTTGCGTGAACACACGGAAATGGTAATGCAAACGGATGCAATGTCATTGCATTTGAATTATGTCACTCTTGTACCGCAAAAGCATGAAAACGATATGTTAAATGGCGAATTGAATTATCATTTCCTTTTTGTCATGGATCATGCGATTGCAATGAGAAACTGCTAATGCAAATGTGGTTTTTCATTTTCATTAAAATTATGGCGGGGTTGTGTCCTAGAGGGTGAGAGAAATTAAATGTGAAATGGATTTGCATTAACATTTTCAAATTGTCAGATAATGTGCGTACATTAACTTGCAAATGAAAACGCAAAGTGGCCTTTTGCATTTTCATTTGAATTATGTCATGGTTTTTGCGCACATCGAATGTAAACGAAATGCAATCAGCGATTTGCATTTTCATTTGAATTTTGGTGCGGATATGCTTCCATAGCAACCAACCTTTTCACAAAACAAAGTTGGTCACGACAAAGTTTTGAAAAACATGTTTTATTGGCTGAAATAGCATCACGTTCACATCCTTATATGTCAAAAGCATTACATGTGTACATTGTTAATTTTGCCTGTGTATCTTCATCCTGCAATTGGCTACTTTTTGATCAGATTACTTTGATTAGATATTGTTATTGGCAGATGTAGCTAAATCTCCAATAGGGAGAATTATTCTTTGTGGGTCTGGAGCGTTTGTGATGATGAAATCGGCAAGAAAAAGAAAAAGAAAAAATGGAAAAATAACCCAAGTTTGGGTGGTTACATGACGTCAGAATGTACAGAAGTTAAAGGGATGGTTCAGAATTTTGGACATAATGTCTCAATTACGACTGACCCATGATGTAGTTGATTGATGGAAACCATTTTCAGATAATTCCATGCTGTCCCTTCTTTTGGACATACACACATTGCTAATGCTAGCGCAACTCTAAGGTAACTGCTAGCATCCACTAGCAAACGCACTACCAGTGCACCCAAAGCAAATAAAATACGACGACAGTCTATCGGGGTTATTTTCAGTGATTATACCATCATTTTTGAAGTCAAACTATCGTTGAATCCTTTACTTTGTGCTGACCTATATTCTCTGTGGAAGTACGGCGGCAGAGCGAACGTGGCCATTGCAAGCTCTGATTACGGCAGTGTAATATAATGGTTAAAGAACTGGCCTTGTAACCGAAAGGTTGCAGGTTCGATTCCCAGGTAGGACACTGCCGTTGTACCCTTGAGCAAGGTACCTAACCTGAATCGCTTCAGTATATATCCAGCTGTGTAAATGGATAATATGTAAAAGAAAAATGCAAAAAAAAAAGTTGTGTAAGTCGCTCTGGATAAGAGCGTCTGCTAAATGCCTGTAATGTAATGTAATGTATTTGTTGTTGTAATCGACCAGTGCCGGCACTACATTCGTAGGTAACTAATGTAAAATATCGCTGCTGTATTGGTGCTGTATTGGACGAGCCCTGGCTCTGGTCACCTGCCTGCTCAGACGCTGTGCGCCTCCTCACCTCACCACCGGTCCTGGTGCACTTCGACCTGGCCAGCCCCACCCTCGTCACGTGCGACGCCTCCGCCATGGCCATTGGTGCTGTGATGTCCCAGCTGCAAGGGGAGATCGAGAGGCCGATCGCCTTTGCCTCCTGAGCTCTCAGCCCCACGGAACAGAGGTACTCGGTGGGGGAGCGAGAGGCCCTAGCGTGCCTTTGGGCATGTGAGCGCTGGCACATGTACTTGTACGGCCGCGCATTCACATTGAGGACGGATCACCAGACCCTCACCACCCTCCTGGCCACGTCTGGCACCGGCCACAAACCACTCCGCCTCCACCGTTGGGCCGATCGCCTGCAGCAGTACAACTACCACCTACAGTTCACGCCAGGCCGGGACAACGTGGTGGCAGACCTGCTCTCACGCTCCATCCCTAGCCCACCCACAGCACCTACTCAGGCCTCCGGACAGGACCAGGCTGAGCATGACCTCGTCCAGCTCCTCCACACACCCCTTCAGTCGCCCGCGGACTCTGCACTGTGATCCCAAGGGCTCTTCAGGCGCGTATCCTTGCTATGGCGCATGAGGGCCACTTGGGCATTGTTGCTGCAGGCCAGCGTCGGACGAAGGACCGCTTCGACAGGGCCCGGCGCGTTAAGCCACCTGTCATCGCGGTGGCACCACGGGTTCCGTCACAGCCAAGGTGCTCATATGGTGCCCCAAATGGTCTCCCACAAACTGACCTCCTATCTGGCGGGGAAAGGGATCCGCCATATCCGCACAGCGTTCTACAACCCGGCGGCGAACGGGGGAGTGGAACGCCTGAACCAATCACTAAAAAATGGCATCAGGGCCCACCTGGCACAAGGCTGCACACTCACCACCAGCCTCCTACAGACGCTGCTGCACTACCGGGCCACTGGACACGCCACCACAGGAGTCTCTCCAGCCTCCCTCATGCTGGGGCGGGAGCTCCAGCTGCTGCTGGATAGGCTCCGCCCTACACCGGCTCCCGCGCACCCGGTCCAAGCCGCTGTCGCCGCACGCCAGCGTCGGACGAAGGACCGCTTCGACAGGGCCCGGCGCATTAAGCCACCAGCCATCGCCGTCTCGGACTGGGTCAGGATCCGACGGCCTCACCGCGCCAACAAGCTCCAGTCGTTCTGGTCGGACCCTGTCCGGGTCAGCCAGCAGCTCGGCCCGGCTTCATTCAGGCTCACCGACGGCACTCGCTGGCATGCTGGTGGCCTGCGGAAGGTGCAGGCCCCCCTGGCCTAGGACTGTGTGCGCCCGCCGATACAGCCCTGCCAGCCGCACGGTTTGAGGTCACTGGAACTCCAGCCCCTCCAGCTCCGCTTGAAGTCATGGGACCGCTGCCTGGGGCCGTTGCGGCACCTGAGCCCCGCCCTGCACGGGCACGCACCAGGCCCGAGCACCTGCGGGACTTTGTGACGGAGTATCACTCCTAGCCTGTGTGAGGGGGGGGGGGGGGGGGGGGGGGGGTTACGTCTGGCACTGTTTACGGCTGTGTTCCAGTTGGGATGAGTGTCTGCATTACGTGCCATGCGCACATGTATTCTGTGTGTTCATTAAATGGAGTAAGCTCCGACTGCTGCCCCGGTTTCAGTCTCCGTTATTCTTCTCTTCAATGAACATCGGTAGCCTACATCAAAAATACATTTTACGATTGCACTACAGTATGTGAAATGCACTCAAAATGCGAAAATAACAATAGGGCTATCAAACATATTGGAAAGACAGTGCTCGAGTGGAAACACGAACGTACATATGTAGCCAGCGAGACCAACGCTATTTTAGACGCAAAAATACTTACATATCGGAAAAGGGAAACTCCCCTCCCTAATGCGTATTCTGTAGAGCTTGCGTAATACTAGACAGTTAAAACGAAAACTGCCGTTACGCTGGGCTGTAGAAAATTGTTAAAAGCACCGAAAAAGACATGACACATACCGTTGCTAAGGTTATAATGTACTCTGTTGGATAAAAAAGCCGACAATTAAACCAGAATGAACTATAATGAATGAGACATGCTTACAGGGCATGGGGGTATTACGCGTCGAAGTTTCAGATAGTGTAATAGCGGTATAAAGTGTTGTATATTTCTCAAACCGATTGTACCAGACAATAAATGACCACTGAATTTTGAATGGAACATCTCGATGTGTAAAACCGATGGTAGGATTGTATATTTATTTCATATTTAGTAGCATATATTGCTAGTAGAGTACATGTGTTGTGGAATAAAGCCACTCTGAGGTTCGAACTGGTGAAATTCAAGAAGTTTTATTCATGCATACATGGAGAATAAACACATCGTTCACTGTCAGTGTCCATTCTAAAGTTTCACAAAACAAGCCTTCATACTTATACACTTTTGCTTATACAAAACAGGATAGAGACCGTCCTCCTTTCCCACCCTTAATTGTTTTGGGAACATCAACCTTGTTTCTCACCCTCAGCCCCCCCTGACCAGACATGCATACAGACACAGGTGGGAGAAGAGTTTATTATGGTTTCGGTTCCCAAGCAGTTCCCTCAGTTCACACACTCAAAGCATTTCTTCAGTCAATTATCCTGCTCACAGTTTTCAGCTCTTGGCAGCACGCAAACTAGGCCCAGAGCGAGGTCACAAAGCCCTCATATTATACAGGTTATATCATTTATCATTTTGCTTGTTAAATGGACTTGCTACGGGGAAATCGTGACACTTAAAAACTCCATATTCGGCAGAAATCTTCACGAACCGTCTACCAATAAATTTAAAACACAGAGTTTGTGATTTCCAATAATAGTTTGGCTGCAGTAGCAACGAATGTCTCAGTTGAGCAAAAAGGTTCCGCCGGCGTCACCTTCTACACAAAGGAGTTAATTATAATGTTTTTAGCCTATTTGTTCATGAATAAACGTGGCTTTTGTTCGTCCTAAAGAATGAGTGTTCTTATGTATTAAAGCGTTTTATCATAAATTAAAAGGAACGGTAAGATTCGATTTGTGTTGGGGTGAACAGTAGCCTTTTGCGCAATCTAGGCACCATAGATTTTTTTATATAATTTTTTTTTCTTGGATGTTTAGTTTTTGTCTTATGCATTAGTGTGTCAGCAGAAAAGAGCAAATTTTAGATTTCCAAACATTCTACAAAAAATTTATTGAACTATCTTCAGTGAAAAGAAGAATAACGAGTTCTGCAAGAGCTGAACTGTGGCGAGTTCTTTAAGATGCTTGGAACAACCTACCAGCTGATTTTCTTACAAAACTGAGAATTTATGCAGGTTTAAAGGGAAAGGGTGGTCACACCAAATATTGATTTGATTTAGTTTTTTACTGTTTACTGCTCTTTATAATCAAGTCATTATTTTTGAAAGCATCTTCACTTTACAGAATTTTTTTTATATGTGCCTATGACTAGTTGAGTTGCAAATTATTATGCAAGTGCACTAGTTGACATGTAACATAATTTGCAACTTAACTAGTTAACTAGTTGAGCATATTGGTTCACTAGTGAGCATTTTTGTCCAACTAGTACGGAGAAAATGGTTACTAGTGCGGATAAAAATTTGATATCAAAAATGGGCATTGGAACACGTTGAGTAATGGTCTAACTAGTAATGCACAGTGTGCAACTAGTACTGAACAAGGCACAACATGTTCATGGCAGCGTACAACAAGTGTCAAAAATGCATAACATGTTGGTTAAAAGTCACAACATGTTCAGAATGGAATGGAACTAGTTAGAAAAATAGCCTTGAACTAGTGAACGTGTCAGGAAAACATATCCTAGTTGGATATGTCAACTAGTGAACTAGTGGACTCTTTTGAACATGACTAGTTAACGTGTGGGTTGCAGCGTACAGGCTCACTAGTAAACAAGTAACCCAATGTTCCGCTGAACATGTGAACTAGTGGAATGCATGCAAATGAAGCAGGCGGGGCAAGGAAGTGCGTTTCCAATTCTGATTGGTTAATATTTTAAATGGTCTGGAGAGCCTTAAAATGTCAATTCTGAATCGTAACTCAGCGTGAGCTCTTTTTTAAAGCTTAAACATTTAACTGTTCAATCTATGAATGTCAGATGATTGACTTAACGTTGATACTGAGAGCCGTGTAGCCAAAATGTCTACATCACGTTAATCTTAATGTTAATGATCCTCCGATAGGCTATTTCTCCCGCAAATCATCATAATCGCATACAAATAGGCTACCGGAATATAATATAACTGTTCGTTTTTAAGAGTTCAAACATTTTCTGCGGTGTTAAACGTCACATTTTAGTCTTATTAATTAGGTGGTGAGTTCGGCTCATGGAATGACGAATAGGATACACTGAGACGGTCTATCTAGCTATTCAATTTAAAAATACAAGTACAAACTAGCATAAATGCAAGAATGATTTTGATCGCGGTGAATGACATTTCAAACGGGATACACAATAACGTTATCTCATTTGGTGTTTTGATGATTGTGGTGGAGAGCACTAGCTGCCTAACGTCGTTCCAAAATCTCATAGGTGTTCATTTGGGTTGAGATGGTGACTGCGAAGGCCATAGCATATGATTCACATAATTGTCACGGTCATCAAACCATTCAGTGACCCCTCGTGCCCTGTGGATTGGGGCATTGTCATCCTGGAAGAGGCCACTCCCATCATGATAGAACTTCATCGAAGGATAAAGGTGGTGATTACTCAGAATAGCTAGCCTATGTGTAGCACATACAGGCCATCTTTCAATTTACCTGAAGTAAAGCACCAGAGTCATGTTTATCAAAAATAGATCATTCTTTATTACAAAGTTTTGAATACAAAAAGTGCAACGAGCACAAGAGGTAAAGAATGCATTCACAAAAGGATGTAAAGCTAACGGATGTAGGCCTATTCACTAACAGCTAACTGGATGCAACATTTTGCTCAAGTGAATTCTATCAGTTCAGTAGCCTATATACCACACAAGGTGCATTCCAGCACTGCAACTGTTAACACTACCAATATTGTGGTC
Organism: Synaphobranchus kaupii; assembly: GCA_029718625.1. Classification (NCBI taxonomy): domain Eukaryota; kingdom Metazoa; phylum Chordata; class Actinopteri; order Anguilliformes; family Synaphobranchidae; genus Synaphobranchus; species Synaphobranchus kaupii. Next base: position 4,818,526 of record JAINUF010000025.1, read on the forward strand.
AGACACTGTAGCCTAATGTTTAATTACATTACATTAATTTAGCAGACGCTTTCATCCAAAGCGACGTACAATAAGTGATCTTTAATACTGGTAAAGATCACACACGAAGTGAATTCAAGGGAATGCAAAAAAAAACATGACAAGGCCCTCTGCGGACAAAAAGATAACATTTTACTTCCAGAAAAATGCATTAAACAAATAGGCCTACAATTCCTTTTTCACCTACAGTCAAGGCTCATTCTGAAATGGTAGTAATTAACAGCGTTTGCCTTATACAGCTAACATGAGGATTAGAGCACTCCCAAAGTAAAGCATTTATTATGTTTACAAATCATTTACACAATGCACAGCATATTATCTTACATGTAGCCTAATGTAGGCTATTAAATGTTTCCCCATGGCTACCCATTTCATGTTTACAAACTACTTTTAAAACCGAAATAGCACCGTGCGTTTGCATGTGGTAGCCTATTTGCATCTAACCAAGTAATGTGGACACAAAGCACCACCCTTAATTTGTCACCGGTCTGTATAGGCTAGCCTAATCAGCACGCCTTGCACAATGCACAATAAGTTATTTTAGCAGTTCGTCCATGATTCAAATAAAACGTGATGATCGAGTAATTGGTTCATTACGATAGCCTATATTCTTGCCAAAAAGAGCAATCCCATGCATCGACATCGCAAATTAAATAGCCTACAGCGTTATCACGGGATCAAAGACAACCGTCCGCCATGGTTGCGCTTCAGCTTCTGTCAAACCTTCCCCTCCTAACAAAATATCCACTCTCCCAATTAAATATATCCTACTTCGAAATAAACACACAAATGGGAACTCGAATTCGATGTCCAAAACTGCTGGCAATTGTAGCCTATAGCCGAAACCTTCATCCAATCATATTACAAAAAGCAACTTCCTTGTACGCCCTCCTAATTAGCATTTTGCTACAACTAGTTTACTAGTGGATGTGCTAAAAACGTAACTAGTTAACTAGTGGACACGTTGGCTTTACTAGTTAACTAGTGAAGAGAAGTGTATGTAACTAGTTAACTAGTTAGGCAAAAATACGGACTCTATGCAACTTAACTAGTTAACATGTTACACTGTTGCCACTTCACTAGTTAACTAGTGCTGCTTTAATTGCAACACGTTAGGCTTAAAAGGCCACTATGGGTTCAAAGGCTGACTAGTTGTGGCTGTGGTGCCACTAGTCGGCACTGTGGTGCAACTAGTAAGGTTTTGGTGTAACGTGTAGAATAAAAGTGCAACTAGTGGCTCCAAATGCATGACTAGTAGGTGCCAATCTTTGATATCAAAACGGTTTCGTTGAACTAGTAAGACAAAATGTCGAACACGTTGTGAAAAACGGGCAACTAGTAGAAAACCGTAAACTGGATATCAAGGATATGGAATAAATCCTCATTTGGCTTGCCATACAGATTAGCCTACACTCTCAGTAATAGAGGTACAGTGGAGGTATGTTTTTATGCCTTCACGCCGGCGACAGCCGTGGCCGGAGGCATTATGTTTTCGGGTTGTCCATCCGTACGTCCGTCCGTCCGTCCCATTCTCGTGAACGCTATATCTCAGGAATGCCTTGAGGGAAATTCTTCACATTTGCCCTAAACGTCCACTTTGACTCAAGGATGAACTGATTAGATTTTGGTGGTCAAAGGTCAAGGTCACTGTGATCTCACAAAAACGTTTTTTATTCTCGCAAACGCCATATCTCAGGAACGCCTTGTGGGAATTTTTTTCACATTTGGCCTAAATTTCCACTTGGACTCAATTGGACTCAATTCCTACGCTAATTATGACAAAATTTCACACAAATGTCTAATTGGATAAAATGATGAAGAGATGACATTTTATATCCAGAAATTCAAAGGGTGACCTCACAAAAGACGTTATTGGCCATAATTCAAGAATTCCTATGCTAATTATGACAACATTTCACACAAATGTCTACTTGGACTCAAATACACTTCATACCTTTTAAAGTAAATTCCTTCAAAGTCTTCACGACATACATTTTATGAGTCTGGACTGACATGGATGTAAACTGCAACTGGACTTGTTGGCGGAGGCATACAACCGCAAGGCGGTTATCTCTAGTTGTTCTTTAAGGTACAAATTTCCACAATGTGTCGAGAAAGTACAATATTGTTCTATTTGGGTACAAATAAGTTACTATGAGTTGGAAAGTTACAAATGAATGATGTATTGCTTGCTAGGGGTATAATTTTATGTACCTACAGGGTACCACCCCAGTGACAAACGCTTGTACCTTTTTAGGTACTATTCATACCTTTTTTTCTGAGCGTGTACCATGGTTTTAATTTTATATGAAAGCATCTGAAATCTCGCCTCTATAGGGCTTTGAAAAAAAATCTTCTCCAAAATGTTCACAAACTTTTTTATTTTTGAAAATACCCTGTGTGAGGGTGTGTATAAATGCAGGAAATGAGTTTTAAAATGTTGAAAATTTTCTGGGGGACACCCAGACCCCCTGCTACTTTGTTCCCTCTTGTGCCCCACCAACATCTCTTGATGCCCCCCCAATCAGAGCAGTCTAGAAACGGCCCTGCTATCAATAATAAATAAGTAAATTAATTAAATTAAACAAAATTTCAACATTATATAAAGGTTTTAAGTTTTCAGAGGACAACAACATGAGCTTTAACCGGCTGCTCATTAAGATATTCTGGGGGGAAGCCGAGTGGAGCGGGCTACAGTGTGTTGTGTAACACTATGAGTTGAAACAGAAGCTATAATAACGTGCAGGGCTACAGTGTGTTGTGTAACGCTATGAGTTGAAACAGTAGCGTCAATAACGTGCATGTTCATTACTTTGGCGTTGTTTAGATGAATCAACATGTAATGGCACAAGTATATCTACATAATGTAGCTGAAGATATTACATTTTTTTGAGTCGTTGCCCAGTCTCTCAGTACAGAAGCCTGAGTGAGAGACCTGGAGTAAAACATGGGACTGATTATTGACGTTTTTCCGGTTAACGCGTTTTGAGAGGGCGGATTACGTCCAGACTACATGCAGCCGAGCGATATTGGATGTTAGAAGTCGCATAGAATTGACTAGTGTAACCGAAGCCTTAGACTTTTGTGGATTAGTGGGAATACTTTATGAACCAAATTTACACAACCTCTCCCTGTTTTGGTGTGTACTTCCCAGGATCAGCATGAGCAAATAGGAAATTACAATCAGCAGTGCATTTCAATTGTGTGTGTGTGTGTGTGTGTGTGTGTGTGTGTGTGTGTGTGTGTGTGTGTGTGTGTGTGTGTGTGTGTGTGTGTGTGTGTGTGTGTGTGTGTGTGTGTGTGTGTGTGTGTGTGTGTGTGTGTGTGTGTGTGTGTGTGTGTGTGTGTGTGTGTGTGTGTGTGTGTGTGGTCTCTCCACAGGCTGGGTTGGTGTAATCTCACAGAGGGCTGCTGTGATGTTCTGGCCTCAGTCCTGCGTTCTCCTCACTCAGAGCTGAGAGATCTGGAGCTCAGAGACAATGAGCTGCAGGATTCTGGAGTGAGAGCGCTCTCTGCTGGACTGGAGGACCTACACTGTAAACTGCAGACACTGGGGTGAGTACAAACACAAACACCTTCAATCAAAAAGGGCTCCAATGTGACTAAATATAACACTAATGTCAATGTTTCTAATGTGAAAACAGACAAAAGAGTTCTGTACACTCCACAGAACTAAGAGCATGTTCCTCTTCCTCCTCTTGGTAGAATAAGACACTACGCCACATTTTAAAGGTCAAATTGATGTCACATTAAATTTTTAAAATATTTTTGTATAACACACTGCTATGTGTTTGATATACACAGCCTTCTTATTTTATATTTAGCTGTAGAAGGTGTGTAACATACTGCTATGTGTTTGATACACACATCCTTGTTATTATTATATATTCAGCTATATAAGGTGTGTAACACACTGCTATGTATTTGACACACACAACCCCGTTACCTTATGTTTATATGCTGTAAAGTGTGTGTGTCCTTCTCTCTGTAGGCTGTCAGGCTGTAGAGTCACACACACAGGCTGTGATTCTCTGGCTTCAGCTCTGTGTTCAAACCCCTCACACCTGAGGGAGCTGGACCTGAGATACAATCACCCAGGAGACTCAGGAGTGAGAGCGCTGTCTGCTGCTAAACTGGACACACTCACACTGCTGTAAGTACAGAGTTTCCACGCTGCTCCTCACACACACACACACACACACACACACACACACACACACACACACACACACACACACACACACACACACACACACACACACGCTGCTGTAAGGACAGAGTTTCCACACTGTACCTCACACACACACACACACACACACTGCTGTAAGGACAGATAGTTTCCACACTAAACCTCTCTCTCACACACACACACACACACACTGCTGTAAGGACAGTTTCCACACTGCACCTCACACACACACACACACACACACACACACACGCTGCTGTAAGGACAGAGTTTCCACACTGCACCACACACGCGCGCGCACACACACGCGCGCGCGCGCACACACACACACACAGACACACACGCTGCTGTAAGGACAGAGTTTCCACACTGCACCACACACACACACACACACACACACACACACACACACACACACACACACACTCACACTCACACTGCTGTAAGTACAGAGAGTTTCCACACTGCACCACACACGCGCACACACACACACACACACACACACACAGACACAAATGCGTGCGCACACACACACACACACAAATGCGCGTGCACACACACACACACACACACACACACACACACACAGTCTCTCTCTACATGCTCTCTCACTCTTTCTCTCTCTCTCCCTCTCTCACTCTCTCTCTCTGTTCTGCTGTTCCTACAGTGTGGACCATGGAGGAGAGAACATGACCAAACCAGGACCCAGGAAATGTGAGTGTGTATCGACACAGAACACTTTCCATAGATACACACTGTGTGTGTGCGTGTGCGCGTGTGCGTGTGCGTGCGTGCGTGCGTGTGTGTGTGTGTGTGTGTGCGTGTGTCATAGAGACTTTACATAAAAGTGTCTCTTACACACATACAGACACACAAACAGAAACACACATGTACACAAACACACACAGGTACTATCACAGCTCTTTTCTCTCACACACATAATGAGGTGAATATTAATAATGATATTAATCTCATTAATGTCTCTGGTGTGCAGACGGCTGTCGGTTCACACTGGATCCAAACACAGCGCACAGAGAGCTGTCTCTGTCTGAGGGGAACAGGAAGGTGACACACACACCGGGGAGAGAGGAGCCATATCCTGATCATCCAGAGAGATTTGAGTCTGAGCGCCAGGTTGTGTGCAGAGAGAGTGTGTGTGAGCGCTGTTACTGGGAGGCTGAGTGGAGTGAGTCTCAGGGGGGACTGGTTCTTATAGCAGTGACATATAAAGCACAGAATAAAGCAGTGGGGCAACATGTTGTGTTTGGACGGAATAAAACCTCCTGGAGTCTGATGAGTATCAGTGATTATCACACACTCTCTCATACACACTCACACCCACACACACTCACTCTTACACACACTCTCTCATACACACTCACACCCACAGACACTGACTCTTACACACACTCTCTCATACACACTCACACCCACAGACACTCACTCTTACACACACTCTCTCATACACTCTCACACCCACAGACACACGCTCTTACACACACTCTCTCATACACACTCACACCCACAGACACTCACTCTTACACACACTCAGACCTACAAACACACTTTTACACACACTCAGACCTACAGACACACGCACTCACACACACACATTTACACACATTCGCATGTACACACAAACTTCCTTGGCCAATACCTTACCATGACCAAAATATAAAAATATAACCCAGCCTTTATACAACCGCAGTTTCAGCTGTACCCAATATTAACCTCAGTACAGATGAAACCCTGTATATAAGAATAAGATATTTTAGCAGGTTCAGGTTAATCTAATTATGATTTAATGATTTATGTTTTTACATTTTAATAAAATGATATTGTAAATGTCTAAGGTATCTTTGTGTACGTATGATGATTAACACATGAATATAACATATTAAGAGTGTGATACTGGTCATAGATGGCAGTAAAATGCTTTTGATGTAATAATTCTGTCTTCTTGATCTGCATCTTTGTATGAAAGAAACCAGTGGCAAACTCCTCTATTTACCTGCATTTTATTAGTTTTTATTTTTCCAATGTGCAAAATTCTGTGGGCAAATGCAGCTGATGGGGAGAATTCAGACTGATCACTGCAGTGCACTTATTTCCATTCATTACTCTAAACATTAATGGATTCAGTTTCCTTATTTAGTGTGTCATGTTTATTTAGTTTGAACCTGTTGCTGTAATTTTCGGTATTTACAGACAATGATCTTCGCTGATTAAACCTGAGTTCTAAAAATATTGAATGTTTTGCTGTTATGATTTACTATTGTGTGATGTATTGAACTCCTGTGACATAGTAGCACTTATTTCATATTCTGCATGGGATTATGTATGGGCTCAATATGAGTAGATCAGGATGGGGCTAAAATCTGCACAGTTGAAGCAATGATGTTCATCTACAGCAGTGTAAATTAAATCCAGTATAAGAAACAGAACAAGTTATGCAGTATCTGCTGAGTTGTTGCTTCTGTTCCTGGACTGTAACCACAATTCCATACATTTTGAAAAGTCACTACTTGTCTATTGAGCAGGTATGTTTGGTTTCTCTCAAAGAAATGGCTTTTCCTGTAGGTTTGAACCTGGATCTGCTGCACATCAGTGGAATGGATTAGAACACTAAGCCAAAATCAAGGCAGAAGTGCGGTTTGTATGACATCCAGTGTAGCGAGCGAGCTTTGGAAATAGAATACTTAAAATAATATGGCGAGTAGAATAGGCGGTATTAAAATCATATCACTAATTGAATCTTGGCTGGTTCATGTGACTTGTGTGAAAGGGGTGTGGTCTCACCTGCTTGGAAGAGGCAAGTGATTAAATGAGCTGATTACACACACCTGGGCTAGAACACTGGAGAGTGAGTGACATGCCTGTGAGGATAGTGTGTCGGGCTAGAACCCATTTTCACATGATAGCAGAGCTCAATACATTCTTCTTTTTATATTTTTATTATATTGTTTCCTCCAAAAACTTTAACAAAACATTTCAAGGAGTTGAGCCAAATGCTCTGCCGTTGTTTATCCTTGTCTGGGACAGTGTGAGTTTCCACCATGCGTTGGTTGTACAAGACTGGTTTACAGCACGTCCAGAGTAAACCATTTTATTCTTTTCATAAGTTTATGGCACCCCCCTAAATGACAGTACCGCTGTTTTACCACTAGAGGGCAGAAAGCAGCAGCCTGCTTCACTCGTCCATGTTAGAATGTGAGAGAGGATCTTCAGTGAGAAACATGCTGTCCCGACAGTCTTTTGTGTGGCAATAGGCTTGTTCCCAGGAGCATTATGGGACCGTTGTGCCAAAAAAAAGCATTCGATTAATGCATTTGTAGAATGTAAAAGTGTTGCTTTGCCCTCCTCAAATCCTCCTTTCTGTGCCTTGATCACAAACCTTCCCTGGATTGCAGTGGGGAGAGGAACATGTCGTCTGTCACCTCAGTTAAACTTACATGAAAAAGAACAGAAAACAGAAGGATAAGGGCCAAAAAAAATAAAGGAGAAATAAAACCTGAGAGTGCTGCTATTGCAGTTTTGAGATGGTAAACTGAGAGATAAAGGTCCATTTCTCCAAAGAGAAGTACCTGCTTTATTTCTGCTTGATATAATATATAGACGTTTATTATTCATTGGCAGGATACGCCCCTTGAGATAAATCTCACATCTCGTTTACAATACACAAGAGTTAGACTTCAATAACCAGTCAACAGTTTGGGTGGTACATCAACAAAACAATATATATATATATATATATATATATATATATATATATATATATATATATATATATATACACTACTCACAAAAAGTTAGGGATATTTGGCTTTCGGGTGAAATTTATGGAAAATGTAAGTTCACGCTGCAGTGATATTATACGTATCATGAAAGTAGGGCATTTAAGTAGAAGCATGCAATGGTGATTTCCTCATCTCAAACAATTTATTGAAACAAAAGCCAACAACAGTGGTGGGTATACCACAACAAAAATGTCAATGTCTCAATAACTTGTCATGTGCCCTTGAGCATCAATTACAGCTTGACAACGACGTCTCATGCTGTTCACAAGTCGACTTATTGTCTGCTGAGGCATGGCATCCCACTCTTCTTGAAGGGCGGCCCTCAGGTCATTGAGGTTCTGGGGTACAGAGTTACGAGCCTCTACACGGTGAGTCAGCTGATCCCATAGGTTTTCTATGGGATTCAGGTCTGGAGAAAGTGCAGGCCACTCCATTTGAGGTACCCCAGTCTCCAGCAGCCTTTCCCTAATGATGCGACCTCGATGAGCTGGAGCATTGTCGTCCATGAAGATGAAATTAGGCCTGTGTTGTTCATGCAGGAGCACAATGACTGGATTAATGATGTTATTCAGGTAGTATGGGCTTGTCACTGTACCATTCACAAAGTGTAGGGTAGTTCTGTATTGACTAGAAACACCTGCCCACACTGTAACACCGCCACCACCAAAGGGTCGTCTGGTGACAACAGTGGCTGATGCATAGCGCTCTCCTTGACGTCTCCAACATCGTTGGCGGCCATCATTTCTGCTCAACGTGAATCGACTTTCATCAGAGAACAGCACTGGTCCCTCGTCCAGCGTAAATGCTCCCTGGCCCATGCAAGACGATGACGCCTGTGCCTGGTGGTGTGGTGGTACCCTTGCAGGTCGTCTAGCACGCAGACCACGCTGATGTAAATGGTTTCGAATGGTCTGACGTGACACTTGGGTGCCTCTCACCTCCCTTAAATGTGCCTGGAGTTGAGTGGCATTCATCATCCGGTTCCGCAGGGCACTGTTCACAATGAAGCGGTCATCAGTGTGGGATGTGGCCAAAGGACGTCCACTTCTATGCCTTTCTGTGACTCTTCCAGTCTCTCTGTATCTCTGTTGCAACCTGCTGATGACACTCTGTGACACTCTAAGCTCAGTGGCCACTTCCCTCTGAGAACATCCTGTTGGAAGCCTCGCAATGGCGAGGTACTGTTGATCAATTGTTAGGTGTCGTCTTGGTCTCATGATGTCAAAATGTGAACAGCATGATGAAGAGGACTGTTTAAATACCAATTCTAATTGAACCAGGAAATTTATTGGTCGATTCATGGATCAAACACCTGTTGTGAATTTTGCCGTTCAGCTCCTTGTTAGAGAACAGCAAGTTGTGCAAAAAGTACTGAAACATTGAATAGTTGGACATGTGCATTCAAAAGTTTAGAGAAGGTCAAATTAATTTCACCTGTAAAGGTTATAGTGCATTTTAGGTTCATCCTGAAATTTCACCCGAAAGCCGAATATCCCTAACTTTTTGTGAGTAGTGTATATACATACATACAAATAATAGTAAGGGACACAAAGAATTAAAAACATGAGCAATTGGTTTTCCGATATGAAAATAAAGTAGTTTTAAACAAACCAAAATAAGTAATAGATCGCAAATAAGGTAAATTATTCCAATCAGATGGAGCCTTAAATGATAATGCTGTCTCTGTAGATATTTTATTTAACCTGCTTTCATTCATTTTCTTGAATCTGTTTTTTTTAAATCTTATGTTGTGAAAAATATGTTTGCCTTGTTTTATCTCACTTTTCTGTTTTTAATCACTTTTCTATAGTTTGTAGAGGAGATGAGACAGTGGAGAAATAAAGATGGCGGCCATATTCATACTCTCCATTTGCTGACTGTGATTCAACCAACACACTGCTGTGACTCAGTTTAGATAAATGTCAGACTGGCCACAGGAGCGTGTTTTTCCGTACGCGGAAATAAATCTAAGAAAAAATACGCCTCGCCTCATCTGTGGAGACCCCGCAGGGAGATGAACAGAAACGTGGAACCTGCTCGCGTGCGCTCTAAAGCACCTTTAGGATGCGTTAAATTCTGATGTGCGCGCATCAGAGACTGAAACCAAAGCCTGCTGATTCGATACTGTGAAGAATGCCCAACGGTACGTTTGATACTCCCAACACGCAGTGCGCAGCGTTTACACAGCCGTTTTTATTGGGCGATATGAGCCAGCGTGAGGAAGGTGTTTGTGATGCCTTGGGCAGGGACAGAATCTGGTCCTGGGCACATTTGGGCTGATTCAGGAGCTGTAGGCCCCTGGGGTGTGGCTCCGGCCCGCCTTTCTCAGACGCTGTCTCTTTAAATCCAGCATAGGCTCAATTAAGGATTTTATACTGTCCCATATGGATGTGGGATTTAAAAATGGGTCCAATTATGGGCTCCAATATCTATACCAACTCATCAGAGATGGAAGCCTTAAGTCATTCAATCAATGAAAAGAGAAATTTCACCTCCCCAGGACAGATTGATTTACATATTTACAATTGAGACATTTTTTTAGCAACACATACGGAGTGGGGTAAAGATGTAAAACCCACTATAGTGGAGCAATACCTGATGCATTTACAAATGTGAAATGTAGACATAAAGGTCATCTCTAGTTTATATCAGAAGTTTTTATGTATGAATCCAACTAATTCATTACAGAGAAAAGAGAGATGGGAGGCTGAGGTACAGCAGGAACATCAGTTGCTAATTAATTACAGATAAGAGAGAGATGGGAGGCTGAGGTACAGCAGGAACATCAGTTGCTAATTCATTACAGATAAGAGAGAGATGGGAGGCTGAGGTACAGCAGGAACATCAGTTGCTAATTCATTACAGATAAGAGAGAGATGGGAGGCTGAGGTACAGCAGGAACATCAGTTGCTAATTCATTACAGATAAGAGAGAGATGGGAGGCTGAGGTACAGCAGGAACATCAGTTGCTAATTCATTACAGATAAGAGAGATGGGAGGCTGAGGTACAGCAGGAACATCAGTTGCTAATTCATTACAGATAAGAGAGAGATGGGAGGCTGAGGTACAGCAGGAACATCAGTTGCTAATTCATTACAGATAAGAGAGAGATGGGAGGCTGAGGTACAGCAGGAAGAAAATCAGCCCCAAATCAAGGGGTGTCCGGATATTTTTGGCCATATAGTGTTTCATCATGATATCCCAAAGGACCCAAGGGTAGCCATATTAGGGGTAATACCGGAAGGTTTAGAGGGGAGGTCTACAAATTATTTATTACAGATCTTGCTAATAGCAGCCCTGAAGTGTGTTACAATCAATTGGCTAAAACCTGACCCTCCCACATACAATCTTTGGATTCAAATAGTTTGGGAACTCTATGAAATGGAGCAAATAACACACTCGCTGAGGCTTCCTTAAGAGGTGGGAACCGGTAATGGGCCTGCTAATACAGTGAAGATACTTCATTAATATGCACCCTCCCATCTGTCCCTGATATACCCACCTTCCCTCCCTCTCTCCCCCACTTTCCATGATAACTCCTGCGCTGTCTTTGGTTACTGCTCTCACCTCATTATTCTCCCTGGTTTAGCTTTTAATCCCCCTTTTTAAAAATTATTATTATTTTTTATTTTTTATATTTAATTATTGATTTTTTAATTAATATTACTTATTTTAAAAAAGAAAAAAGAAGCCCACTGAGAGAGGAGATCATGTCTGACACAGAGGAGGATGTTCAGGCACCCCACTGAGAGAGGAGACCATGTCTGACACGGAGGAGAATGTTCAGGCATTTGTGGAGGCTGTGGTGACAAGCAGACCCATATCAGCACACAGACTGGATGAGGTCAGAGAGGCTGTACGTAATGACGCAGACCTCCAGATGGTCATCAGTTTCATCAGGAACGGCTGGCCACGGAGAACGGCACAGCTACCGTCACTGCAAGGTTCAACCAGGAACAAGTGCTAGAGAAGGACAGGAAAGCAACACCTAAGCACATCAGTCATGAACAAGCGCTAGAGAAGGACAGGAAAGCAACGCTTAAGCACATCAGTCATGAACAAGCGCTAGAGAAGGACAGGAAAGCAACGCCTAAGCACATCAGTCATGAACAAGTGCTAGAGAAGGACAGGAAAGCAAAGCTTAAGCACATCAGCCATGGACAAGTGCTAGAGAAGGACAGGAAAGCAAAGGAAGCCGACCAGTTCTATAAACGCCGACACTCAGCACATGCTCTGCCTGATCTACACCCTGGTCAAAGTGTGAGAGTGAAACTACATGGAGAGAGAGGCTGGAAAACACCAGCCAAGGTCATAGGTCAATCTCCTGAGCCAAGATCCTACGTGATCAGAACAGACACTGGTACAGTCACTCGTCAGAAAAGGAGACCTCTTCAGGCTGTCCCAGAGTCATCTTTTCCAGAGACGGAAGAGTCCCTCAATCAACAGGCCCTTCTCCAGAGACACCACACCAGCGATGGAGGAGTCCCTCAATCAACAGGACCTTCTCCAGAGACACCACACCAGCGATGGAGGAGTCCCTCAATCAACAGGACCTTTTCCAGAGACACCACACCAGTGATGGAGGAGTCCCTCAATCAACAGGACCTTCTCCAGAGACACCACACCAGCGATGGAGGAGTCCCTCAATCAACGGGACCTTCTCCAGAGACACCACATCAGCGATCGAGGAGTCCCTCAATCAACAGGACCTTCTCCAGAGACACCACACCAGCGATGGAGGAGTCCCTCAATCAACAGGACCTTCTCCAGAGACACCACACCAGTGATGGAGGAGTCCCTCAATCAACAGGACCTTCTCCAGAGACACCACACCAGTGATGGAGGAGTCCCTCAATCAACAGGAGAGACCAGACCTCAGGCCCAGTCGGTGATTCACCCCACCAAGATCTACTGCGCAGCCTCTACCGCCTCTAGGGCTGTGAAACTGACTGAGAGGTTGAGAGGTTAAAACCCCTCTCAGGTTCACAGACAATTTTTTAAAAAATGTCAAAAGACTCAAGTTCAGAAAAAAAAGTGACTGTTGAGTTATAGGAACAGCAACTGTTTAAGGGCAGAATAATCCCTATGTTGCTGCGGATGGAGGGCAATGTCCTAGTTTACAATCGATTGTTCAGAGAACTCAAAGAACAGAAAATGTGTTTAAAAATGCTAAATTGTTTTGTGTTCAAACATTCCACAGAGAAATGTTTAGCTAGAGAGGCTGAGAAAACATTCTTTATTTTCTCTTTGGAAAAGGGGAGATATGGTTTGATCTGGGATTGATTGGTGATGTCCAATTGTGATCTCAGTATCTGGGATTGATGGGTGATGTCCGATTGTGATCTCAGTCTATCTGGGATTGATTGGTGATGTCCGATTGTGATCTCCGTCTATCTGGGATTGATTGGTGATATCTGATTGTGATCTCAGTCTATCTGGGATTGATTAGTGATGTCTGATTGTGATCTCAGTCTATCTGGGATTGATTGGTGATGTCTGATTGTGATCTCAGTCTATCTGGGATTGATTGGTGGTGCGCAGCATCTGGTGCGTAACGTCACTCACTCATGACACTTCTCAATTATGCTAAATGCATCGTGTAGAGCAGCAGTTACAAATGAGTACTTTTCACTGTGTTAATAAATCATATTAATCTAGTAATCATCTCACTCATCATGACACAGAGGACACAGAACACAGTGAGCCACCCCCAGTGCTGGGGTGTGTTTAAAGATTCCTCTGTCCATCTTTAACAATACACCAACATAGTCACTTATGTTAAGTTTTGCATAGATAACTGCCCCTTCAAGTGCATTGTGAGCTCTCCTAACTGAAAACCACGGTTTATATAACATCAGAAAAACTCAGAGCGCACTCAGGCACTATTTTGGCAATTTACATACACTTAGGTTGAAGTCATTAAAACTCATTTTTAACCACTCCACAGATTTCATGTTAGCAAACTATAGTGTTGGCAAGTCAGTTAGGACATCTACTTTGTGCATGACAGAAGTAATTTTTCCAACAATTATTTACAGATTATTTCACTTTTAATTCACTACATCACAATTCCAGTGGGTCAGAAGTTTACATACACTAAGTTGACTGTGCCTTTAAATTTTTAATATTTGGTCGCATATCCTTTGCATGCCATGACTTCCTGATGTCTGTGACCCAAAAACATGAAAAGACTCGATATCTTATTTTCTGGTACTCTTACAAGCGATACTGTACTATACCTTGATGACTAACAGCCATTTTACCAATCATGTATTTCATACTGTTCCAGCATAATTTACAGCTAAAACTAGTCCCACCCCCTAATTCCCATAGAGATCCATTCAAATGCAGAGACGTTATAGTATCACTTGTAAGAGTACCAGAAAATAAGATATCAAGAGTTTTTTGATGTTGGCAACGGTGTTTCTTTTTGCTATTATCATTGTTTGATGTTCTTTGTATCCGTCCATTATCTCCGTCCGTAAGGCTGCGATCACACTGGACGCATTTTAACAGCTGCGGGCGCCTTTTTTAAAATTATTTTCAATGAATATGAAGCGTTTTCTACGATGCTTTTGTGCACCAGGCGCCTCGCGTTTATCCACTCCGGGGGCCTCGCCATTTTACGATTGGTGCGCACGGAGCAGTGTTTTTTCCTCATTGTTGCAGACACGTGCACAGAGCTTGATTAACAAAGCCCGTGTTCACTTACTTAGCAAGTTGTTAAAGGCTGTAGATACAGCATTTCACCCCCTCTAGTGTCTCATATGGAGATTGCATTTCATAACAACACAGAAACAACAATCCAATCCATTATCGTTTTCATTTTAACTGGAGAAATGAAATAAAAGAGAAGCACAAGGCGTTCATAGCATACCGCGTAGCTTAGCTAGCGCGGTTATAGTGAGATCTGCAGGGGAGCCGAAAAAACGAGCGGCACAACACCGGGAACCAAACTCTGACGTCTTAGACAGAGATAAACACTGCGCTCTTTTAAGGCCCGTAAAACTATTTTTGCAATGTTACATTCATAATCAATATTTATTTTTAGGGAAAAGCAATACTTTTATTCTGCATCTTTCATCAAGTGTTATGTAAAAAAAATGTTTTGTCTCCATACAAATGCTGTATCTATAGCCTTTAACCACAACCATTTTTTGCTGATTTTAGGATTGCTCATTTTTCCCAAAAATTTAATTAAAGAGCATTCAGTGCTCTTTTTTTCTTTGGAGGGAACCCCAAATAAACACTGGTCACAGCAAAACCAGACCCACATTGGGCCCTATCTTACACCCGGCGCTAACCCAAACGCAAGTTTCTTTGCTATCTTACACCTGGCGCAGGGTTCATTATAGCCCCTAGCGCTCACATCGGTTAAATACCAAGCGATGTTGTGCCCATAGCAAGTGAACTGGGCGTGTTGGTCTTAAGATGAGGTGTGGCCAGGATTATTTTTGGCGTATTGCTATCTTGAGCCAGCAGAAAGCGCTTGCGCTAGAACCACCAAAAACCTGGTCTAAAGTCATGTCGCAGTTGTTTGCATGTTATTTTAACGGCGCATATAAGTGCGTCTACAGTGGCGATTTTAGGGTTTTAAAACAGGGGGTGCAATGGGCAGAGGAGCAAGAAAGAGAGAAAAGCGAAGTAGCCTATAGCTAAATAACTACATGACCACCTATTGGTTATACATAGGTTTAAATGTTACACATTATGACAACTGTGAATCACCAAAAAAAGCCTACAACATTAGAGCCAACAACGCAGTCGTCACGAACACCGTAAGATCCCAGCTGAGAGTGCTACAGGAGCGCTTATAATGCAGCGTAAGATCCCAGCTGAGAGTGCTACAGGAGCGCTTATAATGCAGCGTATGATCCCAGCTGAGAGTGCTACAGGAGCGCTTATAATGCAGCCTAAGATCCCAGCTGAGAGTGCCACAGGAGCGCTTATAATGCAGCGTATGATCCCAGCTGAGAGTGCTACAGGAGCGCTTATAATGCAGCCTAAGATCCCAGCTGAGAGTGCTACAGGAGCGCTTATAATGCAGCCTAAGATCCCAGCTGAGAGTGCTACAGGAGCGCTTATAATGCAGCCTAAGATCCCAGCTGAGAGTGCTACAGGAGCGCTTATAATGCAGCCTAAGATCCCAGCTGAGAGTGCTACAGGAGCGCTTATAATGCAGCGTAAGATCCCAGCTGAGAGTGCTACAGGAGCGCTTATAATGCAGCGTATGATCCCAGCTGAGAGTGCTACAGGAGCGCTTATAATGCAGCCTAAGATCCCAGCTGAGAGTGCTACAGGAGCGCTTATAATGCAGCGTATGATCCCAGCTGAGAGTGCTACAGGAGCGCTTATAATGCAGCCTAAGATCCCAGCTGAGACGGCTACAGGAGCGCTTATAATGCAGCCTAAGATCCCAGCTGAGAGTGCTACAGGAGCGCTTATAATGCAGCCTAAGATCCCAGCTGAGAGTGCTACAGGAGCGCTTATAATGCAGCGTAAGATACCAGCTGAGAGTGCTACAGGAGCACTTATAATGCAGCCTAAGATCCCAGCTGAGAGTGCTACAGGAGCGCTTATAATGCAGCCTAAGATCCCAGCTGAGAGTGCTACAGGAGTGCTTATAATGCAGCCTAAGATCCCAGCTGAGAGTGCTACAGGAGCACTTATAATGCAGCCTAAGATCCCAGCTGAGAGTGCTACAGGAGCGCTTATAATGCAGCGTAAGATCCCAGCTGAGAGTGCTACAGGAGCGCTTATAATGCAGCGTAAGATCCCAGCTGAGAGTGCTACAGGAGCGCTTATAATGCAGCCTAAGATCCCCGCTGAGAGTGCTACAGGAGCGCTTATAATGCAGCCTAAGATCCCCGCTGAGAGTGCTACAGGAGCGCTTATAATGCAGCCGCATATCACAGCAATCACAGACGACATCATGTCAATTTATCACTTAGGCTGTCGTGTTGTTTTTCTTTAATAACTTGGACAACTACAGTGAGTACATCTTTACTTTTATTAAGAATACCTCGACACTCGTGGTAGTGCTAGCTTAACCAAGACTCCATCTTGTGCCCCTGCACGTCATGTGTCCTCTCAACTCTAATGCGTGCTGACGTAGCTGGTCACGCATACTTAGAGTACACCACATCTCTCTTTCCCAGAAATAATGTTACTTCAAACATTAACCCATTTTTTTCCTTCTCTTTCACAGGTTATAGAACAACATCCCTGCACATAAACATTATCCCGCCCCCCCCCCCCCCCCCTCACAGGTCAAGTCTTTTTGGTTTGATTACTTCTCTGCCAGATCTTGTTCTGACCAATGCAGGTGTGACCTGTGGAATCACTGGAGACATTGTAGGAGTGTTCCTTGTGGTGTTGCGATCATCCACCTCCACCTTGTGGTGTTTCGATCATCCACCTCCACCTTGTGGTGGGTGCTTGCTGCGCCTCGCAGCTGCTGGCTGCTGCTGGCGGCATCGGCACTAGATGATGCCTGTTCCTCCTGTACCCTGTGGTCCGTTGACCAGATACGATCTCGGCGTAGGATGTGCAGATGTCACCGTGCCAGTAGTCTTGGTGTGGGTGATCCACACTTGATCTCCTGGTGCCAAATTGGAACGATTCCTTCCCCCGTGTCTTTGATTGTAGTTACTCACATCCATCCACCTCCTCTCTCTTTCCCTGCGCTGGACTTTCCGCAGGTCCGGGATGTCCGGCTCCAACGCTGCAGGAAAGGTGGGAAGGGTGGTACGCAGACGGCGTCCCATGAGCAACTGGGCCGGGCTATAGCCGTTGCTCAGTGGCGTAGCTCTGTACGCAAGCAGCGCGCGGTAGGGGGTCGGCTGCTTTTTTCAGCAGGTTTTTAACTGTCTGAACGGCACGTTCAGCCTCGCCGTTGCTTTGTGGGTACCTGGGGCTGCTGCAAAGACTCATGTCTCCACCTGAAAACTGAGGCCTGTTGTCTGTGACCACTGTCTCTGGAATGCCATGTCTCACAAACATAGATTTTAGGTGCACTACAATGTCAGCGGACCGTGTCGGGCTCAGCTGAGCGATCTCAATAAATCTAGAGAAATAGTCCACTACAAGTAAATAGTTGGTGCTGTGCAGTGTGAATAAATCTGCCCCTAGCTTCTGCCATGGCCTGTCCGGCAATTCAGAGGGAATTAAAGGCTCTCTCACGTTGGCCCGCTCTTTAACACATGCCCTGCAATTTAACACTAACTCTCTTATTTAACTACTCAGACCTGGCCACCAAACTGCCTGTCTAGCCCGTTCTCTACACTTGACTACCCCTTGGTGGCCCTCGTGTATTTTCTCTGACACACTGTTCCTCATAGGGGAGGGGATAACGAGCCTAGTGCCCCGTAACAACAGTCCATTGTGTATACTGAGAACTGCTCGGTCTACCCAGTATGGTCTTACCATCGCCTCCAGTCTGTTGCGATCCGGCCAGCCCTCTGTGCAGTACTTCATTACCTGTGAGCACACACTGTCAGTGCTCAACTGCTGCCGCAGCTCTGTCAGGTAAGCGTCGCTTGCGGGCAAGTTTTCCATTACACTGTCCACATAGATATTCGTCTCCTCCATCAGCCCGTCACCTGCTGTGGCTCCGCCCTGCTTCAGCGGTGCTCGTGACAGTGTGTCTGCTGTTGTGAGGGTCTTCCCTGGGACATGTGTGATGATATACGAGTATCTCATGAGCCGCATCCTGAACCTCTGTATTCTTGGTGGGAGCGAGTCGAGCGCTTGACCTCCCAGCAGGCTCACGAGTGGTTTATGGTCCGTTTCAAGTTTGAAGTGTAGACCGATGATAAAATCACGAAATCGCTCACATGCCCACGTCAGGGCAAGTGCCTCCTTTTCCACTTGTGCGTAGCGTTGCTCCGTGCTCGTCAGCGACCTGGATGCATACGCCACTGGAGACCACACATCCTGGTGCTTTTGCGGGATTACGGCGCCCAGACCGTACGATGACGCGTCCGCCGATATCTTCAGGTCTTTGTTGGGGTCGTACAGCTGCAGCACTGGCGTGGAGGACAGTTCATGTTTGAGGCTTGTAAAGGCTTTCTGCTGGTCTGGGCCCCAGAACCACTGGTTCTTTTTCGACAGCAGGTCTCTCAGCGCCTTATCCTTCTCCGCCAGGTTGGGTATGAACCTAGCTGGTTCACCATGCCTAGGAAGCTTCTGAGTTCACTGACATTTGACGGCTGGTCCATTTCCTGCACCGCCCGTGTCTTGTCAGGGTCAGGTCTCGCTCCACCTGCGGATATGATGTATCTGAGAAACTTTACCTCTGGCTTACTGAAGTCACACTTGGCTGTGTTCAGTGTGACGCCCGCCTTCTGTGCTCTCTCCAGGACCGTGCACCCTGGCATCATGCTCTGCCTGTGTCCAACCCCAAATGAGGATGTCGTCCATGTGGCAGACGACTCCCTCAAGGCCTGCAGTCACCTCCGTCACCATCCGGTTCTGAAAATGCTCTGGGGCAGAGGCAATGCCGAACGGGAAACGGTTAAAATAATAACGCCAAAATGGTGTTATGAAAGTGGTGTAGTGTGCACATTCTTGGGACAACGGGACCTGCCAGAATCCCATGTTGGCGTCAAGCTTGGAGAAGATCACTGCGTCTGACGGCATGCCCAGGGTCTGGTCAACTGAGGGAAGGACAAACTTTTCTCTGCACACCGCGTTGTTGAGGGGTGAGAGGTCAACGCAGATGCGGATTTCGCCAGACTTCTTTGGTGCAACTACCATGCCTGAACACCACTCTGTTGGCTCCTCTATGCGGCTGATGACACCGAGCTGTTCAATGCGCTCCAGCTCCTTCTTCACTTTTCCCATCAATGGCAGTGGGACACGCCGTGGCACTTTAAGGGAGACTGGCTTGGTGTCTGGATTCAGCTTTATCGTGTACTTTTGCTGTATTAAGCCTAACCCTCTACACAACTTGGGGTAAATTTGCTTTACAGTCTCTAGGTCAATGCTGTCTACTCTAGCCACTAACCTGAGTCTCACTGAAGCTGGTCTGCTCAGCAGCGCCACCTTCAGGTGCTTCAAAACATATATGTCCTCAGTGGTGCTCCTGTCACCGCATTGCAGCACTTCCCTAGCCACCCCCACTACGGTGAGCGGAGTTCCAGGCCCAAACAGCGCTTTCTTCCCTGGAGTAAGGCTGCGTGTGCTTCCTTGTGCTATTTCCCTGTACACCTGCTCCGGCATCACAGTAACATCGGCTCCTGTGTCTATTTTGAAAGCCACTTTTGTGTGCCTCACCCCTACGTCGACAGTCCATGGCTCCTCGCCTGCATCCACTATGCCCAGGAACACTGTGCTGTCTTCAGTGACTGCACTCACTGTCTTTTCTGATTTGCACACCCTGCCATAGTGGCCTCTTTTACCACAGTTGTGGCAATCTGCATTTTTAGCTGGGCACTGAAATTTAGCATGGGGAGGAGTTTTCCCACATTTTGGGCATGACTTGAGCTCTGCTCCACTTTGTGTCTCTTGCCTAGCTTTGCTCTGTTTTTGAAACTGTCCTTTAGTTTGCCCTGCATGCATTTTCGTTTTCTTAAATTGCACTGCGTCTACAATAGCTTTGCTAGCATATGTTCTTTCTCCCCTCAAGTCAATTTGCTGCCTTTCTATGTCCTCAGCTAGTCTGGCCATATTTATGGCTTTCGCCAGATCCAAGTTTCTTTCCATTTGCATTTTACGTAACAGTGCAGCATCTTTTATGTCTACTACAATTCTGTCTCTTAACAGTTCGTCACGTAACAGTCCATACTCGCAGTTTTCCGCCAGCTGTGATAAACGAGTCCGCCGATTCCGTTGGCCCTTGTACTCGCAGGTTGAACTTGGCCCGTTCATAAATAACATTTTTCTTAGGAACGAAAAATGCGGAGAAACCGTCATTAACGCTGCTGTACTGCTGCCTTTGTTCGGCGTTCAAAGTTAGCCCACGTAACACGTCATCTGCTTCATCCCCCATGCAGTAAATTAGCGTGTTCACCTGGTTAGCTTCGGATGATTTGTCGAGGTTACTTGCCACTCGAAAACGTTCGAATCTCCTGATCCACTTCTGCCATTCCTGCGGTTTGGCGAAGTCGAAGGCTTCCGGAGGGCTTATCGAGAACGTCGCGCTGGGGACCGCTGTGTTAGCCGGTTGTGCCGCCGGCTCCGCTCCACGTTGAGCATGTGGCTGCGGTCGCTCTTCCATGCTTCCCCTCGTGTCGAAGCAAACTTATCGCAACTGCCGCTCTGTTCACTCACAGTAGCTCCACTTCTGTGTTGGGTTCTTTTAATAACTTGGACAACTACAGTGAGTACGTTTTCTTTACTTTTATTAAGAATACCTCGACACACGTGGTAGTGCTAGCTTAACCAAGCTTAACTTGTGCCCCTGCACGTCATGTGTCCTCTCAACTCTAATGCGTGCTGACGTAGCTCGTCACGCATACTTAGATTACACCACAAGGCCAAGTCAGTCTATCTTGTTCTAAAAAGATGCACAAATGAACCGGGACCGCGGACAGCGACCGCACCTACGGGTCGCACAATAATGCAACGCGATCCAGCACCACGAGAGTAGATAGCGCGCTCGCATTGCTCCTAAGTGGCGCACAGGCACTGCACACCTGACGAACAAACACTAGCTATTGTTCCCCTCACCCCTTTCCCTGAACTCGGTCATCACGAACACTATATTCTAAGAAAGTAAATTCGCTATACCACTCCTTTCGAAATTTACACACTGGCATCGTATCATTTGTTGTGGACTTTGCTGGGAAATCAATAACGGGTTGATATGGCCCAGATGCTATATTCTGAAGGGCGTTCTCTGGACCGAGGCAGGGATCCCTTTCATTAGGCTCTGCAGGTGCCGGCGCTGGCGCGTTGTTAGTTTGCAGCTCCGCCCGGCCACCGCTAATCCCACCACAGGTGCTAGCTTCATTGGCAACAGCAGTATTTGCTTCATTATTGCAAGCTGATGCAGCTCCTTCACCTTGGCTTTGGGTGTTGATAGGAGGACTGTCAGTTGAGGAACTTTTATTCTTCTTGCTGAAGAATGCATCGATCGTTTTGTTACGTCGTTTTGCCATGACTCGCTCGCACTGTGCTAACATTAACAACAACGCCTGAACAACCGGATGTTGGACGCTACGTCGCGTGCCTGAGTTTAGAGGTCATTACGTGGTTATTTGAAAAATTTGAAATTAATAGAGTAAAACACAACATGATAGAATATACAAATCTGACATCACTTCAAAATGTACAAAAATCATTTTCTTTTCAATGTTTTTTGACATTGATTTGAAAATTGTAATATTTTCATCCCAACAATAGGGGGTGCAAATGTACCCCTGCACCCGCGGTAGGTAAAATCGCCACTGTGCGTCTACATAGGCGTGTGCACAACGCACATACACCCTCCTGTCTGTTCCACACAGGGACGCGCACAAGCATGACTAAAAATATCAAGATTACAATGTGAAATATTATTATTGTGTAGCACATACCTGTCCCTCAGCGAAGGGGAATGCTGCATTAAATTGCTTTCAGCCCACTCCGTCAACATCCAGGCGATGTGCGATGGTATGTGTAAGGTTACTATAGGTTACTATTCGCAATTATCCTGGATCAAGCTATGACTTAGCCTATATTTGCCAATAATTCCTGTAATCTTCTGTGGGGTCAATCTTCTGTTACGGGACAATGGCTATCCATTAACACCCATATCAAGCCTAATGCGCAAATTGTTATTTACACCTAATGTTCAGAACTCAAATGTCCGTCTATTGCAGTGCGCAAGTTTTACATTGAATGACAATTCACGCATTTGGTGTAAATGACAATTTGCGCATTAGGCTTGATATAGGTGGAAAGCCATTTTTATGCATTTTTTTATATAGCCTAAAGATCATCATTGAGGGAGCAGTCGTGATGGACAACATGGAAAACTTGCCGAAAGCTATATGCCTTCTGTTTGGACTTTCATACGCACTGCATCTCAACTACCCCAAGTCCATGAAGCTCACATTCCAGTTCATCCAACAGGTACTCCTCACCCTGGGCCACAGTGAACTAAAACCCAAGTTACAAACATTGAAAAACCAGCTTGCAATGTAAAGAAATGCTGTCAAGTCTACCGTAAGAAGCCATGGCTGCTTTTTAGTTTTTTAGTTTTTCCCACGACGCGCCATGCAGCCGCAGTCACAGTTTGAATATATATCAGTACATGTATATATGAGGTCGTCACAAAGAACACAAAGATGTAGAGTACATAAATGTAGATGTAGAGTACAGTACGTAAAGAGATTGGCTGCAGTCACAGTTTGAATATAGATCAGTACATGTGTATAGATGTAGAGTACATAAATGTAGATGTACAGTTAGTACAGTACATAAAGAGATACTGTAAAGAAAATTACCTCAAAGGGGAGGAGTCAAGTCTACAGTATGGCATGGCTGCTTTTGTTTTTTTGTTTTTCCTATGGCGCGCTGTGCGGCTGCAGTCACAGTTTGAATATAGATCAGTACATGGACCTGTATATCTGAGGTGGTCTCAAAGGAGACAGTTGGGTACACCAATTGGGTATGGCAATGTGTGGCATCTGCAGAATTGTTTTTTTTTTTTTAGCAAGAAGTGTATGTTCACACACACAGTTCACACAAACACACAGACACACACACAAACACACACACACACACACACACACAGACACACACATACATTTTAGAGGCTTGCCAGTTTTAATTCAGCTCTGTATGTGTCATTCACACCTGTTGTTTGGCAAAGTTTTAGATTGTTGCAATCCCTTGCAGAATTGATTTAATAGCAAGAAGTGTATGTGCACACACACACAGTTCACACACTCACCCTCACACAAACACACAGAGACACACGTTTTAGAGGCTTGCCAGTTTTAATGCAGCTCTGTGTCATTTGTGTCATGTGTCATGTGTGGCAAAGTTTTAGATGGATGATAAGAAGTTGCAATGTCAATTATGTTCAACTTTGCAATGTCAAAAATAAAAGACATTTTGTAACATTTAAATGTCTTGTTTGATTTGCTCTTTTTATTAAAGCATAATGTATTTTATGCAATCTTCAAAATCAAAATAGTATAATTAAATTAGAAGAAAATACATTACTTATATTAACAAATTACTTTACGTAGTGATAAATAAGATGTTTATGCATGTTTAACTTAAAGTAGTTAGTTTATTCAACTTAAACTCACGTGATATGTCTACTGCCTCTAATTAAGGTTCTATGTTAATACAACTTAACCTGTTTAGTTTTGCCTTGTGTAAAAACTAAAGTGGTTTAAGGCAACGGGTTTCCACGCAATTTTCTAGTAATGTCAACTAATTTGGGCTAAGAGTGCTACATAGGCCTGTGCACAACGCGCGTACACCCTCCTGTCTGTTACACACAGGGGCGCGCACAAGCGTGACTAAAAATATCAAGATTACAATGTGAAATATTATTATTGTGTATGCGCTGTTAAAATAACATGTATACAACTGCGACATGACTTTAGACCAGGTTAGTGGTGGTTCTAGCGCAAGCGCTTTCTGCTGGCTCAAGATAGCAATACGCCAAAAATAATCCTGGCCACTCCTCGTCTTAAGACCAACACGCCCAGTTCACTTGTAATGGCCGCAAGAATACATGGTAGTTAAACGACGTGAACGCAAGGCGTTATAATGAACCATGCGCCGGGTGTAAGATAGCAAAGACACTTGCGTTTGGGTTACCACCGCTTAGCGCCGGGTGTAAGATAGCGCCCAAAGTATTTCGAACTCAAACGCCATTTAAAGACCGGGGAGAAAGAAGAGAGTAAAAGAAGGAATAAAATGGAATAAAAAAACGTAGCAAGTAGCCTGTTGTGGAGTGGGATGGAGAGAAGAGAAGCTAAAGGTGAAGGGGTGTCGGGAGGAATGGGAATCTGCGAGTATAATCGCACTAACACGCTTAATTCAGTAAAACAGAAAACTGACAAAATGGCGCAATACACGTAATAGGCCCAGGGTATGTTCAAATTTCCCATTTGCGACCAAAAACAAAATTTAAAAAAAATTACTTTTGAACAAGTTTTACGTTTACTCCAGTATTCCTATTATAAACTCCTCAAAAAAAGTTCGGAAACGTTATTTCGGTCGATTATTCCTCCCCTTTAGTAATACCAATTGGTATTGTCTTTTATATCGCTGGAAAGCCTGATTAGTCACCTTTACAACGAGGTACAACATGTAAGGATCATGCATTCGTGGGATGAGCAACACAGCTAACCGTGTGGGTAGCGGCCCAAAAAAATGTGCCAAAATCCCCTGCAATATTCTTCTGTTGGTATTCACTCTCGTTTTGAGTTGCTTGGTGGATTGGATGATTGCACTCTCCCACAGTAATAAGGAAAAAACAACACATATTGGCCATTTTTACACTTTATTCATTTTACACTGTCAGGGACCTCAGTAGCGTGTGGATGATCCATACGCAGTCACAACAGCTTGGCACCTCCTCCTCATGCTGGTCACCAGCCTGGTCACACACTGCTGTGGGATGGCATCCCATTCCTCAACCAGGATTTGCCGCAAGTCAGCCAACATGGTTGCGTTCTGTTCTGTTTTGCCTGTGAGAGAGATACCGCCCCACACCATGACACTGCCCCCATTGAAAGGTGTCACGCGATCTGTGCAGCAATCTGCATAGCGTTCTCCACGCCGTCTCCATACTTTGATCCTGCCATCCAGCTTCCGCAGACAGAACCTTGATTCATCACTGAACATGACGTTGCCCCACATTCTTAGGTTCCACTGTCGGTGCTGTCGACACCAGCGCAAACGGGCCTGACGGTGAAGGGCAGTCATTGCTGGCTTCCTGGCAGCCTTATAAGCACAAAGACCGGCCATGTGCAGTCTGTTCCTCACCGTCTGATCAGAGATCTGTCTGTGGTACCGTTGTGCAAATCTTGCCTGTAAATCTCTGGAAGAAAGCCTACGGTTCCTCAGTGAAGCAAGGGTGAGGCACCGGTCTTCTTGGAGTGTTGTCTTCCGGGGACGGCCACTTTGTGGTCTGTCTTTGACTTCACCAGTCTCACGGAACTTGGTCCTAAGTTTGGAAATGGTACCAGGGCTGACACCAAATAATGCTGCCACTCTGCGTACCGGAACACCAGCTTCCACTTGCCCTATTGCACGGGCCTTATCCTGAAGGGACAAACGTGGCATGTTTATGCTTGGAGCACACACAAACTCAACAAAGTTGCAGGACCCATGCACACAAGTGCTGTCAATTAGATGCCAATCAGGTGCACCTGCCAGCACTTGAAGCTCAAAACGAGAGTGAATACCAACAGAAGAATATTGCAGGGGATTTTGGCACATTTTTTTGGGCCACTACCCACACGGTTAGCTGTGTTGCTCATTCCACGAATGCATGATCCTTACAAGTTTACCTCGTTGTAAAGGTGACTAATCAGGCTTTCCAACGATATAAAAGACAATACCAATTGGTATTATTAAAGGGGAGGAATAATCGACCGAAATAACGTTTCCAAACTTTTTTTGAGGAGTTTATAAGGATTTTACCTCCTTGGATATGACGGAAGTCACATACCCTGTCGTTTGATTAAAAGAGGCTTGGCTATATTTTGACACCAAATGTAGCCTTACGAAAAAACACGACAGACCGAACATTGGGCCTCATTCACCAACCATTCTACCAACAAATTTGTTCTTAAGACTTTCTTTAAAACGTTTTTTTTTGAACATTCTGGCATTCACCAATGTTTTCTTATTTGGGATTTTTCTTGGGTAGAAGAGAAGCTCAGATCCCAAACATCAGTTAATCCCGAAATGTTTGCAAAAAACGTTTTAAGGAAAGTCTTAAGAACAAATTTGTTCATAGAGTGATTTGTGAATGAGGCCCATTGTGTCGAACAGACACTAATCCAGCGTAAATTCTCTATTTATTGGTCTGATGACTTAATATCAGGAAAATAACTGAGTTCTGACTTGGTATTAATAAAGATAAATAAAAGTACCGCGGGAAAGCACAGCTTAATCAAAGTGACAGTTTAGCACTAACATCCGTGGATTCCATTTTAGTGAACGTATTTTCTTAATTGAATTGATATCTGTGTTTATGAAACATCAGTGAATCAGTCCGTGGTTTCATAGGAGAAGTTATTTTCTTTTCCATCCGTTGCAGCCTAATATCTCAGCAATATTGCACGAGATGGAGTGCTATAGTGTACTGTGTGTAGGCTAAGCAAGGCTGTGATACGGTCATAGACACGAGGCCGCATGCCTCCAAATGTGTATGAAAAGAAATCAGATATTTGTAGCAAATAGATTTTCCCACGCGGCAATAATTGGCATATAGGCCAATCTCTTGAATGTATATATATGGATAGAATAACAGTTTTGTTGGACATAATCTAATCAAACATTTGTATGGGCCTTCAATTCAGTTATTTGCTCTATAATGAAGCAGTTTGGATTTGTGATCAAATGTAGAATATGGGCAGAATTTACAGAACGTGACATGTTACTGTTGCAATTTTTGTGTTGTCCCTCCATTTTAGGCAATAGTAAGAACTAACACAAATTACCCTAAATTGATTTCTACAGTGTTAAAGCCGGTGGTAATTTGTTAAATGGTGTGGTCGACTGTATCCTATTGTATTGAATTCGTACTAGTTTCAATAATATTGAATTCAGCAACTACTTTAGTTGCAAGAATTGAATGAAATATATTTTTGTACCACAAGGTGGCAGTATTTAGCCGTGTAGCAGAAAAGCCACTGGAAAAGCGAGAAGAGTCTGGCTGCAGACATCCACCGTCAAGCCCCACGTCCACCGCCAGGCCGAGGTATGTCACAGGCCGACAACACGGCTTCCTACAACACCTATGCTGTTGTAACGCGTCGGTAGTGTGGCGGCAAAGATGTTCTTTTAAAAACTACAAATTGCCTACGGTCAAATAGGTCAAGATTTAAAAATAATAGAAGACAGCCAGAAAAAGAAAATAAGGTAAAATAAAAATAATTACAATAAACGCTATTAGCTAGTGGTGCAGCAATAGGTAATTTAAACTTATCGTTATCAATCAATGAAATTGTAGGCTACTTATAGTTATAGCAGTGGCGGCAGCCTACCGTCGGCTGTGTGGCGGTTCTTTTAAAACCTCCCTTACGGTCAAATACGTCAAGATCATAGAAGACAGCCAGAAAAGTAAAATAAGGTAAAATAATAATTATAATAAACGCTATTAGCTAGTGGTGCTATGGTGCCGCAATAGGTCATTTAAACTAACGTTATCAATCAGTCAAATTGTAGGCTAGCCTGGCGTAGGCTACCGTCGAAATGCCACTATCTTAACAGTTCGGGCATGAGCCCGAGTTACGTGAACTCCTGTGAGGTTATGTTTAGGGGTTGTGGGTGGTGTACGGGAATCACGAACTCACAAAAACCAGGGGGTCTTTGAATTCGACATATATCTTGGTTATTACTTTGTAGTACATTCCGGTTCGTGTGCTCCCTTCGAACCACGTCTTTACCCCGAGGTGTGAGCATGGACGCCTGGCCAATCCTAGCGCTTGAATGCTATGCAGGGCGTGTCTTGCCAAGAAAAGCAGTGGGACGCGTGACGTCATATCCTACTACCCTCACACGTGATGTTTTTGGCCTATCACAGCCCTAGCTTATGCATACTAATGAGATACCGTTATGCTGTTGTAACCGAGAAACACGGCACCAGACATAGCTCCCTTGGGGCCTGAGCATGGACCTGGAAGTTGCGTCATGTGCCCGGCGTCACTTCCGACCACGCGCATGGACCTTTTCGTTACTTCCCCCATTCTGTTTGCAGAACACACTAAACGAGCCGGACGTGTCTTCATTTGTCCAAGCAAGTTTGTTCTTTTTTCTAATAAGTGGATTTCAACGAGCCGACATCTGCCAACAAGGTAAATGATGCCAATGTACTGTTGGAACCAATGACGTTAACGTTAAGCAGCACACAACTTAAATACTAGGAGTTGGCTAGCTAGCTCACGTTAGCAAATTAGCACTAATGTTACTAACTTGTATGTTGTTTTTTCCATTGCTATGTTTATTTGTAGCGCAGCAAACGTTTGCAATCATGATAAGTCATGAATCATAATGTTTGTGTAACGTAACTAGCTAACGTAAGCTAACGTTAAGTAGTAGCTAGCTTTCTAGCCATTAGTGTTTGTCTAATGGCAGTTAAGTAACGACATACTCTATATATTGTTTGTTTTACAAACATTAGCACTAAAATTAATATCAGTTTTATGTGTGTTGCTAATGTAACGTTAACGTTATGTATGTAACGTTAGCCGCCTACTGTAGTTAGATGCCAGCTCTCTGTTCTCAAGTCGGTCTTTTAACATTTGCTTACTCGCTACAATTGTTTTTTGTGTGTGTGTGTGGGGGGGGGGGGGGGGGTGTAATGTTATTATTGGCAATCATTATTTGTACGAGTTATTGTACTGTATTAAATAGAGCCATTTTAAATGTTATTGTACTTATTCTGTTATGTTTTTTCTTTCTTTTCTTTTTTTTTTTTTACAGATGCATCATTCCATTCTCCAGGGCAATTCAAATTTAGAACTTGACAGATGCACAACCTGCTGCAATTTATATCACTGTCCACTTTGCCTGACCTTCAAACCCACAAAACTTAATCGATTAAAGTCTCATGTATATTTCCATCTAAAACATGCACTGACTTTCAAATGTATGTTTGTTTAAACAATTGTTAGATTTTAGTAATTTCAAAGTGTGTTTAGCAACATGTTTCAGTTTGAAGTAGAATCTGTATGCCCCAACATATTGGAGACATAGGTGCTGAACGGCCTGGGAAATGAGCTATGTTCATTTCCTCCCCCTCCCGCATTAAGTACTCATTGTCACCTGCATGAATGCCCCCCCGAGTTTCCTGGGAATCCTAGCCTGGTAGAATAACGTGTGAAATAAAGTTATTGATCTAAGCCCTGAGACAGGAAACTAGGAAGAAGAACCAGAGATAGGAGTGAAGTAACATAGCCACAAGACTTCCCTGTCTAGCCTACCTTTTGTTATCATCTACATGACATTTCCTGTTTTCTGTGTATAAATGCTGGGCCGGTTTGGAGTGTAAGTAATGTTAGACTAGAAGCTGACATAAACATCATGCTAATAAAGAAGTTATAGCTACTGTCTCATCACGGAACCGATTCAAGACCCTCTTATTTCTTGAACGTAATTGCAAGTACCGGCAACGAACAGAAGTGTCATTGAGAAATACAAAGCAATTCTTCACCATTTAAACAATTAGATGGTGTAAGATATTCGTACTGTCAACAAGATGCATTATGGTTCATTTGTAAGTTAGTGGACACTTTCATGCAAGACAGTCCAAAAGTGTTTTCCAGATGCCCCGTGTCCTGGGAATGGAGGAGAGCGAGGTGGCCAAGGCCCTCATTGCATACACCCGGCTCGCTGACGTGGTTGGGGAAGCAGAGCACAACGAGATTGTGGGACCATTTGTTTTTATTTTCAGTAACCAGCAGGATATGGAGCGATTCTTAATTGAAATTGTGGACCACAGGTGTTACATAATTTTCTGTCTTCTTCCCTTACAGACTGTAAGGACTACTAGTAAGGACTACTCGTGTTATATAGTGTACATAAATATATACACTACTCACAAAAAGTTAGGGATATTTGGCTTTCGGGTGAAATTTATGGAAAATGTAAGTTCACGCTACAGTGATATTATACGTATCATGAAAGTAGGGCATTTAAGTAGAAGCATGCAATGGTGATTTCCTCATCTCAAACAATTTATTGAAACAAAAGCCAACAACAGTGGTGAGTATACCACAACAAAAATGTCAATGTCTTAACTAACTTGTCATGTGCCCTTGAGCATCAATTACAGCTTGACAACGACGTCTCATGCTGTTCACAAGTCGACTTATTGTCTGCTGAGGCATGGCATCCCACTCTTCTTGAAGGGCGGCCCTCAGGTCATTGAGGTTCTGGGGTACAGAGTTACGAGCCTCTACACGGTGAGTCAGCTGATCCCATAGGTTTTCTATGGGATTCAGGTCTGGAGAAAGTGCAGGCCACTCCATTTGAGGTACCCCAGTCTCCAGCAGCCTTTCCCTAATGATGCGACCTCGATGAGCTGGAGCATTGTTGTCCATGAAGATGAAATTAGGCCTGTGTTGTTCATGCAGGGGCACAATGACTGGATTAATGATGTTATTCAGGTAGTATGGGCTTGTCACTGTACCATTCACAAAGTGTAGGGCAGTTCTGTATTGACTAGACACACCTGCCCACACTGTAACACCGCCACCACCAAAGGGTCGTCTGGTGACAACAGTGGCTGATGCATAGCGCTCTCCTTGACGTCTCCAACATCGTTGGCGGCCATCATTTCTGCTCAACGTGAATCGACTTTCATCAGAGAACAGCACTGAGGCCCACTGGTCCCTCGTCCAGCGTAAATGCTCCCTGGCCCATGCAAGACGATGACGCCTGTGCCTGGTGGTGTGGTCAGGTACCCTTGCAGGTCGTCTAGCACGCAGACCACGCTGATGTAAACGGTTTCGAATGGTCTGACGTGACACTTGGGTGCCTCTCACCTCCCTTAAATGTGCCTGGAGTTGAGTGGCATTCATCATCCGGTTCCGCAGGGCACTGTTCACAATGAAGCGGTCATCAGTGTGGGATGTGGCCAAAGGACGTCCACTTCTATGCCTTTCTGTGACTCTTCCAGTCTCTCTGTATCTCTGTTGCAACCTGCTGATGACACTCTGTGACACTCTAAGCTCAGTGGCCACTTCCCTCTGAAAACATCCTGTTTGAAGGCTCGCAATGGCGAGGTACTGTTGATCAATTGTTAGGTGTCGTCTTGGTCTCATGATGTCAAAATGTGAACAGCATGATGAAGAGGACTGTTTAAATACCAATTCTAATTGAACCAGGAAATTTATTGGTCGATTCATGGATCAAACACCTGTTGTGAATTTTGCCGTTCAGCTCCTTGTTAGAGAACAGCAAGTTGTGCAAAAAGTACTGAAACATTGAATAGTTGGACATGTGCATTCAAAAGTTTAGAGAAGGTCAAATTAATTTCACCTGTAAAGGTTATAGTGCATTTTAGGTTCATCCTGAAATTTCACCCGAAAGCCGAATATCCCTAACTTTTTGTGAGTAGTGTATATAGTTTTAGATTGCATGGGTGTTCAGTGTGTCGTGTAAGTTCTTATTGGTTGTCCTTTT
Source organism: Synaphobranchus kaupii (assembly GCA_029718625.1). Taxonomy (NCBI): domain Eukaryota; kingdom Metazoa; phylum Chordata; class Actinopteri; order Anguilliformes; family Synaphobranchidae; genus Synaphobranchus; species Synaphobranchus kaupii. The sequence goes on from JAINUF010000025.1 coordinate 4,850,860, forward strand.
TTCCCTTTATTTTCTTATTAGACTATTGATATTCCAAATAAAATTAAATAAAGAATTTTACAAATTATTAATTTGTGTGGTTGCTAAAGTCTATGGCTGCCTAATCTGTTCTTCTGTCATTCCATCATTTTGTGTTATTTGTACTTTTAAAGTTCCCTGGTAGACTATCATATAAAGTGATGAAGAAAATGTTAGCCATATTCCCTATTCCTATATCACACATACACCTCAGCACAAATAAACCTTGCATAAGGTCATGGAATCTGTCCATGGTTCTGCAATGCTTAAAACATGCCTTCTGTCAGAAATTGTACAGTGCTGCACAATCATTTGTATTTAGTGTTGCACAGTGTTTAATGGTATGGACAAAGAGTTCAACATTGGGAACAGTCTGCTGGCTTGTATTGAGATGCCTATTATACCTCAAAATAACATTTTCAAAAATCTAGCAAGGTTCATAATATACATATAAACCCTTAGATCACTACTGAGTTTGTAAATTAAGTTTGGAACTGTGACGACTCCATAGTTGGATACATCAATAATGTCGATGAAGCTGTAGTGTAGACTTGCAGTGACTGCTAGTAGGTGTGGTTGAATTGTGTTGAAAGCACTGAGGATGTAGTAGTACTTTATTGATCCCACAATGGGAAATTTCTTCTTCAATCGTTACACTCCAGTAATACACAGTAAATATAAAACGTGTACATTATTACAGGGAAGCCAGACCAGAGAAGGGATCAGCTATTCTTTTGTTAAAGTGGACAGTGATACAATTTGCAGCAGGTTGTGCATCTGTCAAGTTGTAAATTTGAATTTCCCTGTAGAATGGAATGATGCATCTGTAAAAAAAAAAAAACATAACAGAATAAGTACAATAACTTAACACGTTCGTACAAATAATGATTGCCAATAATAACATTACATGTTGGCTATCTGTTACATACATAACGTTAACGTTACATTAGCAACACACATAAAACTGTTTGTAAAACAAACAATATATAAAGTATGTCGTTACTTAACTGCCATTGGACAAACACTAATGGTTAGAAAGCTAGTTACTACTTAACATTAGCTTACGTTAGCTAGTTACGTTACACAAGCATTATGATTCATGACTTATCACGATTGCAAACATTTGCTGCGCTACAAATAAACAGCAATGGAAAAAACAACATACAAGTTGGTCACATTAGTGTTAATTTGCTAACGTGAGCTAGCTAGCCAACTCGTAGTATTAAGTTGTTGTCTGCTGCTTTACATTAACGTTATTGGTTTCAACATAACATTGGCATCATTTACCTTGGTGGGAGTTGTCGGCTCGTTGAAATCCATTTATTACGAACAGAACAAATTTGCATCGACAAAGAGTGATGTGTCCGGCTCATCTGTTGTGTTCGCAAACAGAATGGGGAAATAACGAAAAGGTCCATGCATGTGGTCGGAAGTGACGCCAGGGCACATGACGCAACTTCCAGGTCCATGCTCAGGCCCCGAGGGGCCTGGCGGTGGACGTGGGACTTAACGGTGGATGTCTGCAGCCAGACTCTATTGGAATATTTTAGCCATTAAATGAATCTTGTTTCGCGTCGTATCACAATGCCCGTGCAACAACAACAAAAAACACGCATAATTGGGGAAGACTTGATAATACCCGCGATCAAAGATTATTGTTCGGGAAATGGAGGCAAGGATGCTGCCCGGAAAATTGACCTTTGTCAAACAATACGGTCAGTAGAAGAATATCGGACATGGCCGAGGATATAACTGAGAAACTGCTTGAACAGGTAAAGGCCAGTCCCTTCTTTGCGTTATAATTATATGAAAGTAGCCTACAGATGTAGCTAATGTGCACATACGATCGTCACTAAGTCAACTACAACCCTGAATCAACAAATTGTGCAGGAATGTCCATGCACATCGAGTGAGGGTAACGTTTATTTTGTTGTGAGATTTGCACTTTTTGCCACTTTTTGAGAGGTTTAAGTTAAAATGTTTCTTCAGTTTTATTTGTGTAGCATCACTGATTTTATATTGTTTACATATATGCACTTCACACATACTGCATGGCAGTCTATTTATGGGGAGATAAAATCCCCAATAGAGCGATATCTCTACTTTTCGTGAATTTAGCTAGGCTACTACTTGCTGGAGTGTAGCTGGAAACAGACAATGTTACTGAACAGAAGAAAAAAAAAAGTTAGGCTATTGTACAGTGCCCTAAACGCACAAACTACAATCTATTAAAAAAACGCGTTTTGGAATAATTAGGTAATTGACGAGTGTGTGAAACAGAATGATCGCAATATCATTGAATAATGTCAACCAAGGTTACTAAACAATTATATCACATTAAAAAATTCAATATCATTTACAGTACCCAGGTGAAAAAGTAGTATACTTTAGTGTAATAAAAATATTAAGTGGACTATACGAAGGTTATTACAAGTATGATTTTACATTAGGCATTTAGCAGACGCTCTTATCCAGAGCGACTTACACAACTTCTTATTACATTTATCCATTTATACAGCTGGATATATACTGAAGCGATTCAGGTTAAGTACCTTGCTCAAGGGTACAACGGCAGTGTCCGGCTGGGAATCGAACCTGCAACCTTTCGGTTACAAGTCCAGTTCCTTAACCATTATACTACACTACTATACTACACTACACTACACTACATACTATACTTATCCCTTTTCTACTTAATTTGAAGTATGTTTAAAATGTACTTTTAAAAAGTGTACTTCAACTATAGTCTCAAACATACCATAATACTTTTTAAAGTTTCTTTCAAACGCACTGGTGACATAATGGAATTGTACTGCAAGTGTATTTAAGATACCGACAAATCATACTTTTTGTTAGTGTACTTAAATATACTTAAGTACACTAAAAATAGTCCCATTTTAACATACACACTGCACTTGAAGTACACTTAAGTACGACTTAAGTTCTACATTGGACTACTTTAAGTATACTTAAAGCGCTGCCAATTTAGCAAAAGTACATAATTAGTACAAAAACTACTAAAAGTAGGCTATACTTTGAAAAAGTTTATTTCAAGTATAATTTTTTCACCTGGGATAATAATGGTTATTATAGGTTTTTTATTATAATTATTTTATAAAATGTATTTATTTTACTTTTTCTCCCCAATTTAGTCACCAGTTAGGCCTATTTAATCACCCGGGCCTAGATCATTAATGTGCAATTGCATTTTGTTGTTCTATGAGCAGTAGGCTATCATTGATGGAAAATTACAACTTGTAGAATAAGAATATACTGTGCATGCTGTGAGTGTCAATGGATTAATAGAAAACAGGTATTTACATAGTTAAAAACAGAGCTAAAAACATTTAACCCGAGCTAGTTTTTTTAATGTAGGGTAGCTGTCACTGGTGGAGATGGGCGGGGCAAGAACTTGATACGTCAACACAGATCCAAGGGGCAGGTCTCCGAACTCAGTTGAGACGTAATCCACTGGGTGCCTGTTTGATGCTAGCATTAGGTTATAAATTTGGCTGTTGCTTCCAATCGCTGCAAGGTTCTTTTGGAGGTCTTGAGCAAATTTATCACATGGTAATGGGACTGGAATAGGGCAGTAAAGGTTAGGCATGATGGCATCACATGATCTTTTGTACTTCTTGGAAGGGGCATTGCCAATAGGTGGTTTCAATTTTGAAACTGTTACAATGTTAATTGGCTTGGGTGTTAGGCCTAATGTACGGGAGGGAACATGCCATGTTTGCGGCAAAGAGGTTTTACTGGTTGTTGGTGGGACTGATTTGCAACCTAATTTAATAAAGTGTGCAAGTGTGTACAGCAGCCCATTCTGGTGATTGCAATGTCCCAGGCCAGCTTTGCAGTTGCACTTTGATTGACCAATGAAAGGGCTCTCAGACAGGAACTCCACCTGGCAAAACAGTCTCAAGTGTGTTGGTTGAGGAATCAGGGAACAGAATAATTAAACAGTGCAGATATGCTTTCTTAAAACACAACACTGTGCCTTGCCTTTAAGCAGCCACAAGAAAACAGAATAATATGGATTTTCCATTACATAGAGATCCAACATTATGGAAGTGTTTTTTTCAAAACTCTATAAGTTTAGTGAACATAAGCTCTATTATATAGGCGTCATTCCATGTCATTTCATACACCATGATATACCCACCATCTCAGATTGTTCTGAAATGTTTCCTGTAGTTAAAAACAGTTAAGATAAGTATTCATGTAACATTATTTTGTATAACTATAATTTGAGAAATAAAGCCGATTGATTGCACCCAGATTGGACATTTCAGCTTGATATAGTTCACATAATAATCATTAAATATAGCACCCTAAGTCCAACATGCAACAAAATCCATCCTACTGATGATTTAGACATGAAGAATCTAAATAAATTGCCTCTCCCAAACCCCATCCTAATCTCATTATATGGAATGTAGACTATGGGGTCAACACTTTAACAGTATATGGAATGACCCATAGACCTATTCCAATGTGTAATCAGCTTCCATGATGCATTATAAGCAAAATATTGCATATAGCGGGTTTATGGATTTTCAACAAATGGAGGCTATTGAACTGTACTGTGATATTTCACCAAATGGTGCTCGACTAGCTGATAAATGTTTATGTTGTATGGTCTCATCCAGCAGGGAAAGGTTTAGCAAGCATAAATGCTAGATGCTGCGAACTGGGCAGGCTGAACTTGAGCACTTATCTCTGTTAACCAGCTACCTGAGCGAAATGATCTTGCCCTCACAACACTGCCTGCCTCGCTCCTTCTCACTGTAAAACCATTGCATTGGATGATCTAACATTAGCACACAAGCAATACCAACACATCAATTCAAATCAAATTTTATTTATAGAGCACATTCCAGACAGAAAGCAACTCAGTGTTCTTTACACAAATAATTCACAGAAAACATACAACAAATAAAATAAAAATAACATAAGTATGTACCATAAAATCAAAGTAAAACAATCAAAAAATGTCTTATTCAAAAGCTGCACTGAAAAGATATGTTTTCAGTTTTTTTTCTTGAAACCGTGCAATGTTTCAACTGGCAGGTTATACCAAAGAGAGGGTGAGTAGAAACTGAAAGCTAATGCCCTACAGTTTTGGTTCTAACTCTTGGAATAATTAAAAGACCCGTGCCAGATGAACAAAACAATCTCGGAAGCCAGGTATAGCCAGAGCGAAACGTTTTGGCCCATATTGCGCTTCACTTTGACTTGTCTGCTAGGAGGTATGTAGCTAACGTTGTCATAAGAATTTCTACTTACCGTGAAAAATCCCAGACTCGTTTACATTTTAGGACAGATGTTACGTCAATCTGTTACCACGGCGGCACAAGTCAGCAATTATATCGAGAAATACCATATTTGGAAACAAAAAAAGGCTAAACAAATCAATCAAAAGCCACTGTATCCGAACATACTACGTCGCGGCTCGCAATGAGCACGGGCAGAGTGAATCAGGACAGCATAATGTCGTCATTTAATTTCACAGAAAAGAAAGAGCTTAATTACAAAAGAAAGTGAACTGGTAGGCTAGCCTCGTGTAAGGCACTTGTGCTCACTGACTATCTAAGTAATGATAGTTATTAAGTTCTCAATGCCCCTTGCATTGTATGCGAATTGTGTGGAAGAGTTTGCTAGTTCTAGTGCTACCCCTTTGTACATTGTGGCTGTGGCTGACAAAAGTTAACAATAAATAATGTTATTAGGAATAAATTTGCCTCCTGCGTGAACTGTGCATAGCTGAATAGACTGTATTTTAACGTCGGTCATATGGTGGTACTTGGAGAGCCAACTACTTTCTCAGGTGGTACTTGGTGTAAAAAGGTTGAGAACCACTGCTCTAGAGTACAAGATTATAATCTGTGCCAATAAGTGTCGCGTGATGGACCTTGGACTTTCTCCATTGTTATCGGTGATGGTAACAGAATCGGGTGTTCAAACTCAAACGCCATTTCACAGACTGAGGAGAAAGAAGAGGGGGTAAAAGAAGGAATAAAAGAACGGAGTAAGTAGCCTGTTGTGGAGTGGGATGGACAGAAGAGAAGCTAAAGGTGAAGGGGTGTGGGGAGGAATGGGATTCTGCTAGTATTAATCGCAATAACACGCTTAATTGATTAATATAGAAAACCGACAAAATGGCGCAATGTAGGTGTAATAGGCCCAGGTTATTTTCAAATTTCCCATTTGGGACCAAAAATAAAAAGTAGATAAATGTACTTTTTAAAGTTTTACGTTTATTTCGGTAGCCTATTTTATTTTCTTGATAGGCCTATTTTGTGACCATTTTTACCACGTACCCTGTCGTTTGATTAAAAGAGTAGGCTAGGCTAGGCTACGCGGGGAAACACAGCCTAATCAAAGTGACAGTTCGGCACTAACATCAGTGGATTAAATTTGAGTGAACGTATTTTCTTAATTGAATTGATATCTGCGTTTATGAAACAATGTCCATATTAAATCAGCCAATCAGGCCGTGGTTTTGTAGGAAAAGTTAATGTCCACCCGGTGTAATATTTCAGCAATATGACACGAGAGTGAGAGTCCTCCCGTTCAGCACGGCTGTGATTGTGTGATACGGTCGCAGGCACGTGACCGCCTCCAAACGTGTCTGAAAATATTTGACACATTTGGAGAAAATAGATTTTCCCACACGGCAATAATTGGCCTATAGGCCCGTCTCTTGCATTGACATTTATGGATAGAATAACAGTTTTGTTGGACATATCAAATATTTGTATGGGCCATGTGTGGACACTGAGGTCAATTCATTTTTAAGCAGTTTGGATTTGTGATCAAATGTATAATATGGGCAGAATATACAGAACGTGACATGTTATTGTAAAAGTTTTTGTGTTGCCCCCCCATTTTAGGTGATAGTAAGAACTAAGAGACATTACCCTAAATTGATTTCTACTATATTAAAGTCGGTGGTCGTTTGTTAAATGGTGCTTGTTTGAATCCTAATGTATTGAATTCGTACTTGTTTCAATAACATTAAATGCAGCAACTACTTTAGTTGCAAGAATTTAATGAAATGTTTGTATTTTTGTACCACAAGGTGGCAGTATTTAGCTGTAGCCTGTAATGTAATGTAAAAAGCCTGTAATCTCAAAGCCACTGAAAAGCAGCACCATGTCAATGCGAATCTCTACATTATGCACATAAAGCACCGATAAAAAATTATCTTGAAATGTCAATAAAGAAAACCGCATTCATGGACATAACAGCTATTTTGAATAATAGCCACACAAAGGGCGCTACTAACTCACTTAGCTAATATGGGGGATTAGGGTCCATCTCACTGAGCTCTACGGTTCATCTGTTATCGCACTGAAGTGGTTTTGTTAGTTAAAGAGCAAAAACACTGACAAAATTTTGTTAGCTCATTGCAGTCGTCTTTGAACATTGGGCCACACGCTGTTTGTACACAATATTATTTATTTTACGGTCTATGTGACGCCGCCACTTTTGTTCCAATACAACAAACTATTTTGAATATTTTTGTTATTAATATTTTTCTTTAAAACCAGTGGATTTCTCTTGTCTAACAGCATTTTTAATTCTCACGAGGGAGGTTCTCGAAAAGGTTTATTTTACATTTGAATATTTATTTTATATGACTAGTTTGAATTCATGTGAGAGTTCATGTTATTTATTTTGAACATTTGAGTTTTTTAAATATATATTTGCCAGTCTGTATGTTGATGCTATTGATTTTTATTTATTTCAGTTGGTTATTATTATTACCTATTATTATTTTTGATCAATTCCATTGAATCTTTAATAAAATATTGCACAATCAATATACAGTGAGCACCATAATTCATTGGACAGTGACACATTATTTGTTATTTTGGTTCTGTACTCTAGCACTGAGTTTGAAAAGATGCCATGACAATGAGGTTGAAGGGCAGACTGTCAGCTTTTATTTGAGGCTATTTTCATCCATATCGGATGAACCGCTTAGAAATAATAGAACCTTTTGTACATAGTCTCCCCCCATTTTCGGGCATCAAAAAATATTGGACAGTTTAACATAATGTAGAATAAAGTAATAGTATTTTTAATATTTGGTCGCATATCCTTTGCATGCCATGACTTCCTGATGTCTGTGACCCAACAATAACAAAAGACTCTTGATATCTTATTTTCTGGTACTCTTACAAGCGATACTATAACTTCTCTGCATTTGAATGGATCTCTATGGGAATTGGGGGGTGGGACTAGATTTAGCTGTAAATTATGCTGCAATTCATGGTTAGCGAAATGGCTGTAAGTCATCAAGGGTCTGAGGTATCAAACGAGCCTCAACCATCCTTCTGCTGCCAGATATGCAGTAGATATGGATGGATCGCTTTAAGGGTTGTTTCTCCTGACAAATTTTCCTTTTGAACTCCATGGAAAAATCATGAGAAGACAGGTAATCAAGTCAGGAGAAGAAACCCTTCAAGTTATCCATCCATACCTACTGCATATCTGGTAGCAGAGTGATGCTTTAAGGCTTGTTTGATACGTCAGACCCTTGATGACTTAGAGCCTTTTAGCCAGCCATGTGTTCCATACTGTTCCAGTGTAATTTACAGCAAAATCTAGTCCCATCCCCCAATTCCCATAGAGATCCATTCAAATGCAGAGAAGTTATAGTATCGCTTGTAAGAGTACCAGAAAATAAGATATCAAGAGTCTTTTGTTATTGTTGGGTCACAGACATCAGGAAGTCATGGCAGGCAAACTATATGCGACCAAATATTAAAAATGATTACTTTATTCTACATTATGTTAAACTGTCCAATATTTTTTGATGCCCGAAAATGGGGGGGGACTATGTACAAAAGGTTCTATTATTTCTAAACGGTTCATCCGATATGGATGAAAATACCCTCAAATTAAAGATGACAGTCTGCACTTCAATCTCATTGTCATTGTATGCTTTCAAACTCAGTGCTAGAGTACAGAACCAAAATAACAAACAATGTGTCACTGTCCAATTAATTAAGGTGCTCACTGTACATAAATGCTACACAATGAATATATAGTTTAGCACTGGCATTATTTATATAAAACAGTTGTTCACCTTTACCAAGGGTGCATAGATTTTTGAGGCGAGTATAGTACTTGTTTACGGTTCATTTTTAATTCCAGATTACTTCTTGTCAGCACTAGTGTGTGTGTGTGTGTGTGTGTGTGTGTGTGTGTGTGTGTGTGTGTGTGTGTGTGTGTGTGTGTGTGTGTGTGTGTGTGTGTGTGTGTGTGTGTGTGTGTGTGTGTGTGAGTGAGTGAGTGAGTGAGTGAGTGAGTGAGTGAGTGAGTGAGTGAGTGAGTGAGTGAGTGAGTGAGTGAGTGAGTGAGTGAGTGAGTGAGTGAGTGAGTGAGTGAGTGAGTGAGTGTATGCCTTTGTGCAAAAAAGACAATATGCCTAATGATTGATCAACATGGAGAGATACTGTATATCTCTCCTCCCTACCATCTATAAAGTGTTCATGAAGTGTATTCTAGCCCGTGTCCTTCCATGGCTGGTCGAGGCTAATATCTTCTCCCCAAAGCAGAAGGCCTATATCAGGCAGGGAATGAATGAGCACGTGTTTTGTCTTAAAACAGGGATTGATGATTTCAAGCATGAATCCTGCAGGCTGTATTCAGTCTTTCTGGATTTCTGAGATGCTTTTGGTACTTTGGCTCACAATGTTATGATCAGCTCATGAGAGGAAATACATTTACCTCAAGTGTTTATTGACATTGTTAAAGATGTGTATAATGGCTCTTTTATTCATGTTATCTGTGGAAAACAGCTCACAGACCCTATACCTCTCCAGGTGGGCATTAAAACAGGCTGTCCATGGAGTGCAGTCAATTTTGTGATTGGCATCAATCAGTGGTTATAGTGGCAGTGTCTATGTGCCCCTCCCAATGTGATTTCCCCCCATACAGGGGTCTGCAGATTATGTCCAGTTAGCCTCTCCTGATGAGAGAGTAATGAAGCGCTTGCTCTCTCCAACTGACTCTTTTTTTGAGTGGTCAGGTTTGGAGGTGAAGGGCTCTAGGTGTGCTGTTTAGTATGAGAGGAGGAGTGGGGGCAACCGTTGGGATAAAAGCCCTGTGTTCACTACAGCATCAAACCAGATTAGTGTATATTCTCTTCATGAGACATATACTTACCTTGGACATAAGTTTAATATAGCTGGTGAATGGAGGGAGCAGGTTAATGACATCATCTCTGAGTTTACTGCCAGGCTGCATATGATTGATATTTCCCCTCTACTGCTGACTATGAAGTTAGAGGCAATTAGACAAGTGGCTCTGTCTGAAATTCAACATCTTTTCTCAAGTGTCCATATTCCACCCAATGTGCTATTTGAGCTGAATAATAAAACTATATGGTTAGTCAGGAAATGGTTTGGCTTAAATACCCACACCACCAGAGACATTATTTTTCACACCAAACAGGAGGGAGGTTGGGAGTGCTGAATGTGGAATGGATCTACACTGCTACACGGCTCTCCCATCTTTTTAACATGCTGAACAGTGATGATTAAACAGTCAGAGAGCTTTCTAGAGCCTCGTTCTTTCTGATATGAGGCGTCGCAAGGTTCTCTGGCTAGCGAGTCTGATCCAACCTTTCTGGGCTTCCAGAGGAAATCCAACGGCAAGATGGACACACGCTCAAGCAAGTCTTCCCTCTGCTGATCATTCTGTATCACATTATATATTTAATAATATTGCAAATGATGAGGAGATTGTCTGTTTAGGAGGTCGGCTGTAGTTTTGACTCCAGTGTAGAAGAAGCCTTCCTCACTAAGGTAATGAAGTATCAGCCTCTGGTTTCAGCTCTGGAACAACTCAGCTATAAATGTAGGTTATAGTTTTTATATTTGGCAGCCTTGGTAATATTCATAGACTAGTGGTGAGGGGTCTGCAATTAGCTGGAATGCAAAAATTGTGGGCAAAGCAGTTGGCAAGATATTGCTCCATGTCAGCAATTATAGGTAGCCGCCATATCTGGAGGCAGCACTGCTACCTATACCCTTAATGAGCCTGCAAGTGTCCATAGCATTACTGTGTACTGTTACCTATACCCTTAATGAGCCTGCAAGTGTCCATAGCATTACTGTGTACTGTTACCTATACCCTTAATGAGCCTGTAAGTGTCCATAGCATTTCTGTGTACTGTTACCTATACCCTTAATGAGCCTGCAGGTGTCCATAGCATTACTGTGTACTGTTACCTATACCCTCAATGAGCCTGCAGGTGTCCATAGCATTACTGTGTACTGCTACCTATATCCTTAATGAGCCTGTAAGTGTCCATAGCATTACTGTGTACTGTTACCTATACCCTTAATGAGCCTGTAAGTGTCCATAGCATTACTGTGTACTGTTACCTATACCCTTAATGAGCCTGCAGGTGTCCATAGCATTGCTGTGTACTGTTACCTATACCCTTAATGAGCCTGCAAGTGTCCATAGCATTACTGTGTACTGTTACCTATACCCTTAATGAGCCTGTAAGTGTCCATAGCATTACTGTGTACTGTTACCTATACCCTTAATGAGCCTGCACGTGTCCATAGCATTACTGTGTACTGTTACCTATACCCTTAATGAGCCTGCACGTGTCCATAGAATTACTGTGTACTGTTACCTATACCCTTAATGAGCCTGTAAGTGTCCATAGCATTACTGTGTACTGTTACCTATACCCTTAATGAGCCTGCACGTGTCCATAGCATTACTGTGTACTGTTACCTATACCCTTAATGAGCCTGCAAGTGTCCATAGCATTACCGTGTACTGTTACCTATACCCTTAATGAGCCTGCAAGTGTCCATAGCATTACTGTGTACTGTTACCTATACCCTTAATGAGCCTGCAGGTGTCCATAGCATTGCTGTGTACTGTTACCTATACCCTTAATGAGCCTGCAAGTATCCATAGCATTGCTGTGTACTGTTACCTATACCCTTAATGAGCCTGCAAGTGTCCATAGCATTGCTATGTACTGTTACCTATACCCTTAATGAGCCTGTAAGTGTCCATAGCATTGCTATGTACTGTTACCTATACCCTTAATGAGCCTGCAAGTGTCCATAGCATTACTGTGTACTGTTACCTATACCCGTAATGAGCCTGCAAGTGTACATAGCATTACTGTGTACTGTTACCTATACCCTTAATGAGCCTGCAGGTGTCCATAGCATTGCTGTGTACTGTTACCTATACCCTTAATGAGCCTGCAAGTGTCCATAGCATTACTGTGTACTGTTACCTATACCCTTAATGAGCCTGCAAGTGTCCATAGCATTACTGTGTACTGTTACCTATACCCTTAATGAGCCTGCAGGTGTCCATAGCATTGCTGTGTACTGTTACCTATACCCTTAATGAGCCTGCAAGTATCCATAGCATTGCTGTGTACTGTTACCTATACCCTTAATGAGCCTGCAAGTGTCCATAGCATTGCTATGTACTGTTACCTATACCCTTAATGAGCCTGCAAGTGTCCATAGCATTACTGTGTACTGTTACCTATACCCTTAATGAGCCTGCAAGTGTACATAGCATTACTGTGTACTGTTACCTATACCCTTAATGAGCCTGCAGGTGTCCATAGCATTGCTGTGTACTGTTACCTATACCCTTAATGAGCCTGAAAGTGTCCATAGCATTACTGTGTACTGTTACCTATACCCTTAATGAGCCTGTAAGTGTCCATAGCATTACTGTGTACTGTTACCTATACCCTTAATGAGCCTGCAAGTGTCCATAGCATTACTGTGTACTGTTACCTATACCCTTAATGAGCCTGCAAGTGTCCATAGAATTACTGTGTACTGTTACCTATACCCTTAATGAGCCTGTAAGTGTCCATAGCATTACTGTGTACTGTTACCTATACCCTTAATGAGCCTGCACGTGTCCATAGCATTGCTGTGTACTGTTACCTATACCCTTAATGAGCCTGCAAGTGTCCATAGCATTACCGTGTACTGTTACCTATACCCTTAATGAGCCTGCAAGTGTCCATAGCATTACTGTGTACTGTTACCTATACCCTTAATGAGCCTGCAGGTGTCCATAGCATTGCTGTGTACCGTTACCTATACCCTTAATGAGCCTGCAAGTATCCATAGCATTACTGTGTACTGTTACCTATACCCTTAATGAGCCTGTAAGTGTCCATAGCATTGCTGTGTACTGTTACCTATACCCTTAATGAGCCTGCAAGTGTCCATAGCATTGCTATGTACTGTTACCTATACCCTTAATGAGCCTGTAAGTGTCCATAGCATTGCTATGTACTGTTACCTATACCCTTAATGAGCCTGCAAGTGTCCATAGCATTACTGTGTACTGTTACCTATACCCTTAATGAGCCTGTAAGTGTCCATAGCATTACTGTGTACTGTTTACCTATACCCTGTGTGTGTGTGTCTCTTTGTATGAGTGTGTCTGTGTGTATGTGTGTGTCTGTGTGTATGAGTGTGTCTCTGTACGTGTGTGTGTGTGTGTGTGTGTATGAGTGTGTCTCTGTGTATGTGTGTGTATGAGTGTGTCTCTGTGTACGTGTGTGTCTGTGTGTATGAGTGTGTGTCTGTGTACGTGTGTGTATCTGTGTACGTGTGTGTCTGTGTGTATGAGTGTATCTGTGTATGTGTGTGTCTGTCTGTGTGTATGAGTGTGTCTCTGTGTACGTGTGTGTCTGTGTGTATGAGTGTGTATCTGTGTACGTGTGTGTCTGTGTATGAGTGTGTATCTGTGTGTTCAGTATGTTCTCATTTTGTGTGTTTACAGGATTGCCAATTTGGGGCAGAAGCCACTTGAGTTCTAATCTGCTCTGACGTGTTCCAGTCTCCTGAGATAGAGGGCGCTGTTTCTAAAATGAGTCTCTCAGGGAAGCCAGAGAACAAAGATGGAACCTACAGCCCTGAGAGAAAGAGGTAAAAATATATGAATAAGAAACTTAATGTGCTGTGAGTTAGAGCTGCAGTAAGAGGATGAGGTTAACTGGAAGCTCTGTCTCCATGTGCTGTGAGTTAGAGCTGCAGTAAGAGGATGAGTTTAACTGGAAGCTCTGTCTCCATGTGCTGTGAGTTAGAGCTGCAGTAAGAGGATGAGGTTAACTGGAAGCTCTGTCTCCATGTGCTGTGAGTTAGAGCTGCAGTAAGAGGATGAGGTTAACTGGAAGCTCTGTCCATGTGCTGTGAGTTAGAGCTGCAGTAAGAGGATGAGGTTAACTGGAAGCTCTGTCCATGTGCTGTGAGTTAGAGCTGCAGTAAGAGGATGAGGTTAACTCGAAGCTCTGTCTCCATGTTCTGTTAGTTAGAGCTGCAGTAAGAGGATGAGGTTAACTGGAAGCTCTGTCTCCATGTTTTGTTCACAGGGTCCAGGAGGAAAGAGCAGGGTCACCTGTACCCAGCTGTCTGTCTATGAAGAGCGATCATTCAATGGATAGACCAATTAACTTCAGAGGAGAGTTCACAGGAGATCAAAGGTAATTGCACAGGTTCATATTGACACTACTGTTTAATTATACTTCAGTGTCACTGGCAACTTTCAGGTGGGTGTATTAAGACACATTCAGGTCTAGATGGAGTGTATTGTTGCACATTCAGGTGTAGGTGGGTGTATGAAGTCACATTGAGATGTGCTGTGTTAGAACTGCAGTAAGAGGATGAGGTTAACTGGAAGCTCTGTCCATGTGCTGTGAGTTAGAGCTGTAGTAAGAGGATGAGTTTAACTGGAAGCTCTGTCTCCATGTGCTGTGAGTTAGAGCTGCAGTAAGAGGATGAGGTTAACTGGAAGCTGTCTCCACTGCAGTAAGAGGATGAGGTTAACTGGAAGCTCTGTCCATGTGCTGTGAGTTAGAGCTGCAGTATGATGATGAGTTTAACTGGAAGCTCTGTCTCTCTGCTGTGAGTTAGAGCTGCAGTAAGAGGATGAGTTTAACTGGAAGCTCTGTCCATGTGCTGTGAGTTAAAGCTGCAGTACGAGGATGAGGTTAACTGGAAGCTCTGTCCATGTGCTGTGAGTTCAAGCTGCAGTACGAGGATGAGGTTAACTGGAAGCTCGGTCTCCATGTGCTGTGAGTTAGAGCTGCAGTAAGAGGATGAGGTTAACTGGAAGCTCTGTCTCTCTGCTGTGAGTTAGAGCTGCAGTAAGACGATGAGGTTAACTGGAAGCTCGGTCTCCATGTGCTGTGAGTTAGAGCTGCAGTAAGAGGATGAGGTTAACTGGAAGCTGTCTCCACTGCAGTAAGAGGATGAGGTTAACTGGAAGCTCTGTCTCTCTGCTGTGAGTTAGAGCTGCCGTAAGACGATGAGGTTAACTGGAAGCTCTGTCTCCATGTGCTGTGAGTTAAAGCTGCAGTAAGAGGATGAGGTGAACTGGAAGCTCTGTCTCCATGTGCTGTGAGTTAGAGCTGTAGTAAGAGGATGAGGTTAACTGGAAGCTCTGTCCATGTGCTGTGAGCTAGAGCTGCAGTAAGAGGATGAGGTTAACTGGAAGCTGTCTCCACTGCAGTAAGAGGATGAGGTTAACTGGAAGCTCTGTCCATGTGCTGTGAGTTAGAGCTGCAGTGTGATGATGAGTTTAACTGGATGCTCTGTCTCTCTGCTGTGAGTTAGAGCTGCAGTAAGTGGATGAGGTTAACTGGAAGCTCTGTCTCCATGTGCTGTGAGTTAAAGCTGCAGTACGAGGATGAGGTTAACTGGAAGCTCGGTCTCCATGTGCTGTGAGTTAGAGCTGCAGTAAGAGGATGAGTTTAACTGGAAGCTCTGTCTCTCTGCTGTGAGTTAGAGCTGCAGTAAGACGATGAGGTTAACTGGAAGCTCGGTCTCCATGTGCTGTGAGTTAGAGCTGCAGTAAGAGGATGAGGTTAACTGGAAGCTGTCTCCACTGCAGTAAGAGGATGAGGTTAACTGGAAGCTCTGTCTCTCTGCTGTGAGTTAGAGCTGCAGTAAGAGGATGAGGTTAACTGGAAGCTCGGTCTCCATGTGCTGTGAGTTAGAGCTGCAGTAAGAGGATGAGTTTAACTGGAAGCTCTGTCTCTCTGCTGTGAGTTACAGCTGCAGTAAGAGGATGAGTTTAACTGGAAGCTCTGTCTCCATGTGCTGTGAGTTAGAGCTGCAGTAAGAGGATGAGTTTGACTGGAAGCTCTGTCCATGTGCTGTGAGTTAGAGCTGCAGTAAGAGGATGAAGTTAACTGGAAGCTCTGTCTCCATGTGCTGTGAGTTAGAGCTGCAGTAAGAGGATGAGGTTAACTGGAAGCTCTGTCTCCATGTGCTGTGAGTTAGAGCTGCAGTAAGAGTATGAGGTTAACTGGAAGCTCTGTCTCCATGTGCTGTGAGTTAGAGCTGCCGTAAGAGGATGAGGTTAACTGGAAGCTGTCTCCATGTGCTGTGAGTTAGAGCTGCAGTAAGAGGATGAGGTTAACTGGAAGCTCTGTCCATGTGCTGTGTGTTAGAGCTGCAGTAAGAGGATGAGGTTAACTGGAAGCTCTGTCTCCATGTGCTGTGAGTTAGAGCTGTAGTAAGAGGATGAGGTTAACTGCAAGCTCTGTCCATGTGCTGTGAGTTAGAGCTGCAGTAAGAGGATGAGGTTAACTGGAAGCTCTGTCTCTATGTGCTGTGAGTTAGAGCTGCAGTAAGAGGATGATTTTAACTGGATTCTGTTTGTCATGATTTGTTCACAGGATCCAGGGGTCACCTGAGTCCAACCGTTTAGATGAGAAGAGTTCGGAGAAATTATCTTTCCCAAAAGAGGTGTGAGATCTGCTTTTTCTGATTGTTTTTATGCTTTTATAATGTTCATAAATGCTAGTGATGTCTCTTCGACTCCCATTAAATTATGTAATGGAAACATTTAATCTTTGAATGTGGCAAGAACGGTGCCAGTGTTGTGACACCAGAACCAAATCGTAAGGCATTTGATAATCATGGGGTGGCACGGCAGCTGTGCAGTTCATAGCAAATAAAAACAACAATAAAAGCCACATAACTTCTGGTATCCTATCAACGCATATTAACAATAGATGGCGATGGCCGGTGGTATAAGGTAATTGTTTTGATGTTGTCTTAATCCAACCACGGTCATGTCTAGATGGGATACAGGATATTTCAGGAAGTGGTGAGTGGTGTCCAGACCACATTTGTTAACCAAACTAAAGATAAATCGTTTGGACAGAAAGGTAATCCCAAATAAAAGGTGGGGAAACTAGTAACCCTATGTTAGTGTCTGTATCCTATCAAGACACGACCGTGGTTGGTGACACTGAGCAACGACCAAGAATAGAACGTCACGTTTCATGGTTTGCACAACTAAGTTATGTTACAGTTGGGCACCGTGGTGGTACAGCCTTGTCTGTGCAGTTGCACCCCGAGGATCGGGGGCTGGATCCCCGGTCCTGCCAGATCCGAGCATGGCCGGTGCCCTGTGGGAGCGGCAATTGGCGGCTGCTCCCGAGTGGGGGGAGGGGCTCGGAGAGAATCGCTGCGCACAGAACGGCCCTGGGCGAGTTGGAATCACGGTCAGGAGTTCGAGGAGTCGCGCCCTGGAGAAGGCGTGGCACCCTCCTTCCTACTACCGGCTTACAGGGTTGTGTAGCGGTGATTCTCTAACGGTTGCTACACGGGGGGAATTGAATTAGATTAGAGGTTCAATTGGCTACCAAATTGGGAGAAAATGGGAAAATCAGAAACAATTTTTTTTTTAAATAAACAAAGTTATGTTAGTTATAATTTAACGTTAGATGCCACGTTTAGATTGTCCCTGTTACGACCCGAAACCCACCCACATTACAATAACCGAGTAGTTACAAAGATGTGTGCCAACTCAAGTAAGCCTTCTTAAAAATACATAGTTTTGTTTAATTTGCAGGAACTCAGCAGCAACAATGGTAGGTAAAACTAGAGGAAGCTCAAACTAACTTACCTAATCTTTAGTATCAAAGCTATTTAAGTCTGAACCGGAAAACAAAATACCAAAAGGCAAATGAAAGTCTTCCGCAGCCTTACTAAACTTCGCTAATTTCTTCCTTTCTATCAAAAGGCAACACTATATTTAAAAAAAAGAGCTTCCTCCCAAAATGTACATAGAAAGCAGAGTCCCAAACCATGAATCACCTCCCAATGAGAGAAATGCCACAAGCATATATGCTCCCCTGGTAATCAGGCACAGGTGTCAGTATACAGATCCTTTCCAAAAAATTAGAATATCATGGAAAAGTTGTTTTTTTCCATAATTCCATTCAAAAAGTGAAACTTTCATAGATTATAGATTCATTACACACAAAGTGAAATATTTCTAGCCTTTATTTGTTTCATTTTTCATAATTTTGGCTTACAGCTCCAGAAAACCCCCAAAACAGTATTTCAAGAAATTAGAATAGTGTGTCGAAAATCACCATTTACTTCAGTTATTTCAGAGAATGAATGTTTTAGACTGAGTGTCACACTATCATCTAATTTACTCAAAACACATGCAAAGTTTATCTCAGTTTGGTTCAGTATGGGGAAGACTGCAGACTTGACAATTGGCCAGAAGACCATCATTGACACCCTCCAGAAGATGGGTAAGCCACAAGGTCATCGCTAAGGAGGCTGGCTGTTCACAGAGTGCAGTGTCCAAGCATATCAATAGAAAGTTTAGTGGAAGGGAAAAATGTGGCAGGAGAAGGTGCACAAGCAAAAGAGATGACCGTAGGCTTCAGCGGATTGTCAAGCAAAGACGATTCCAAAATTTGGCGGAGATGCAGAGGGAGTGGACTGAGGCTGGAGTCAGTGCTTCAAAAACCACCACGTACAGACGTATCCGGGACATGGGCTACAATTGTCGGATTCATCGAGTCAAGCCACTCCACTCATTCTCTGAAATAACTGAAGTAAATGCTGATATTCGACACACTAGTCTAATTTCTTGAAATACTGTTTTGGGGGTTTTCTGGAGCTGTAAGCCAAAATTATGAAAAATTAAACAAATAAAGGCTATAAATATTTCACTTTGTGTGTAATGAATCTATAATCTATGAAAATTTCACTTTTTGAATGGAATTATGGAAAAAAAAACAACTTTTCCATGATATTCAAATTTTTTGGAAAGGATCTGTATATGCTCCCCTGGTAATCAGGCACAGGTGTCAGTATATATGCTCCCCTGGTAATCAGGCACAGGTGTCAGTATATATGCTCCCCTGGTAATCAGGCACAGGTGTCAGTATATATGCTCCCCTGCTAATCAGGCACAGGTGTCAGTATATATGCTCCCCTGGTAATCAGGCACAGGCGTCAGTATACACTACTCACAAAAAGTTAGGGATATTTGGCTTTCGGGTGAAATTTATGGAAAATGTAAGTTCACGCTACAGTGATATTATACGTATCATGAAAGTAGGGCATTTAAGTAGAAGCATGCAATGGTGATTTCCTCATCTCAAACAATTTATTGAAACAAAAGCCAACAACAGTGGTGGGTATACCACAACAAAAATGTCAATGTCTCAATAACTTGTCATGTGCCCTTGAGCATCAATTACAGCTTGACAACGACGTCTCATGCTGTTCACAAGTCGACTTATTGTCTGCTGAGGCATGGCATCCCACTCTTCTTGAAGGGCGGCCCTCAGGTCATTGAGGTTCTGGGGTACAGAGTTACGAGCCTCTACACGGTGAGTCAGCTGATCCCATAGGTTTTCTATGGGATTCAGGTCTGGAGAAAGTGCAGGCCACTCCATTTGAGGTACCCCAGTCTCCAGCAGCCTTTCCCTAATGATGCGACCTCAATGAGCTGGAGCATTGTCGTCCATGAAGATGAAATTAGGCCTGTGTTGTTCATGCAGGGGCACAATGACTGGATTAATGATGTTATTCAGGTAGTATGGGCTTGTCACTGTACCATTCACAAAGTGTAGGGCAGTTCTGTATTGACTAGACACACCTGCCCACACTGTAACACCGCCACCACCAAAGGGTCGTCTGGTGACAACAGTGGCTGATGCATAGCGCTCTCCTTGACGTCTCCAACATCGTTGGCGGCCATCATTTCTGCTCAGCATGAATCGACTTTCATCAGAGAACAGCACTGAGGCCCACTGGTCCCTCGTCCAGCGTAAATGCTCCCTGGCCCATGCAAGACGATGACGCCTGTGCCTGGTGGTGTGGTCAGGTACCCTTGCAGGTCGTCTAGCACGCAGACCACGCTGATGTAAAAGGTTTCGAATGGTCTGACGTGACACTTGGGTGCCTCTCACCTCCCTTAAATGTGCCTGGAGTTGAGTGGCATTCATCATCCGGTTCCGCAGGGCACTGTTCACAATGAAGCGGTCATCAGTGTGGGATGTGGCCAAAGGACGTCCACTTCTATGCCTTTCTGTGACTCTTCCAGTCTCTCTGTATCTCTGTTGCAACCTGCTGATGACACTCTGTGACACTCTAAGCTCAGTGGCCACTTCCCTCTGAGAACATCCTGTTTGAAGCCTCGCAATGGAGAGGTACTGTTGATCAATTGTTAGGTGTCGTCTTGGTCTCATGATGTCAAAATGTGAACAGCATGATGAAGAGGACTGTTTAAATACCAATTCTAATTGAACCAGGAAATTTATTGGTCGATTCATGGATCAAACACCTGTTGTGAATTTTGCCGTTCAGCTCCTTGTTAGAGAACAGCAAGTTGTGCAAAAAGTACTGAAACATTGAATAGTTGGACATGTGCATTCAAAAGTTTAGAGAAGGTCAAATTAATTTCACCTGTAAAGGTTATAGTGCATTTTAGGTTCATCCTGAAATTTCACCCGAAAGCCGAATATCCCTAACTTTTTGTGAGTAGTATATATGCTCCCCTGGTAATCAGGCACAGGTGTCAGTATATATGCTCCCCTGGTAATCAGGCACAGGTGTCAGTATATATGCTCCCCTGGTAATCAGGCACAGGTGTCAGTATATATGCTCCCCTGGTAATCAGGCACAGGTGTCAGTATATATGCTCCCCTGGTAATCAGGCACAGGTGTCAGTATATATGCTCCCCTGGTAATCAGGCACAGGTGTCAGTATATATGCTCCCCTGGTAATCAGGCACAGGTGTCTTCAATTGCCAATCACGACCCAGGTGAGCCGAATTAAACACCTAATTAACTTCTTTGTTAAAATCACTTTTAGAAAGGTCAATCTTATGTTTATGTTCAGTGACTATACGCATTACTAGTGCAGTCGCATTAATTAATGAATTGGGCTCAAAGGAATGGAACACACAAAATTAATTGTTAATGGCTTGCTTTTAATAGATGTTCATATCATAGGCAGATCATATGCAGTCCGTTAGAACTGTAAGGAATTTTTTATAGACAAGGGTGAGGGAAAATGTATAAACACATTGCAGCGCCACACTGTAAGAGATGTCCTGCTCACCGCACCAAGCTGAAAGGGAAGTTTTATAAGAGAGATATTATGGAGCTTTGAGAGTTCACCAACAAAGTATATAACCAAATGATTCTGTACGGTGTGGCTATGGTACCAGGAGAACTGTTAAGCAGATTCTCCTCGAATGTCCCATTGGACTTCCCTTAAATGCAGTCCTTCTGTGTAGGAATATGGTACTGGAAAACAGAGTGGTGTCTTGGTGTCCAAAAATTGTAATTGACAGTACAGCATCTTTCCCCAAAAATAATTCATATGGATAGAATAAACATGAAAGTATTCGTACATACCTCTATTCACGCAATTTGCTCCACATCAGCCACTTCCTAAGTGGTTAAACTTGGTGCTACGCTCCACTGCAACATTCGTAACCAAGACGCCATTGTAACGAATGTAGTGACCCGGAGTTGAATTTCTGATTTACGGGCGTATGACCTCAAAGCGATCTAGGTCACTGATATTCGAGCCGAAATTGTATACTTCAGTGCAGTGGGTGATGTTACCTTCGCAACGTAAATTTTCTGTCACGTAACATTCGTTACAGGTTTGACACCACGTTTTCGTAAAATAGTCAATTTCTATTATTATTGATTCTTGCATTATTGAGGAGTATTTATTTTTTGAGGATAGACATTTCAAGGTATTATTAAGATTGTAGGACCTTTGTAAAACAAGGGAAACGTTCTGGTTTTATTTTAGGCATGCTTGAAAATTTGTAAGCCTACTTGGACACTACGTGTAACGAATGTTAGGCACTTCTTTCAGGGTATTTTTCGTGGAATTACGCGATCGTTTTGAAATGGACCACCACGCATATTTTAATTTACATATTGGTCAGCACAACTACAAAATCGTATAATCATGCACGCTTCAGACGGCTGTGTTGTTGTTTCATCTTCAATTTGACTAAAATCATGACACCTTTTTTGACGCCATTTTTAACAAAATTTTAAACAAAAACGTAAATAAATAATGCGGTGGTTAAGCAATATTTTTTTTTGATAGGTTAATTCTTCATACATAATATCTATCATCTGTAACCACAAAAAATGCAGAAACGGTATATTCATGTAACAATACTGAAAACAAAAATTTGTACCCTAGTGCTTTCCAATACCATATTCTTACACTTCTACACTCCACAATTCCCTTTGTCCAAATAAGGTCTGGCCAGGAAGAGAGCTGTAACACCTCACCACCAAGAGACCACGCCTCTCCTCCAGGAAGAGAAACTGTATAGTCTACCCCCCCCCCCCCCCCCCCCCCCGATCTAGTGATAGTAGTAAGACACTTTTTACGACGGCGCGTGATCTTATGATTTTACCTGTCATTTCTCTAGATACCAGGTAAGGTCCAGATGATGGCCACTCTATGATCCAGACACTTATGTGGACAAGCGCATCCCTGATAACATACAATCCTCCTTCCAAACACATTCTTTATTCCTTCCCATGTATTTTGCCCGCACCTATACTTTCACATACCCCTCATTTAAATTGGTATTAATCCCAGTCCACCACATTTAACCTATTATCCACAGTTATTCACATGCACATACATAAGATGCTTTATACATACAGCTTTCTTTCAGTCCAGACTATATTCCAAGAACATAGAGTGCTTGTTCACAGGCCTTTTACGGCCTCTGAACAGGCCTGGGTTGCCGGCGTCATTAGGAGGAACAAACATCGCAAAACTGCTCCATGTCCTGCAGAATGCCGTTTCCCTCCAATGTCCAGTTATATGGTCTTTCCAGCTGCTGTTTATGACGTCGCTGTTTTTATGGCTCAGAGTTGTAGAGCAGAGGAGTTGGAAATCCTGCGTGAGTAGGTAAAGCTGCAATGTGGCGGTTGGAGCAGTAAAATTGGACCTTACGCAACTATCTAAAGTGTGGCAGCTTAAACAGTAAAGTACTGAATTACAAAATTGGAGGACGGGAAAACGATAAATTCAATAAAAAAATTTAAAAAATGAAACCGAGTTGCAATGTAGCCTAGGCTAATGCAGCCAGGTAGTGTAAAAGTTTTAGCTACCATTCTCACAAAGGAGTGGTGGGCCAAATGCTAAATGGACACCGACATTCAAATACAACTAAATTAATTTGTTAGTTCACATGACAATACGGTGGGCAGGAGGGTGCTTAAGGTTCAGACATTATGATACGCTTTTAGAAAGGTCAATCTTACGTTTATGTTCAGCGACTACACATAAATTAAGTTACATAGGGCAGTCGTATTAATAAATTGGACTCAGTGGAATAGAACATACTAAATAAATGTTTAATCGCGGAGTCGACTCCTTGAAACAGAGGATGGGAGTCGACCCCGACTCTTGAGAGTGCAAGAGTCTAGGAGTGGACTCTTTAATAAATGGCAAATATTGCACTTAACGTTAATAAGATATTGCACGCTTGCCAAATATTTCTCATAACCATCCACAGTGTAACATCACACTCCCATAATGAACCAACTTTTTATTAACACATTTTAAACATGCTTTATATCAAGAGGTATAAACATTTCTCTGCATTTAAAAATAGGAAATATTTGGTAAGACCAGAATCCTGAGTGGAAACGGCAAGTGAAGCTCCTGGCCGTGCCAAAGAAGCCTTAGTGCTAATGCTAATGTGCTACATTTAACTCTTCAAAAGACACAACTTAACATCTAATCACGCTCTGGGGCGCTACCTGACCCTCCTTGGCTCACGGCAAGTTCAGATTCCATTTACAGGAAGTGGTAGAGTAAGACTCCAAACAGAGACTTTTAAACAAGAAGCATTCAGTTCAGTTTGTATTTACTAAATGTATTGCACAGAGAAATTCCATTACTCTAAGGAAATTAATGATTTATCACAAGTAGTATCTCTACAAAACCATCAATCAGGAGCAAAATCTGCAAAATATGAGCGTTTGGCACTGCTGCATGTTTGGAGTTTGGAAGTATCTGACCTTTTCCTGGCCGTCAAAAGCAAACGATACATAAGGATTGTAGTGCGATTATTAGTGTTTATTTAACACTCTGATACAGCAGACCTCTTCATGTGTTTATTTCACTCTCTGATACAGCACACCTCTACATGTGTTTATTTCAGTTACTCTGATACAGCACACCTCTTCATGTGTTTATTTCACTCTCTGATACAGCACACCTCTTCATGTGTTTATTTCACACTCTGATACAGCACACCTCTTCATGTGTTTATTTCACACTCTGATACAGCACACCTCTTCCTGTGTTTATTTAACACTCTGATACAGCACACCTCTTCATGTGTTTATTTCAGTTACTCTGATACAGCACACCTCTTCCTGTGTTTATTTCACACTGATACAGCACACCTCTTCATGTGTTTATTTCAGTTACTCTGATACAGCACACCTCTTCATGTGTTTATTTCACACTCTGATACAGCACACCTCTTCATGTGTTTATTTCACACTCTGATACAGCACACCTCTTCATGTGTTTATTTCAGTTACTCTGATACAGCACACCTCTTCCTGTGTTTATTTCACTCTCTGATACAGCACACCTCTTCCTGTGTTTATTTCACTCTGATACAGCACACCTCTTCATGTGTTTATTTCAGTTACTCTGATACAGCACACCTCTTCATGTGTTTATTTCACACTCTGATACAGCACACCTCTTCATGTGTTTATTTCAGTTACTCTGATACAGCACACCTCTTCCTGTGTTTATTTCACTCTCTGATACTGCACACCTCTTCCTGTGTTTATTTCACTCTGATACAGCACACCTCTTCATGTGTTTATTTCAGTTACTCTGATACAGCACACCTCTTCCTGTGTTTATTTCACACTGATACAGCACACCTCTTCCTGTGTTTATTTCAGTTACTCTGATACAGCACACCTCTTCCTGTGTTTATTTCACACTCTGATACAGCACACCTCTTCATGTGTTTATTTCACACTCTGATACAGCACACCTCTTCCTGTGTTTATTTAACACTGATACAGCACACCTCTTCATGTGTTTATTTCACACTCTGATACAGCACACCTCTTCATGTGTTTATTTCACTCTCTGATACAGCACACCTCTTCATGTGTTTATTTCAGTTACTCTGATACAGCACACCTCTTCCTGTGTTTATTTCACACTCTGATACAGCACACCTCTTCCTGTGTTTATTTAACACTCTGATACAGCACACCTCTTCATGTGTTTATTTCACACTCTGATACAGCACACCTCTTCATGTGTTTATTTAACACTCTGATACAGCACACCTCTTCATGTGTTTATTTGACACTCTGATACAGCACACCTCTTCATGTGTTTATTTCACTCTCTGATACAGCACACCTCTTCATGTGTTTATTTCAGTTACTCTGATACAGCACACCTCTTCCTGTGTTTATTTCACTCTCTGATACAGCACACCTCTTCCTGTGTTTATTTCACTCTGATACAGCACACCTCTTCATGTGTTTATTTCAGTTACTCTGATACAGCACACCTCTTCCTGTGTTTATTTCACTCTCTGATACAGCACACCTCTTCCTGTGTTTATTTCACTCTGATACAGCACACCTCTTCCTGTGTTTATTTCACTCTGATACAGCACACCTCTTCATGTGTTTATTTCACTCTCTGATACAGCACACCTCTTCCTGTGTTTTTTTCACACTGATACAGCACACCTCTTCATGTGTTTATTTCAGTTACTCTGATAGAGCACACCTCTTCCTGTGTTTATTTCACTCTGATACAGCACACCTCTACATGTGTTTATTTCACACTCTGATACAGCACACCTCTTCATGTGTTTATTTCACTCTCTGATACAGCACACCTCTTCCTGTGTTTATTTCACTCTGATACAGCACACCTCTTCGTGTGTTTATTTCACACTCTGATACAGCACACCTCTTCATGTGTTTATTTCACACACTGATACAGCACACCTCTTCATGTGTTTATTTCACACTCTGATACAGCACACCTCTTCATGTGTTTATTTCACACTCTGATACAGCACACCTCTTCATGTGTTTATTTCACACACTGATACAGCACACCTCTTCATGTGTTTATTTCACACTCTGATACTGCACACCTCTTCATGTGTTTATTTCAGTTACTCTGATAGAGCACACCTCTTCATGTGTTTATTTAACACTGATACAGCACACCTCTTCCTGTGTTTATTTCAGTTACACTGATACAGCACACCTCTTCATGTGTTTATTTCACTCTGATAGATGTAGGAATTCTGTCCTTTGTCAAGTAAAACTCGGAGTTCCAAAGTTTAGGTCAATAGCAATTTAATTACACTGCAAAATAGTCTTCATTACAGTATACAAGATACCGGGTAATAGTAAGGCAGTTCAATCACAAAATAGTGTTGTGTGTGGTACAAGCTTTATACCCAAAACAGGCAAACAAATGCTGACATAGAATGCAGGTTCCTGTCCCTGATTGGGTGACAGGCAAACAAATGGACATTGTATGTGGTGTGGGAGGAAACCAAATGGTTATTGTCACCTAGGTAAGCTGGCTAACTCGTCTCACACCGGAGTGGGAGGAAACCAAATGGTTATTGTCACCTGGCTTTGTTTCTAACCCCTCTTGATCATTGAGTAAGGCTGATTGTGTTAGGTGACGACCATCCAAGAACATTGAAGCAGGAAATGTATTTTCCCTACATAGAGCACACCTCTTCCTGTGTTTATTTCAGTTACTCTGATACAGCACACCTCTTCATGTGTTCATTTCAGTTACTCTGATAGAGCACATCTCTTCATGTGTTTATTTCAGTTACTCTGATACAGCACATCTCTTCATGTGTTTATTTCACTCTCTGATACAGCACACCTCTTCCTGTGTTTATTTCACACTGATACAGCACACCTCTTCATGTGTTTATTTCAGTTACTCTGATACAGCACACCTCTTCCTGTGTTTATTTCACTCTGATACAGCACACCTCTTCATGTGTTTATTTCACTCTCTGATACAGCACACCTCTTCATGTGTTTATTTCAGTTACTCTGATAGAGCACACCTCTTCCTGTGTTTATTTCACTCTCTGATACAGCACACCTCTACATGTGTTTATTTCACACTCTGATACAGCACACCTCTTCATGTGTTTATTTCAGTCTCTCCTGCGCACTCTGATGAAGCTGAAGAAGGATGAAAAGTTGAAACTGTTTCAGAGCCATCTGAGTCAGTATTACCCAGAATGCAGTGAGAGAGAGCAGGAGGATCCTGAGGCTCTGTACATAGTGGAGAAGATGCTGAAGACCTGTGGCAGTGAGAGGTCTCTGAAGATCACACTCCATATCCTGAGGAACATGAAGCAGAAGGATCTCACCGCCTCACTGGAGAGAGATGAGCAGCACAGTAAGAGTTTTCTCTCATTGCTTCTGCATGTCCAATAGAGTACAGAAATGAGTTTAGCAAACAAATCTAACAGAGAACAATGTTCTGATTTATAACATTCACACTTTCAAAATAGTGTTTTACATTAACAATCTTACATATAGAAAACATCACACGCAACATGTACACAAAGGCATTTTAATTAAAATATAGCATCAAGCATTGATTATGGGAGCCAGCAAATGCACATGAGATTAAATGTCCCTGAGAGAGATTCAAAGCAGCAACCTTGTGCTCAAAATCCAGTAACTAAACCACTGTCCCATCAGACAGAATGCTCTGAGTTTGTATCCAGGGTTAAACCCCATCAGACAGACTGCCCTGAGTTTGTATCCAGGGTTAAACCCCATCAGACAGACTGCCCTGAGTTTGTATCCAGGGTTAAACCCCATCAGACAGACTTCCCTGAGTTTGTATCCAGGGTTAAACCCCATCATACAGACTGCCCTGAGTTTGTATCCAGGGTTAAACCCCATCAGACAGACTGCTCTGAGTTTGTATCCAGGGTTAAACCCCATCAGACAGACTGCCCTGAGTTTGTATCCAGGGTTAAACCCCATTATGCAGACTGCTCTGAGTTTGTATCCAGGGTTAAACCCCATCATGCAGACTGCCCTGAGTTTGTATCCAGGGTTAAACCCCATCATACAGACTGCCCTGAGTTTGTATCCAGGGTTAAACCCCATCATACAGACTGCCCTGAGTTTGTATCCAGGGTTAAACCCCATCATACAGACTGCCCTGAGTTTGTATCCAGGGTTAAACCCCATCATGCAGACTGCCCTGAGTTTGTATCCAGGGTTAAACCCCATCATACAGACTGCCCTGAGTTTGTATCCAGGGTTAAACCCCATCATACAGGCTGCCCTGAGTTTGTATCCAGGGTTAAACCCCATCATGCAGACTGCCCTGAGTTTGTATCCAGGGTTAAACCCCATCATACAGACTGCCCTGAGTTTGTATGCAGGGTTAAACCCCATCAGACAGACTGCTCTGAGTTTGTATGCAGGGTTAAACCCCATCATACAGAATGTTCTGAGTTTGTATCCAGAGTTAAAGAGCACTCAAGATTAAATACTAGATTTTAAAATTATCACGTGACCTTTGAAGACAGTATTTACCAGAAGGATATGTGTACAACATAAACCTGAGAAATTAAATGTAAAAGGACAATTAAAAACATTTTCACTGTTTTAATGTGTTTTCCCCCTTCATCCTTGAAATGCAATAGTGTGCACTTTTCGGATAATTTGTTATATTCAATATTGGCCTAATTGAGAGGTGTGTAACACACTTTGTGGGGGGTGTGTAACACACTGTGTGAGGTGTGTAACACATTGTAAGAGAGGAGTGTAACACACTGTATGAGAGGTGTATAACACACTGTATGAGAGGTGTATAACACACTGTGTGAGAGGTGTATAACACACTATGTGAGGTGTGTAACACACTGTGTGAGGAGCGTAACACACTGTATGAGAGGAGTGTAACACACTGTATGAGAGGTGTATAACACACTATGTGAGGTGTGTAACACACTGTGTGAGGAGTGTAACACACTGTGTGAGGAGTGTAACACACTGTGTGAGGAGCGTAACACACTGTATGAGAGGAGTGTAACACACTATGTGAGGAGTGTAACACTCTGAGGTGTGTAAAGTACTATGAAAACTGACTTCATAAATATTTGACTGACTTCTTGAAATAAGTTATTGCATGGGAAGTGCTTCTCTTTTGAAGCTAAAAAGAGGCTTGTTGCTGCCACTTTTCTTCCAGTCATTGATTATGGGGACATTTTATATTCGCATGCTTCTGGAAAGTGTCTCAGTTCGATGGACATGATCTACCATGGTGCATTACGATTCATAACTAACTCTAAGGCTCTTACACATCACTGCACCTTATATGCCAGGGTTGGTTGGCCTGCTCTAGCCACACAAAGACTATTAATTAATGATATTTCTTTTCTTATGCTTTAACTTGTTAAATGTTGTCTGTCTGTAACTTTGTTGTGACTGCTGCTACCAATTTTTGGTCAGGACACTCTTGGAAATTAGATTTTTAATCTCAAGAGGTATCTCCTGAATAAATAATGGTTAAAATAAAAAAATGTTCAACTTATTTTAAACATAATTATTTCTCATATTTCCTCTCTTCAGATGAGTCCATAAAAAGAGCCCAGCAGACACTAAAAACTGATCTGAAGAAGAAGTTTCAATTCATATTTGAAGGTTTAGCAAAGAAGGACCACCCAACCCTCCTGAATGAGATCTATACAGAGCTCTACATCACAGAGGGGGGGAGTGGGGGGGTCAATAATGAACACGAGGTCAGACACATTGAGAGAGCATCCAAGAGACAAACCACACAGGAGACTGCAATCCTCTGCAATGACATCTTTAAGCCTTTACCTGGACAAGAGAAACCCAGAACTGTGCTTACAAAGGGTATCGCTGGCATTGGGAAAACCATCTCTGTGCAGAAGTTCATTCTGGACTGGGCAGAAGGAAAAGCCAATCAGGACGTTGATTTCATCTTCACTCTTCCTTTACGAGATCTGAATTTGAAGAAGGAGAGAGAATTCAGTCTGATGCAACTTCTGCAGCACTACTTTCCACAACTGAAAGAGATCAAAAGTGTTGAAGGTGATGAAGTCAAAGTTGTGTTTATCTTTGATGGTCTGGATGAGTGTCGACTTCCTCTACATTTCCATAGCAATGAGATCTGCTGTGATATAACAGAGTCATCATCAGTGTATGTGCTGCTGACCAACCTCATTCTGGGGAATCTGCTTCCCTCTGCTCTCCTCTGGATCACCTCCCGACCAGCAGCAGCCAATCAGATCCCTCCTGAGTGCGTCCAACAGGTAACAGAGGTACGAGGGTTCAATGACCCACAGAAGGAGGAGTACTTTAAGAAGAGAATGAGAGATCAGAACCAGGCCAGCAGAATTATCTCACACATAAAGTCATCCAGGAGTCTCTACATCATGTGTCACATACCAGTCTTCTGCTGGATTTCTGCTACTGTTCTGGAGACAGTGTTGGGTGAAGTAGAGAGTGCAGATCTGCCCAAAACTCTGACTGAAATGTACACACACTTCCTGCTCATTCAGACTAATGTAAAGAATCAGAAGTATCATGGCACCAATGAGACAAACCCAAAGAAAATGTCAGATACAGAAATCATCCTGAAACTGGGACAGCTGGCTTTTCTACAGCTGGGAAAGGGCAATCTGATATTCTATGAAGAGGACCTGAGAGAGAGTGGCATTGATGTCAGTGAAGCTTCAGTGTACTCTGGGGTGTGCACAGAGATCTTTAAAGAGGAGTGTGGGTTACACCAGGAGAAGGTCTACTGCTTTGTGCATCTGAGCATTCAGGAGTATCTGGCTGCCTTGTTTGTGTTTCATTCATGTGTAAATGAGAACAGAAATGTACTCAGAGCAGAAGAATCAAAACCTCACAGTGACAGAGTTCAGCTGTCTGAGTTAAACAGGAGTGCAGTGGATCAGGCCTTACAGAGTAAGAATGGACACCTGGACCTTTTCCTCCGATTCCTTCTTGGCCTCTCTCTGGACTCCATTCAGACTCTCTTAGGAAGACTGCTGACAAAGACAGGAAGCAGATCAGAGAACATTAAGGAAACAGTCCAGTACATTAAGGAGAAGATCAGATACGAATCTTCAGCAGAGAGGACCATCAATCTATTCCACTGTCTCATTGAACTGAATGACAACACTCTAGTGGAGGAAATCCAGAATTCCCTGAGATCAGGAAAACTTAATGATAAAGTGCTGGAACCAGACCAATGTTCAGCTCTGGCCTTTGTGTTACTGATGTCAGAGGAGATCCTGGATGAATTTGACTTGAAGACCTACAACACATCAGAAGCAGGTTATCAGAGACTGGTACCAGTAGTCAGGAACTGCAGGAAGGCCATGTGAGTATTATGTGATTCATCAAGTTTATTATAAAGATTATTGACAGCATATTTTCTCACTTTCTACTTCTAATGAGAATAAAGTTCAATAAAATTGTTGGGCAAATAAAAATTTGTTAAATTATTATTTCTGAATTAAGATGTTACAACAGCTTAATGCCCTCATTTAATGTTCTGAATGGAGAATATAAGCAGCATCAAAAACTCCAAAACTTCATTTTATTTATTCATTATACTTATTATTTTCAAAGATACCAATTCTCAAATAAACAATGAATTTGTTGATAGATTAATCTGATGGGTAAACGTTTGTCAAAACATAAAATTCAAATGAAAGAAAGGCTATATTAAGTTATAATATTAAGATAAGGGACCCTATTTTGGTGTCTTGCACAGAAACAGAATATATTTCACCTGCGCCAGGTTTGGTAGTTTTATGGTCTGCAGTAGGGGTGTGCAGCGATGCCACTATCTGTATCTGTATCTGTTCAACCATTAACAATATCTGTATCCGTATCTGTATTCGGATTAGAAACCGGAAGTGGACATGGCTTCGACCGGAAGTTCTGTTACATATAGTGATAATTTCTAGTTTAAAATTAATTGTTATTGCAATTTGAGTGTTCACCCCCCTCACTGTCCTTTTTTTCTTTTCAAAACTTTTTATAAGAACTATATTCTGTACTTTACACTTATTTATCTTTTGTTTTGTTAAAGGTTGTGTTTGTTAACCTATTTGAACCCCCCACCCCCTAACTGGGGGACACTGAACAATAATTTTGGATAAGAACTGGAAAAAATCTGAGGTACAATATATAATCAACTCAGAATGAAAAGGCAGTTTTATGAAAATCAAACCATTTCATTATACATTTGAATGGAAACTATTTCCACAATAACGGCCCTTTCTGCCTGTTGTGATTTCATATTGTACTTTTTTGTTATTTTTTAATTTTACTATATGAACTTGAATACATAAATGATTATGTATAGTAATATTATTATCATTACTATTATCATTATGCTTTATAAGATTCAAGGAGAAGACTTTGAGAAGGATTATAGCCTAATGATTTATTGAGAAAACACTCGAAATGAAAAAAATGAACAGTCCAACAAGATGCATTTCTGAGCTAGCAGTAACAACAAAGTTCTAGAACACCTGAAAAGCTTTTAATTCAAGAAAATGAAAAAAAGTCAGGACATGGCTGCATTCCAACAGCTTTTAATAAACATTGGTTAAACTGATCACCTTGACAAGCCTAGTTAAAAAATTTTTTTCTGCAGTGTAAAACGTCACATTTTCGTTTTATTAATTGCGTTGCAAGTTTGGGCTCATGGAATGGCGAGATTGACGGAATTGCTTACGCAGGAATACGGAGGGAGAACGGACGGTCTGTACAGTTTAAAAATACAAACAACACTACTAGAATAAATAAAAGAATGATTCCGATAGCCAGTAAGTGACATTTCAAAATGGGACACGGGTTACTGATTCTAGCTGTTCCTTTGCTTTCTTTTAAAAGGTGTTTTTACGTTCTGAAAAAGTGGCGAGATTAAGGGCAGCTAAATTCAAGCGAGCAGCATTAAAGGGATATCGTTTGCATGCAAGATGTTGAGATTCTTCATTTAACATTTTGTTTCTTTTTCTTTTGCTCTCACAAGATTGGCATAGGCCTATATAAACAAGGCACACTGTTTGATTATAGCGAGCACCTTAAAGATATAGGTTGAGTATCCGTAATTTCAGGGACTGCCGATTGAGTCACATGGCCCATATCGAACGGCTCCATCCCTAATGATATATTTTAATGTTTTAATCAACAAAAAACAATCCAATCCTTAATTCTGTAAAGTTCATAAGAGGCAAGATTTCCCTGTTGCAATTTAATTATTTCCCGCATCCGAATTATGAACTGGCAACTTCGGATCCGTTTCCAACCCACTATCCGTGCACTTCCGGATTTCGCCTTCGGGCACACCCCTAGTCTGCAGTAAACCCGTGTCAACATGGATTGGGCAGTGCAATAAGGGCTGTGTCAATAGAAACATTCGGCACTGTGCACGTTTGGTGTTGAATAATGCGTTTCTGCAAACAAAACCAGTTTTAACTCAAACGCTGGAGTATTGTGCTATTTTAGTGCCGTTATGAATGCGGTACACATGACTGCATGAACGTATAACACTGACACGAGAGACTATTTGACTATTTGAAATGCAAGCTGTGTTTAGTTATGCAGTCCATAGTCCAGTTAGACTGCATCTGTATGGAGTCAATAGTGTGAGCTACTTGAATGAGAGACACAAGGAAGGTGGGAGACCGGCTCTACACCCATCAAATAGTGTAAAACAAGCATTTGTTAAAATCGTGGCTATTTACTCAATATATTGAGCCCAGAACACTGTGGAGCTGTTTCCTTAGTTAGTGTACATTCATCTTATCAAGTGCATGTCTGAAGTGAATTAAACTTAGTTGAAGCGGTGAAATGTTTTTGTTTATTTTTAATGTGGTATTAAATAAAAAATTGACAGCAAAGAAACAAAAAAGCTTTCGTAAATTCAAACTAAACGCAGCGTCTTCTTTCCCGTCCTCTGATTCACAAGCGCGATGCTGCCAAGTTGAAACAGTAGCATGAGCAGTACGATGTAGAGGCCGACTGGAGGTAGGGAGGTCGAACGTTCTGCCCACAATGTAATCACAATGGGCATTCCACACACAAAACAAAAAACAAAATTGACGTCTGGGCTCATTTCAACATGTCATTTAACAAGGAAATCTACTAAACGAGAGTAGATGAAGCTATTCATTTGTTTCAGAAGTGTACTTACACTTCAACAATGTTATCTTTTTACTTTAGAAGCCAGACATTATTATGCTAATTTGACTCTGTTTACGAGCATTTGTGCCTATACTTAACGCTGTACCGAAATCAATGGGGTCATTATAAAACATCCAACCACATTGAAGTCGTTAATACACATTTTATTACAAGAAAAACTCACTGTGAAATGTTTTAGGTGTTAATCGATCGCTATGTATCGATACTTTCATCTATTTAGGTGTCCTGAAAACGTTACATGTGCCGCGCGTCCTGCGGGCCACTTCAGAAGCAAAATGGCACCAAAAAAATAAGGCGCTCGCCACCTTATTCAAAATAACCCCAGAAGGGATTTTGTAATAGTGAAATGAAATGTTATTCAAATTGTGGCCAACCCCTGTCTTGACATCATGCCGATTGTTCAAATCCGATTGGTCCAAGATATGCTGACAAAGAGGCGCTTTGAAATGTTTTCTGATGTGGCTAGGTCAGTAAACTCTAGTGATGGGCATACCGGCTCTTTTCAGTGAGTCGGATCATTTGGCTCAGCTCACCAATAAGAGCCGGCTCTTTTGGCTCCCAAACGGCTCTTCATTTAGTAGCATTTCCGGTTTTTCAAAATCGGCCAAAGTTAGCGATATTTTGACCTATGATTGTTGTTTGTGCACATCTATCACTTAAATTGTTCAAATGAATCTTACTCTACCTTCTAATTACCAAAATAACATTATTTTGCATTTTGTTTGTTATGAAAACTATTTAAATAAATGTAAAAACAGTAAGACGCTATTACACATGTGCATTGAAAGTAGGGCATTTTTATGTCTTGAAATAAATTGCACAATAAACACAGTACGTAGTTGAACATTTCAAAACAAAATAGACACTCATAAAATAGAAAATAATATTGCGTCATAACAAAGGAAAATGAATAAATGCATTAAAAAAAAAAGTGCAAAACTGCAGCATCAGAACAATTAAATTGACCAACAATTAAACTGTTTTTTGTATTATTATTAATGTTATTTTATTATAGTGGTTTTATTTATTTTTGACGAATAAAAAAAACAAATAAAAGTTCCACCAAGACCATAAGCACTTGTCTTGAGTTCATTTACAAAACAAATCGGCTCTTCAGATATGCAAGTCGGCTCCCAACGTTCACCTAAAAGAGCCGACTCAAAGAGCCACACACCACTAGTAAACTCCATATGAACAACAACATTTTTACATGTAGATCTTCATCAAAATCTCGTCTACAGTATGGTATAAAGCATTTTAATATTGCGAATGGGTGTTTTTTTTAATTAACATGAAAAGGGAACATGGGTCAGACCCAGACGCATTAAGTAGGCTAATCAATGTTACTGTTGCGAATACAGTGGAATTCTGAAGCCGCGGGACCCGCCAAGTTTGAAACTGACCCCTTGGCGCAGATGGCAAATTTCACCTATTTAGGGGGTGCTCGTTTAAGGCTTTATAACTCCAGGTGTGAGCATCGCATAAACTTGGTAAATGGCTTAAATGAAAGAAGACAGGTGTACCATTTACAATACAAACTTAGATTTGTTTATTTTCATAATTTAAGTCAAAATAAAGTGCCACAAATGCAAAGAAACTTTGGAAAAAAATCTTTTTTTTAAATTGTTTTTTTTAAATTTTGCTGAGAGCTACATAAGTGAAATCGGTAATATATATACATTTCCTGGATCATAAACTCCATGTCCACAAGTTTTGCAAAATCTGAGAATGATGTGTAGAACTACTAAAGGTCTATGATGCAAAATATAGCAGTGTACCCTGTTGTCCATTAGTGTCTCCAAATCTATCCAAATGGCTAAATTGTGCACTGCTCTAAATAAAGAAAATATGATATATTTAACTACAAATCAACAATTTTGGCTCATAAAACTCACTTTTGCATCATTTTCAAGTGGGAATTACTATATTTTCATCAGTATAGGGGGGTAGATATCTATGGGTCCAAAACCCCTATGCAAAACATGTCATAAAATGAATACAATTTGTTTTGCATATAAAGCATATACATTTGCTCCTTCTGATGGCTTAAGATAAAAAAACATTGATATCACAGTGTTACATACACCTAAATATGTTGTCTAATCATTCACTCTTCTACCTCAATAAAACATCACTTGTCCCTGTACTCTACAGTATGTATACTTTTGTCCTGGGATTGCATTTTTCTGTATTAAATTTTTTTTTTTAATGTTCCTATTCATAATGACTCCAAGGAAATGTTTACCTTAATCTACCACATATCAGCGCACAGTAAATTGGAATGAGCATTTGTCATGCCCTATGAGACAAGTATATACGCCATAGCCTATATTATGTACGATAACATGAACATAAAATAGTATTCCACCATCTGCAAAATGCTGCCAAGTGTTCTATCTTCAATGAACATCGGTAGCCTACATCAAAAATACATTTAACGATTGCACTACAGTATGTGAAATGCACTCAAAATGCGAAAATACTTTCAGTTTATTTTGCATTTGAGTGAGCAGGGCTTTTCACGGCTTTTCTGGCATACGATCAGGCTATTGTTGGGTTTATCTCGTTGCTATGACGTTATTCTAATTTTATATGATGAATAAATATATTTATGAACTCAAACAGATGCTATTGTCCACTATGTCACGCATGGGTAGGTATAGACTAGGTCGGGTGTTGCTTGTTAAATGGACTTGCTGCAGGGAAATAGTGACACTTAGAAACTCCGTATTCAGCAGAAATAGTCACAAACCGTCTACCAATAAAGTTAAAACACAGAGTTTGTGATTTCCACTAATAGTTTGACTGCAGTAGCAACGAATGTCTCAGTTGAGCAAAAAGGTCCCGCCGGCGTCACCTTCTACGCAAAGGAGTTAAATAGCAAGTAAACTTGTGCTGAACTGGGCGGGTTGGTCTTCAGATGGTCTGGCCAGGATAATTTTTGGCGTATTGCTATCTTGAGGCAGCAAAAAGCATTTGCACTAAAACCACCACCACAAACCTGGTCTGAAGTCATGTCACAGTTATTTTAACGGTACAATATTAAGATAGCAATATGCGTCTAACATGGGCGCGTGCACAACGTGCATACACCCTCCTCCTGTCTGTTACTCACACAGGGGTGCGCATTAAACATGCATAAAAATATCAAGATTAGCCTACAATGTGAAATTTTATTGTGTACATCAAAAAATGCATAATAATAAAAGGGTCCATCGGTCAAGGACCACATACCTGTCTCTCAGTGAAGGGCAATGCTGCCTTAAATTGCATTCATCCCACCAGATTTTAACAAAATTCTATCATCTCCTGGCAGCTGAGCTGGGGACAAATGCCTGCTGTCCCTATATGCACTCCTATATGCAATGAATACATTCAAGTCCCCATCACACCTGTCAGCCAAGAACAGGTAAAACAGGAGTTCACGGTGAAGTTTGGAATTCCTGGGGTTCTCCCCCAGCAGAGAACGCTGTTATATATGTGACACATAAGGGAGCCCACTCCATCAACATCCTGGCGATGCGCAATGCTACGTGTAAGGTTATGCACATATTCGCTAATTATCCTGGATCAAGCTATGACTCTGTTGGCCAATAGTTCCTGTAATCTTCCGAGGGGACAATCTTCTGTTAGGGGACAATGGCTATCCAATAAAAACTTTGCTGGTAACACCTATATCATGCCTAATGCACAAATTGACATTCAATCAAAAACTCAAGACAACAGAGTGGACTGCAGAAATGTGCTTCAGATGTCTGGAACATTACAATACAACGTAGGTAAATGGAATGGTTTTGACTGAAAAAATTGTCAAACTCTGTCCAGTGAAATTGGTATTTTTTGTTTTTCAAATAGATCTTGGCGGTCTTAGCGCTTGGTCTAAGCGCATGGCATAAAGTGCATTTAGGGCGTGTCCAAGTCCACTTTTGATGGCGTGATTTTTGAGCGCTAAGCACGGCGCAACGTGCAAATGGGCTGAACCTAGCCTCTTCTTTAATTATAGGTGTGTCTTGGACGTGACATGCAATAAACCAAATAAAAAGGCATATCCCATTCCCTTTAAAAGTGTTATGGTCTGAGAAGGGACTGGACTCAAATGCACGACTCAGAGACAGAAATCCAAAATCCAGATAATTTATTGCGTTAGCAGGGGGGCAGAACGGGAGTGGGAGTTGGCAAGGGGCTGGATGATGGTGGAATCCTGGGCAGATGCAGCAGAGGAGGAATGGGATGCGGGAAACAGGGGCTGCGTGAATGGACAGCTGCAGGCTAGCGGACATGCAAAGCAGAACAAGGCATTAATGATAGCAAGCAGAACAAAACAGGCAGCGTAATACGCTGGGCTAGGCAGACTTGAGGCAGCAAAAGCCAGGCAAGACAAGGCTAGAATTCCAAACACAAAGCGATACAAGACAAGAGTTAATTCAACAACGAGACTAAACAACATTTAGCGAACTCGGCCACAACAACACTTAACGAACCGGCACAAGACAACGAAAACCCGAGGAATATATAGGAGCGTCAATTAGCCAATAAATGCGTGCAGCGTGAGAATGTATGCGAGAGTGATTAACAGAGAAGAGAGCGCGAGGAATGCAAGTGGGGAAAGGAACGTGAGAGGCGGAGGAAATGCGAGAGGGAACTAGTGACAACAAAAAGGGAAACCACGCCCAGCACGAGGAGGACAAACAGGAAATATGAAAACAAGACACGAAACGCGAGAACAGGGTAAAACACAACCGGGACGGGAAAGGAGAGTGTCACAAAAAGCCTGCTTTTCCACCTTGGCGGATTGCTTATATAATGGCGAAACAGACATGCTCATGCGTATTTAGTGCGATCAAGGAATAGGCTATATGGATCAATAGTATGACCAATATTATTCGGACTAACCATTATGAGTTCCCGGTAATTCCCGACAGTGCTGTTATTTTACAAAATATATTTGGTTAAATTTCATTAAAAGCACCTGCAACAGCTGAGAATAAGCTATCAATGGCTTCCGTCTCACCTTAGAAAACGCCAAATTAGCCTGCTTTTTTTTGATTTGATTATGCAATGAAACATTGTCAAACATCAGTTCCATGAGGATGTTCTCATGGAGTTCTTAAAGTTCAAGCTTCATCCGAAGTTCATTACCTCATTCTAATATTGATTAATAACATAAATACCATTATTTTGCCTTAACAATGACACTAAATACATTAGAGCTGTCAGGCTGGCAACCCATAGGTTTACGCATATTTTCCCTTGTTTTATAATTTCCTGCTTATGGAAATGTGACCAACCTGTTTTACTGGTAGCGTAATGCTTTAAAATAATCCACTTTCCCAGGAAGACCTGTATAAGAAAAGTGCGATTTACAGCAGGGGAAACAGATATGCTCCTGCAGAGAATGGCATTAAAATTAACTGTGAATTAATTGTGTAACGTGCTGCAAATTTGTTTTCGTTTCTAATTAGATGCTTAGTTCTCTTTAAAATCATTTTGTTCAGTTATGGAACAATAATAAGCTGAGACTATGGAAACCTTGTCACTGTAATTTAAAAAAAATATGAAGGATGTAGAATAAGGTTCAAATTCAGTTAACATGGTGACATTTATGACAGTTTTTTAACCGTAGGCTATCGAAAAAAACATATGCACAGCGAATCCGCCGTAGCCTAGGCCATTTGAAAAACAATAAAAGCAATACTGGACAAGGTTATGAACTTTTTTCAGTCAAAACCATTCTATTTACTTAATGGCTGTATGCTGTAGGCCTAGAGAGCTGTGTTATAATGACATCTGTAGCGCATTTTCAGAACTCAAATGTCCGTCTATTGAAGTGCGCGTGTTTTCCATTGAATGACAATTTGCGTAATTCTGGTCATATTTAACACCAGCAGAACAGACACACTGCACTACCTGGTCATATTTAACACCGGCAGAAAAGACACACTGCACTACCTGGTCATATTTAATACCAGCAGATAGGGCTGAGCCGAATGCTTCGGAGCTCCGAAGCTTCGTTCGTTGGATTGGGATTCGGATCCTAAATTCAGATTCGAATAGTTCGTTTTTTTCCCTCAAAAAACAACAAAAAACAAACTAAACATTTTTCCCCCTCAAAAAAGAAGAAAATTTATGGTTTCCTGGATGTTTGTCAACATATAAGTGTTTATTCTATACTGATTGAGCTTTGAATCGCCTGGAAGTTTATCGAACGTACAAGGATGCGCGGTTCAGCCTTCCACGTGACTTGTCTCGACATTCGCAACGCTGTTGCCCAAAGCCTGAGGTGAAGTTACAAGATGTCAAATAAGTCAGCTGTGTGGAAACATTTTAATATTACCGCTGACAATCCAAAAAAGGTCAAATGGCAAATATGCCAGCAGAAATTGGCATACCATGGTGGAACTACGAATTTGACAAATCATTTGAAAAATGTAAGTAGCCTAATTTATATATCTTCGTCAGAGTAATAGCCTAGCAACATTAGCATTAGTTAGCCGATCTGACTAGGCTACATTTCATGATATAGCCTAGGCTAGCATAGCATGACAACCTATTTCCAAAACCAACGTTTTGGAAAGAAAACAATATAGCCTACACTCGGCTTTAGACTTTTTTTTACCCATACCACGCAGTATGTAGGCTACGTGAAGTCTGAAAGTTTAAAGGCCTGCACATAACTGTGAAGACGGCGGCTTATATTTATCTTTTAAATTTATTTTGGCCTATGTTTCATGTCCTGAACTTCTGTTCCATTTCAATGTAATACTTTGTTGTTTAAAAAAAAAAAAAAAACGGCTTTTCTTCATGCGCATATTACTGAAATAGATGTGAGCGCGCCCTCTACTGGACGTATCGTAACATTGTTTTCAAAGACTCAAGAAAAAAATTTAATTATTTTTAATAGATTATTATTAAAACGAAGCTTCGGAGCATCGGGGAAAATTGCCAACGAAGCTTCGAAGTGTAAAAAATGGCATTCGGCTCAGCCCTACCAGCAGAACAGACACACTGCACTACCTGGTCATATTTAACACCAGCAGAACAGACGCACTGCACTACCTGGTTACATGGAACACCAGCAGAACAGACGCACTGCACTACCTGGTCATATTTAACACCAGCAGAACAGACGCACTGCACTACCTGGTCATATTTAACACCAGCAGAACAGACACACTGCACTACCTGGTCATATTTAACACCGGCAGAACAGACACACTGCACTACCTGGTTATATGTAACACCAGCAGAACAGACGCACTGCACTACCTGGTCATATTTAACACCAGCAGAACAGACGCACTGCACTACCTGGTCATATTTAACACCAGCAGAACAGACACACTGCACTACCTGGTTATATGTAACGCCAGCAGAACAGACGCACTGCACTACCTGGTTATATGTAACACCAGCAGAACAGACACACTGCTCTACCTGGACATATTTAACACCAGCAGAACAGACGCACTGCACTACCTGGTCATATTTAACACCGGCAGAACAGACGCACTGCACTACCTGGTTATATGGAACACCAGCAGAACAGACGCACTGCACTACCTGGTCATATTTAACACCAGCAGAACAGACGCACTGCAGTACCTGGTCATATTTAACACCAGCAGAACAGACACACTGCACTACCTGGTCATATTTAACACCGGCAGAACAGACACACTGCACTACCTGGTTATATGTAACACCAGCAGAACAGATGCACTGCACTACCTGGTCATATTTAACACCAGCAGAACAGACGCACTGCACTACCTGGTCATATTTAACACCAGCAGAACAGACACACTGCACTACCTGGTCATATTTAACACCGGCAGAACAGACACACTGCACTACCTGGTTATATGTAACACCAGCAGAACAGACGCACTGCACTACCTGGTCATATTTAACACCAGCAGAACAGACGCACTGCACTACCTGGTCATATTTAACACCAGCAGAACAGACACACTGCACTACCTGGTTATATGTAACGCCAGCAGAACAGACGCACTGCACTACCTGGTTATATGTAACACCAGCAGAACAGACACACTGCACTACCTGGTCATATTTAACACCGGCAGAACAGACGCACTGCACTACCTGGTTATATGGAACACCAGCAGAACAGACGCACTGCACTACCTGGTCATATTTAACACCAGCAGAACAGACGCATTGCACTACCTGGTCATATTTAACACCAGCAGAACAGACACACTGCACTACCTGGTCATATTTAACACCGGCAGAACAGACACACTGCACTACCTGGTTATATGTAACACCAGCAGAACAGATGCACTGCACTACCTGGTCATATTTAACACCAGCAGAACAGACACACTGCACTACCTGGTTATATTTAACACCAGCAGAACAGACGCACTGCACTACCTGGTCATATTTAACACCAGCAGAACAGACACACTGCACTACCTGGTCATATTTAACACCGGCAGAACAGACACACTGCACTACCTGGTTATATGTAACACCAACAGAACAGACGCACTGCACTACCTGGTCATATGTAACACCAGCAGAACAGACACAGTGCACTACCTGACTATATGTGAACAGATCACTGTTATTAGGCTTCCTGTTATTAAATTAAAGTGAATCCACCTTCAGCTGTGTGCTTGCTTGCAGTGCTGTGGGACCACAGTTGAAACCAAAAGTAATGAATCAGGATAACTCACTGTCCACTCTGAAAGACGTGTGTTATCTTTTACATCTTTACTTTTGGTGGTAGCTGTGCCAAACGTCCCACAGCATTACAAACTAACCCACTGTCCACTCTGAAAGATGGCAGCTGCACTTCTGGGATGGGATGGGAGGGTTAACCCAGAGAAAAGATCATAGAAAAGGTAGATGGGCCCTTAGCCCCAATTCAGAGAACTTACAGTATAAGAAAAGGGGCCATTTGGGTCAGAATTACATCAGTAGAACTATCAGATTTCATTCCAGCAGGACGTCTAATTCTCAGGTCCAAAGTGCTACAGTTGGAGAGTCTAGCACAGACATCTTCCTCAGCATCATCAACCTTAAAATCCTCAATTTCACTCTTCATCACTGAACACTATCATTGTTACATTTCAAATGTTACATCTTTTATGTATACCTAACATTATTAGGCAATAATATATGAACTCTTCTTTGCAGACTGAACAGCTGCAAAATCACAGAGAAGTCCTGTGATATTGTGGCCTCAGCTCTCCAGTTATCAAACTCACCCCTGAGAGATCTGGACCTCAGCTACCTGGGAGATTCAGGAGTGAAGCTGCTCTGTGCTGGACTGATGAGTCCAAACTGTAAACTACAGAGACTGGGGTGAGTAGAGCTGTGTGACCTTAACTAAATAGAATTAGTGATTTTGTCTGTGTAAGGGTTTTAATTTTGTCACAGGGAGGAAAAAATTACATTTTCAAAAACTAACCTAGATGTTTATGTGTGAATACTTGTTTGTATATATGCGTATTGATTGGGGTACGCTACTGTGCTTATATGAGTTTGTATATAAGCGTATTGACTGGGGTGTGCTACTGTGCTTATATGAGTTTGTATATAAGCGTATTCACTGGGGTGTGCTACTGTGCTTATATGAGTTTGTATATAAGCGTATTCACTGGGGTGTGTTACTGTGCTTATATGAGTTTGTATATAAGCGTATTCACTGGGGTGTGCTACTGTGCTTATATGAGTTTGTATATAAGTGTATTCACTGGGGTGTGCTTACATGAATAATGGGTGGCAAGACTCTCTACCAGAGACAGAGAGATTTTTATTTTAAAACCCCCTTTATTGGGACATTCTTCAAGAACAGAAATGACAGAATTTCAAGAGGAAAAATTTTAAAAAAATAAAAAACCCAACAAGCCCAAACAACCCCTGTCCCCCACCAGACCCAACCACCAAATCAGAGCATAAGAACTAAAGGTCCCATCCCATTGGGGTCCACTGAACACAAAATATTCCCCAGTCCCCACACCTCCATATAACATGCTAAATTGTCCACCAGTCTGTAATAGGCATGTTCAACCCTGAGGCGAGCAGCCAGCATCCCCAACATCATATTTTTGGGGTCCACATATTCTTGGGACTGTCAGAGTTCAGTCCAGCAGGACGTCTAATTCTCAGGTCCAAAGTGCTGCAGTTGGAGAGTGTAGCACAGACATCTTCCTCAGAGCATCATCAACCTGAAAGGGTAGTTCCACCGAAAAATGATGTTTGATTTGTAGGAAAAGGAGCTCTCCTGCTGATTAAAATGAGCTCGCAGCCAACTCTCTACCTGTAGTGAGA
This sequence comes from Synaphobranchus kaupii, assembly GCA_029718625.1. Taxonomy (NCBI): domain Eukaryota; kingdom Metazoa; phylum Chordata; class Actinopteri; order Anguilliformes; family Synaphobranchidae; genus Synaphobranchus; species Synaphobranchus kaupii. The sequence goes on from JAINUF010000025.1 coordinate 4,895,805, forward strand.
TCAGAGATATAGCCCCAAACTCCTGCGCATGTACCAGATACCTGCTTTACTGTGAACTACAACAGCCACGAGCGCTTATAGTTTATGGGCGATGTCAGACAACAGGTTGCCACGCCCACTGAATAACGTTACCGGAGCGGAGGCCGAGGGGCTGGGCTGGGCATTTTACTGCTAGTCCTGCAGCGTCTCTTCCAGACTAGAGAGGCCATGTTACTCGCTGGCAAGTTAGCCACTAATGTTCTAGTTCTACTGAAAAAATACCACCCACCATTATCTAGAGTCTCCAGAAAAACGGGGGAAATACGGCCATTCATTTAGGAAAACAGCCATTCATTTATCTACGGATTGGCAGCGCGTTCAGCTCCGGATCCGGCCGTGTATTCGGGCTCAAAACAGAAAGCCTTCCACCTTCGACAAAATCTAGTAACATATTAAAAACATTGCAATTTTCGAAATGGCAAAAAGCTGATGTGTGGCTTAGCTTCTGCATGGCAAACAGATTTAAAAACCCGCATTTGCACCTTTCTTTAATGCCAAGAAGCTGTGGCTAACAACAGCTAACGCACAAGCCCAGAAAATGACCGTTCAATATGGTCAGCTCGCTAATGGTAGTCTACTTTTCATGGTCATGGATCATAATGTAATGTTAGTTGACATGGTTCCTTACCGGGGGATTTGATAAGGCAGATGAGATGTCAGGGAATGATACCGGAGGTCCCTGAGTTACATTACATTACATTACATTACATTCATTTAGCAGACGCTTTTATCCAAAGCGACTTACAATAAGTGCATACAGAGACATCATCAAGATCACTACAGAACAGACAAGACAAAGCACATCCTTCCCATAATGTAGCAGCTATCCCTGTTGGAGTTGGATCATTTGTCCACTCTGTAACTGCATAAGGAGAGCACTTGAGTCCTGTTTGGTTTATTTTGCCAAAATATCTTTCGGAAACGTGTCAGTGTAATTTTCTGACATTATAATAAAATGACAAGGATGGCTAGCTTGATCTATGATGTGTCCCGACTCAGAACAGTGACAGACGCGGCATTGCTTTCCCCCTCGCTGGCTCCGCCTACGTGTCTATGTAACATACACACCCACTGACAGCACTGCAGTTTTTCAAAAATGCGGAAGAGGTAGAGGTATACGTCATTTTGACATATACCTCTACCAATATTTCATCTTTATCTGCGGATATTTCAGTACAGAAATTATTTTGGCCAGCCACAAAGAGAGACTTAATTAGTTGTGCCCTGATCTGTTAAATAAGGTTAATGTTGTTTTTCGGTGGAACTACCCTTTAAAATCCTCAATTTCACTCTTCATCACTGAACATCACTAACTCTTCTTTGCAGACTGAACAGCTGTAACCTCACAGAGAAGTCCTATGATATTGTGGCCTCAGCTCTCCAGTTATCAAACTCCCCCCTGAGAGATCTGGACCTCAGCTACAATAACCCGGGAGATTCAGGAGTGAAGCTGCTCTGTGCTGGACTGATGAGTCCAAACTGTAAACTACAGAGACTGGGGTGAGTAGTGCTGTGTACTGTGTGACTTTAACTAAATAGAATGAGTGATTATGACTGTGTAAGAGTTAGAATTTTGTCTCAGAAAGGAAACAATTCTAACTTTTGGTATTTACAGAAAAAAAAAAATACTATGACATACAATATGTCAAAAAGAGTAAAAAATAAATAAATTAATAGTAACACCACAATAAAACTAATACAAAACTATGAAACCATCAAAACACAGACCAGTAAAACAATAAAAACTTACAAGATCTATTTAAAAGCACACCTTGTAGCCTCCATCGTTATGCATAGCACAGATAGCCTCTTTTACACACCAGATTTACATAAAACTATCTGTTATTACACAGACTAAAAAACACAAACTCTATGTAGAGACGCTCTAAAACCATCCCCCTAAACATTAGCACTGGATCCATCGCCTGCCCCTCTTGGATCCTGTTCCTCCCAGTGATCCAAACTGCGAGCTTTGCCTGCCCAAACAAGAAATTGATCGAGAAGAGCCCATGTCTGTGCTTTACAGTGTACCCCGGACCCAGAATGAAAACCCCGAAATCAAAAACCAACTCAAGCCTCCCACACAGGTCCCTCAACAAAGCAAACAAAGTGCAGGATCTATGTGTGCCAGGTGTCTATTAGTGGCTATGACTCCATGAATAAGCCTCCACTGGAGATCTCCTGACTCAATGTGCCAGGTGTCTTTTAGTGGCTATGACTCCATGAATAAGCCTCCACTGGAGATCTCCTGACTCTATGTGTGCCAGGTGTCTTTTAGTGGCTATGACTCCTTGAATAAGCCTCCACTGGAGATCTCCTGACTCTGTGTGCCAGGTGTCCTTTAGTGGCTATGACTCCATGAATAAGCCTCCACTGGAGATCTCCTGACTCTATGTGTGCCAGGTGTCTATTAGTGGCTATGACTCCATGAATAAGCCTCCACTGGAGATCTCCTGACTCTATGTGTGCCAGGTGTCTTTTAGTGGCTATGACTCCATGAATAAGCCTCCACTGGAGATCCTGACCGCTTTGGTATTGGAGCCTGATAAAAAAAGTGTGTAAAAAAAGCAGGTGTAAAATTTTGGTCCAACCCCTGCCAGACACCTGCCCTCAACTCTCCCAGGGAAAGAAGGTGCTGAACCTTTACACGCACAGTGTACAACGCCCTCTTATTCACAGTGTCAAACTCCCCCAACAGTGGTGTCTTAAGTTAAGAGCTTCCCCTGTTCCTCCTGCCACTCCCCCAGCACCGCCCGTACATGGATGTGTGGGAAAGCAGGGGCCTCCGTCAGGTGTGGTGCAACAGCAACACCGTCCTCGTTGGGTGGGAGAGGCAGAGAGAGCCGCCTTTATTCCCACCAGGATCTTCTCCACCAGCCGCACTGAATGGACCCCTGCTTGTGCTGCAATGGCCGCTGCGTCTCTCCAACCACCATCTTCCGTGCTCCACAAGTGAGCAGCTTCATCAAGCCAGCCCTCACAAAGTGACCCCTAAGGCTGGCCAACACGTGCGGTGACAGTTTCAGCAGGGGGCTCATCCAGGATCCAAAGGGCCCCTCGCTGCACGATAAAAACGTCCGACCACACCCTCAGCATAGAGGTGGAGAACGCAGGAAGGCCCACAGTGCTTGCCCCCTGCATGTTCATTAAGAAGAGATGCCAGTCCAGTCCCAAACCCCCTGCCATCCTCAGCAGGGCACAGGCGGTCTCCCTCCAGCTCACATCAGCATGGTAACACAGCCTCTGTGCAGGCTGCAAGCGAGGGGCCATCACACGGCTCTCCAGGTCAATAAGATCCTGCCCCCTTCCTGCAAGGGCAGATACAGCACTGCTGCCCTGAGCCAGTGCTGCCCTCACCAAAACAATTTTACAATAGTCTTTTGTAGCTCACTTTGTTGGTGTTAAATCAGCAAGCTTATGCCAGAGAGCAGAGGCAACTAAATTATTTAGGATCAGCACCCTCCCCCTAAAAGAAACCTGAGAGAGGAGCCACTTCCACTTAGACATCCTGCCACACGCTTTGTCCAGTGCACCCTCCCAGTTTTTTAGGGTGTACTGCCTAGTCCCCAGGCACACCCCCAAAACCTTAAGCCCCTCCCTTCTCCAGGCTAGGTTGCCATGACCAAGTTGTAGCTGCTCTGTATATTTTTTTGGAAGACCAGAGAAGAGAGCATTACAGTAGTCTAATCTACTTGTAACAAAGGCATGTATTTACCGTTCAGCATCAGCTTGCGAGAGGAAAGGCCTTACTTTAGTAATGTTTCGCAAATGGAAAAAGGCTTCCCCTGTTACATTTCTTATATGTGGCAGAAAGCTTAAGTCAGCATCCAAGATTACACCTATATTCTTAACTTGAGGTTTATTTTTTGGTTCTTCGATAATCTTTCTCTCTGGGCCTTAGATCCAATGATAAGTATTTCAGTCTTATCCTGATTCAACTTAAGAAAATTCAGAGGCATCCAGAGATTAATATAATTCAGACAGTTTTCTAAGGAACCGATTGGGCTTTCATCATCAGGCAATACAGAAATATAGCTATGAAAGTTAACCTCATGGTTACTAATGATTTTTCCAAGTGGAAGCATGTATAAACAAAAGAGTAATGGGCCAATTATAGAACCCTGAGGAATCCCACAGTTAATAAAAGCTTTTTCTGATACAGAATCCCTACGGCAACACAAAAATTTCTTCCAGCCAGATATGAATAAAATCATTTAAGAACTGTTCCTGAGAGACCTACCCCCTTGTTCAAGTCAATGTAGCAAAATCTTATGGTCCACAGTGTCAAATACAGCACTGAGATCTAACAGAACAAGAACAGACACACCACCAGCATCTATGCACATTCGAATATCATTGACTACCTTGACTAGAGCCGTTTCTGTACTGTGGTTTGACCGGAAGCCTGACTGAAATTTCTCAAGAATGGTATTTTTACCGAGAAAATCATTTAACTGTCTAAAAACCACTTTTTCAATAATCTTGCTTAAGAAAGGGCGGTTTGATATGGGTCTAAAATTAGTAAGAACTGAGGGATCCACGTTACTTTTCTTTAGCACAGGCTTTACAATGGCAGACTTCCATGCAGTTGGGAAGTTGCCGCTCTCCAAAGAGGAGTTTACAATGGCCAAGACACAGTCTGACAAACCACTAAAACAGTTTAAAAAGTCTTGTGGGGATAGGATCAAATACAGAGGTAGAGGGTTTTCATGGCTGGGCAAGTTCATTGAGCATTTGTGCATCAATCAGGCCAAATTCATTCATGTCATCTTTGCACACTGCATCTGACCTGTCCAGGTCTGGAGCTGTACCCATTTGAGCTATGTGTAACCTAATAGTGCTTATCTTTTCTTTAAAATAAATAGCAAACTCTTCACATTTATTTGAGGACTGACTGCCAAATTCAGGAGCTGGACTTGGATTTATCAAGCGATTAATTGTTGAAAAAAGCACTTTGGGATTAGTCTTATTGTCACAAATAATCTTGGAAAAATAAGTCTGTCTTGTGTTTCTTATTGCTCTATTATAATTTGCAAGTTGCTCTTTAAGGATGTCAAGATCTACCTGTAGTTTTGTCTTTCTCCATTTACGCTCTGCTTTCTGACAGTTCCTCTTTAGTTTAAGAATTTCACAGCGGGTTCAGTGGTACACGTGTAAGAATTACAAGTTGTGCAAACCTATCAGCTGCTGCAGAGTTTAAAATGTGCCTCTTTATAATGCCATCAGATTTTTTCTTTCCTTTTAACAACATGACATGAAAAAATACACAGAAATGATCTGATACAGCGGGATCGACAACAGAGGAAACTCTTAGTCCTCTAGAAATGACCAAATCTAGAGTATGGCCATGCTTATGAGTTGGCTCAACAACATGCTGATTAAAATCAAGAGAGAGTAGTAAGCTTTTAAAATCCATGGCCTTGGAATCAGACATTATCCACATGCAAGTTAAAATCACCTGCCAGAAGAACTCTCTCATGATCAGTTGATATGATAGACATGAATTCAGCAAATTCAGGAAAAAATGCTGGGTTTTGCCTTGGAGGGTGATAGATGGTCACCATCAGTACAAGAGAATCAAAACTTAGAATCTGAGCAAGATAATCAAAAGAAGTCGTCACCAAAGTCCATTTGCTTGTATTTAAATTCACATAAAATTTGCTAAGCCACCTCTTCTCTTATTCTGCCTAATTTTTTGAGAAAAAGGGGCGAAGCCTTTATTAGCGAGACAGTACCATCTGTCCCTAGCCATGTCTCTGTTAAGAATAAAAAATATATAATTTATTGTCTTGAACAAGGTCATTAATTAAAAACACTTTAGATGCCAGGGATCTAATATTTAATAATGCAAAGGTGTAAGGAATTAAATTTTGTCGCAAGGAGGAAAACAAGTTTATCTGACTCAGAACCTGTAACATGGATGTTTATGTGAATAGGGGTTCGCATATACACACATTGACTGGGGTGTGGTTATGAAATAGCGGGCGGTAAAACCCTGAACTCCGGAGAGCAAGACTATACTGCTACCAGCCATTCATCTAATTGTTCTCTGACACTAAGACTATCTACTGCTACCAGCCATTCATCTAATTGTTCTCTGACACTAAGACTATCTACTGCTACCAGCCATTCATCTAATTGTTCTCTGACACTAAGACTATCTACTGTTACCAGCCATTCATCTAATTCTTCTCTGACACTAAGACCTTCTATCCCAGCATGTAAAGGTGCTACTCATCCGGGAGTTTTGAAAATAATTACGCGGATGTGATTGTTTTTTACTTCGCACCTTGCTTGCACTGAAGTAGCAACTATGTATTTCGCTTTATGGAGTGTGATTGGACTGTTTTTGGTGATTTTAAACACTTATTTTACCCAAGGACACAACCACGGCTATGTTGCTGGCGGCGTAGCCAGAGAATCCTTACTGCTGTTACGCAATCACATATCTCCGGACTATTCAACCATTGTAGACTCGATACCGAACTGTCTTAAAACTAATTGGAAGAGAGGTACTATACAGACGAAGCGGAAACGTGGATGTAAGGGCGGCATTCTTCACCGACTGAAGAGGCTGAAAAACAAACTCCCCCTGCCTACTCCCCTGCTCATCAACATGCAGTCCCTGAAAGCGAAGACAGACGAGCTGTCAGCCAACACCCACTACCTGCACCAGTATCGGAGCGCCTGAGACATGGCTGGACAGTAACATCGTGTCGAGTGAGGTGGACCGACCGAGACCCCAACATCACCGGGAAGACTCGCAGGGGGTCTCCACGTCCTTGAAACGCTTACGCAGACTTTCTTGGACTGTGTCCAGCAGCTCAGTCTTCACCCTGTGAAATAAAAGGCAGTAAAAATTTATGACAAATCAGTTCCAATCCATGACCAAGGCATTGGATGTTAATCAGTTGTGGAATCTCTTGGCGCAGAAGCGTTGACCTTCCCCCACTCCCCCACGTCGTTGACACTCACAGCGGCCCCATCAGAGCCAAAGCCGACTGTCTTCTCCTTCCAGTCATTTAGTCTTTCTCTAGGGCTAAAAACATAAATAGTGAAAACTGTTACACACATCTATTATTGTACATTGCTACCATTAAGTAATAAATTAAAACTCATGCTTCACTTTATTGATGCTATTTTTTTATCCACAAAAAAACTAACTTTTTTTTATGAACTTGTTGATATAGTAATTTATAGATGCATCATCTTACCAGCATTAATGGCCTCACAATGTCCTGTAGCTGTGGCATGTTTAAGCTCTTCAACTGCTCCAAACATATTGTTTGGCTGTCCATCCTTAAGAAACCGGACGTATATTCCCTCCAGGTCCCTGATGCTGACATCCGTTGCAGCACCAGCCAGGACACTAATGAACCTGGCTGCCTTTAAGTCGTTGTAGCAGGGCTCCCAGATGTCATCATAAATGACTTCAACGAATCTGGAAACAATATTAACACAAAAAGTTCACGTAACGACGCTGCATACTCAACCATACAATTACGTTTCACTAGTTAGCGTTAGTTGATTCATTTGTTATGTCGGTCGGATGCATATTAGTAACGTTATGATAGCTAAACGAGCTATTGATAGCGCTAGGTAATTTGTCATGACTAATGATGGTATATTTCGTTTAACTATCCCCTCCCTACAGATATTGAAAAGTAGCTAACATTAACGTTAGTAAGGTAGATTATTCACTCACCTTTGGCAAGCTTGTTTGGACTTGTACTTGCCCCCGACGTCCACTCCATTTATCGCTTGCAGATCCAGCAGTGCCGGGTATTGGGTGAAAGGCTGCTCGGTCTTTGCGACATGATAAGCTGTGGTAATTAATTTTTTAAGCTGGTTGTGGCAGTCTTCGTGTAGTCTTTGGTTGCAACGGTCCATCGGTCCAGGAACCCCCCCCCCCCCCCCCCCCCAATCTAGTGATAGTAATAAGATGCCGGCGCGTGATCTTATGATTTTACCTGTCATTTCTCTAGAAACCAGGTGAGGTCCAGGTGATGGCCACTCTATGATCCAGACGCTTATGTGGACAAGCACACCCCTGATAACCTACATCCTTCCAAACACATTCTTTATTTCTTCCCATGTAGTTTGCCCCCTCCTATACTTTCACATACCCCTCATTTAAATTGGTATTAATCCCAGTCCACCACATTTATCATATTATCCACAGTTATTTACATCAAGTCAAGTCAAAATTTATTTATAGAGCACATTTAAAAATGACTGCGGTCGAACCAAAGTGCTGTACAAGTGGTCAGATAAATAAAATAATCAAATACATTACACAAATGAAATACAAGCAGACAAAGAATAAAACCAACAGTACAAAACAAAACACACAATTGCCAGGGTGTCATGCTCCACTTGAGTCGAAGGCAAGGGAGAAAAAGTGGGTCGTCAAGGAAGATTAAAAAATCCCTAGGGTCTGGGCAGATCTAATGTAGAGGGGCAAGCTATTCCAGAGCCTAGGTGCAGCCGCCGCAAAGGCTCGGTCACCTCTGGTCTTTAGCCTAGTTTTGGGCACATCCAGCAGCAACTGGTCAGCTGGCCTTAAGGCTCTGGTTGGGGCATGGCGCTGCAGGAGCTCAGCGAGGTAGAGAGGGGCCAGCCCATTTAGGGCTTTAAAAACAAGAAGCAAAAGCTTAAAATTGATTGAAAGCGGACAGGGAGCCAGTGGAGTGAGGCCAGCACTGGAGTGATGTGGTCACACTTTTTCTTGCCAGTGAGGAGGCGAGAGGCTGCATTTTGGACCAGCTGCAGGCGTCTGAGTGAGGACTGGTCAATGCCCACGTACAGGGAGTTACAATAGTCCAACCTCGAGGTAATAAAGGCATGAATTACCCTCTCTAGATCTTTCAGGGAGAGGTAGGACTTTGTCTTAGCTAAGAGTCATAGCTGGAAAAGCTGTTTTTTACTACAGAACTAACCTGTTTGTAAAAATTGAAGCCGCTATCAAAGGTCACTCTGAGGTTCTTCACAGAGGAACGGATGTTAGAACTTAGAGGGCCCAGGATATCAGGAAAAACTGGAGAAACATGTCCAAAAAAAAGTATCTCAGTCTTGCTCTCGTTGAGGTTTAAGAAATTCAGGCACATCCAGGATTTGATGTCTCTTAAACAATCCCGCAATGGCTGCATTGAGTCCTTGTTTTTGGTTTCTAAATGCAGATAAATCTGTACATCATCAGCGAAGCAGTGGAAGGAGACATTATGTCTAGCAAAGATTAATCCCAAGGGCAGCATGTACAGTAAAAAGAGGATGGGGCCCAAAATGGAGCCCTGAGGAACTCCGCAGGTGAGAGGGGCCACAGCAGAGGAGAATTCACCTAACTGCACTGAGAAGCTCCGGTCTGTCAGGTACGACCGAAACCAATCGAGTGCAGAGCCTGTGATGCCCCACACGCTGCTCGAGCCGTGACAACAGGACCCCATGGTCCACAGTATCGAGAAGGCAGCTGTCAGGTCCAGGAGCACCAAAACAGCAGGGTTACCTGAATCAGCGGCTAGGGTCAGATCATTAAAAACTCTCAGAAGGGCTGTTTCAGTGCTGTGTTTTGGTTTGAAGCCAGACTGAAACTTTTTGTGGATGCCATTATTCGCTAAAAACGACTGCAACTGGACATAAACTACTCTCTCCAGGACCTTGGACAGAAAAGGTAGCTGAGAGATGGGCCTAAAATTAGAAAGAATAGAGGGGTCGAGGTTTTTCTTCTTGATTAAAGGATGCACCACAGCGTGTTTGAAGGCAGCTGGGACACATCCTGAGCTGATACAGGTATTAATTAACAGTAAAATACTTGCTCCAACCGAATCGAAGACGTCTCTGAGAAGGCGAGAGGGAATGCTATCTGAGGGGCAGTTTGTAGGCCGCAGATGCATGACTACATCTGAGAGTGAGGAGAGGGACACAGGCTCAAACTGGTTGAGGACAGCAGAACACAGAGAGGGAGCAGGGTCAGGGGCGACACATATTTACAGGCCTAAGAGCAGAGACTTTATCGATAAAAAATTAAAGAAAACTTTCACAGAGAGTAGGCGATGGCACAATAGGAGAAACATCACAGGGATTAATAAGAGAATTAAGGACATTAAAAAGAACCTGAGGCTTGTGGCTGTTATTGGAGACTAAAGTAGAAATATAGTCCGTTTTGGCAGCTTTGACAGCTCTCTGGTAGTCGGATAGGCAGTCACGTAGGATTTCTAGGGAGACGTGGAGTTTATCCTTTTTCCATTTTCTCTCAGCGCGCCTGCATGCGCGTCTGAGAGCGCGAGTGGAGTCATTAAGCCACGGCTCGGAAGGAGCTTTGGTGCGTCTGAGCCTGAGAGGAGCAACAGTGTCCAATATTTCAGTACATGGAGAATCAAACATGGAAATAAGCTCCTCAGCACTGAGAGCACAATTTACATCCAACGCACAAAACAGGGAATCGTTAAAAATATCAGAAAACTGTGATGCAGTCAAAGGGTTAATCGAGCGCAGGCGGCGTGCAGGGGCACATGATTTAACTACCGAGCACGAGACTGATGTTGTAAACAAAACAGGTAGATGGTCTGAGATACATGTTGTTGCACAGATTTCATTTACAGAAACAGATAGACCGTACGATAGCACAAGATCCAATGTGTGACCCTTTTCGTGTGTCGCGCCAGTTACGGATTTGGTGAGATTAAACGAATCAAGAAGATTCAAGAATTCCCTGACCAGAGGTCGTGATTCACAACACACATGGACATTAAAATCACCTAAGATTAAAACATGATCGTATTTCACCATGATCCCCGACAGAAAGTCGGCAAAGTCATTAATGAAGTCCTTATTGCGTTTTGGCGGACGATAAACGACAGCGCAAAGCACAGGAGGGGACAGGTTCAGAACAAACATCTGCAGCTCAAAGCTAGAATAGCTGATAGCAGGATGAGACAGTCGGCACTGGAGATTAGATCTGAACACTGAGGCTATCCCCCCACCATTGCCAGTGGTGTAAGGGGAGCTGAAGAATGAACAGTCAGGAGGAAGGAGTTTGGAGAGTGGTGTATACTCGCCTGCGTGGAGCCAGGTTTCCGTCAGGAACATAAAATCCAGTTCACGAGAGGTGAAGAAGTCGTTCAGCAGGAAAGTTTTCTTTACTATTGACCTAGCATTTATCAGAGCCATGCGAAGGTTTAGCTCTGGGCTGGATGATGATGCAGCGCGTCTCAGCGGGCGGAGGTAGGCATGGCCAACGCCGCGTCTGAGGCGCGGGCCAAGGGCTGTCAGCAGGGCAGGTGGAACAGGTCCCATCAGCGGGCCTAGTAGGGCCTGCGGCTCCGGGAGACAGGGCGGATCCACCGACCACCCTCTTCTACTGTGCAATAATCCACCAGCACATGCACATACATATGATGCTTTATACATATACTGCGTTCAGTCCAGAATATATTCCAAGGACCTAGGCCTTTTATGGCTTGTGAACAGCCCTGGGTTCCCGGCGTCATTAGGAGTCAAAGGGTCACAAAACAGTCCCATGTTTACCCAAAAGGCTTTGATGTCCCATGTCTTGTTAGATTGTCCAATCAGCTGTTATTTACAATCCACTGGTCCTTGTGAATCCAACAGTGGAATTTGGGTGTGGGCTTGAGGCAGGAAAAATGTAATTAATAAAATTGCACCTTACAAAGCGGGTAATATGCAGAGAATATGAAACAGGTTTCACATGGGATTCCCTTTGTAGAGGGATGATTTTCACGTTACCCATGTTAACTCCACGACAAATGGTTCTTGCATGGATACGCTTAATGTTAGGCTTATTGTCTGGATACTGTATTCATATAAGGGGAGCAGATATCGAAATGGACAACACTGGTGTTTTCATATCCACTACTGCAGTATAGTCAGGCATTGAGGGCTTTCTGAATGTTGTCTGACAGATTTGCTGAGCCTCGGCTATTTGGATGCAGGCCGTCTCTGCGGTAGAATGCAGGTCTCTCCCAGAATAGATCCCAGTTATCAATAAAACCGATGTTTTGATCTACACACCAACCACAAAGCCAATCGTTAAAGGGTAATTCCACCCAAAAACAACATTAACCTTATTGAACAGATCAAATTCGAATCTGAACGCAGCCCTGTAGTCATGGGCGTAGGATTATGGGGGGACACGGGGGATATGGTCCCGCCAATGTTTGGAAAGAGTCTAATTGTCCCCCCCCAACCATAATTGATCCCTCTCCCATGTAAAGCTTACAGTCAATAAAGGCTGCAACAACGGTAAAAAATGACTTAAATTTATGCGGAAAGATATGTAACGCCCGTAAACACAGTATGAATTATTGACCCACCCCCCCGCTACTTCAAACATTAGAAATGGTTTATCTCATGGCCACGACAAGTTCGAGTTTATGAAAGCCCAAATGGGATATGTAGTCAACAATTAGGGGTGATTGCTCAAGCCGATAATACTATGGACTTCAATTCCCATAACCCAGTGTTTTAGCTAGTGTTTTGTGTAATGTTATGGATATGTTATAATCAGGTTGGTTGTAATGGAGAAGTCAGACCGCAAAAAAAGACGAGAAACTTCACGGAGTATGAAATCGAGACGCTCGTTACGGGGTTAGAGCAGATGGTTTGTTGGTGTATAGGCGGCCTTTGCTACGTTTCACCTGAAACAGTCCTCTCAACTGAAAATCAAATCAAAATCCCCACAGTGAATAAAAGATCCGCCGACCCAGAAGTTTCCCCATTCAGGTAGGCTAGGCTACTGTAGGCGCTGTTCCTAACCTAGCTAACTACTCCTTATTTTTCGACAGTCTATGCCTTATACGTTAAAAAATGTACATTTTTTTTCATAACAACAAGCAATGTATTACAGCCGCGAGTGCGATAACGTTAGGTAGCACTGTGGAAATGTCGACGTTGCTGGACAATTGCATAGAGAATTTATTCAGGGTTCATCAGAAAACAGTTGTAGCTTCTTAAATGTAGGCTATTTGATTCCATAAAATGTTTATTTTATTGCCCTGCTGTGCAACATGAGAGGCTGATGTATTCGCAAGCCGCGACACTGTAAGACACTGTAATTAGCCATAATTGGGCTGTCGACGACTACCGTACCACTAAAGGCAGTGGTTCTTAAACTCGGTCCTGGGGCCCCCTGCATATGCTGGTTTTCGTTCCAATCAAAATTGCAATCCCAGAATTTGAACAGGTTGTTGATTTTTCTTAATTAGGTGTTTTTCATGTTTAGAGGGATTATTTCCCTTCTGAAGCCACATTATGTTAGCAATAGCTATGCATGTCATGAATAATAAAAGTCAAATATTCACATTGTGCTATATTGCAAACAATTACAAAAAGAGAGGTAAAAATGTTTTAACTGATCAAATTAAACAAATTAAAGACTGAGGTGAATCAATAGGCTCCTAATTGGTGAAATTGTGGACACATTGGCAACTAAAACTAGAGACTTGGTAAATAATGAACAATTCAAAAGACAAAGCAAATGATAATGAGCCAAACCTGCATTGTGTTAATAAGTTTAAAGGGTAAGTTCGCTATTTTGGACCTTGGACCCTATTTGCGGTCCGTCTTCCATGAACCTGACCCATGAAGTCCATTTTTTCGCTGATCGGTCCAGTATTGAGTTCGCTACAGATTTCCTGTAGGCTCTCACTGGGCTACAATAGAAGTCAACGGGGCAATTAGAAATGTTATGGAAAAACAACGATAAATGTGCTTTTATTACCGCAGTACCTCGCACTGTAAACTTCCGCAGTCTAGCTACGTTGTAGAGAGGCCGCTTGAAAAGCAGTTGATCACAAATCCTGACCTCCCGTTGGAGTTTACTAGCTAGTAGCCTACAGCAGAAATATTTGTAACGCAGTGTTTGTAATCATCATTTGTAATAATTTATCACAGCAATGGTGCGCGAATGTGCATTCCCCGGTTGTGGGAATAAAATGTCTGGACGCTCAAATACCAGTTTTCACAGGCTTCCGTTCTCTGACCCAGAAAGATTGAGACTTTGGCTGTTTGTCTTACGGATCGACATAAACACTCCAGTCAATCAACTCCGTTTGGCAGACTCGCGAGTTTGTGGAGCGCATTTCGACGATACTGATTTCTGTAACCGCAAATCAGAAGCAAAACACTGGTGGCTAAAGAACACAGCTGTTCCTCGTGTCGGACCTGCAGCACTATCAAGCACCGGAGCGGAGGTGAGTTATATTTAGCTATAACGTTACTAACATTTTTTTTGTTTTTTTTGAGCGCGTCCTCTGACCCAGCACTCATACCAACTAACAAAATCCGAGCTTGACATAAGTTTCTTGTAACAAAACTGTCGGAAACGTTCATCAACTATAACTTTTTACAATTCTATAATGTTTTATTTACAAATGCTTGACGCATGGTGTCCTGTCCAAAGTTCTCATCTATCACATATCTGTTGGCAGTCATAGTGTAATGGTAATCAATGGAGATGATCCAGTGTCATCCACGGATACATCCAGGTTTTCAATGGCATTCGGTAGCAACAGATCCCACTCCCTACAACACAAACTTTCCTCCTCTCTGGGCATCTGCTTGCACCTTTTGCAAGAACACCAAAAGTCCCCCGAAATTCTTGGTCTAGCCTCGGCAGCGACTTCGGATAACATTACCTGCGCAACTTCAGCCTCTCTCTCTTCTCTTGCTCTCTTATCATCCATCTCTTGTAGTTCCGTGTCCTTGTATTCTGGCTCAAATCTGTAGCCAGTCACGTCAAAGTCAAAATCGAATTCTTCGTCTTCGTAATCATTATAGTCATCCATCATCCAAGTTTTTTTGTGGAAATTGTAGCCTACGTTGCTGCAGGTAAACAAACGCAGACTGCTCAACTAGATAGTTTCGTAAACGGCCGGCACACCTTCCCGCTCCCCTACCCCCGACACATAGTACTCCGCGGGAGCAGCGAAAACAAGCAACAGAGAAATGCTTACTTCCAAGCCATGCCAAGCACGTAAAAATGTTCGGATTGAGATACATTTCACAGGAGAGCATACTGAGACCGGTAACAATACACCCTGAGCTTCCCGTCTCATTTATTGTACATGAAAGCACATTTATCGAACATTTCTAATTGCCCCGTTGACTTCTATTGTAGCCCAGTGAGAGCCTACAGGAAATCTGTAGCGAACTCAATACTGGACCGATCAGCGAAAAAATGGACTTCATGGGTCAGGTTCATGGAAGACGGACCGCAAATAGGGTCCAAGGTCCAAAATAGCGAACTTACCCTTTAAGGAAAAATTAAGGAACTTAAAACACAAGTGTTCAACTACTGAATTAGGAGCCTATTGATTCACCTCAGTCTTTAAATTGATCAGTTTAAAAAAATGTTACCTTGTATTATTGTTTGCAAGATAGCACTGTAAGCACAGTGTGAACATGGCATAGTCTTCATGGTATGCATAACTATTTCTGACATCATTTGTCTTAAGAGGGTAAATAATCCCTCTAAACATGAAAAACACCTAATTAAGAAAAATTAACAGCTTGTTAAAATCTTGGGATTGCAATTGTGGTTGGAACAGAAACCAGCATACACAGGGGACCCCCAGGACCGAGTTTGAGAACCACAGAGTTTAAAATGTTATAAACTTATCTTATCCACTAATGTACTGATTAGCCTACCATGGCTTTAGATTTATATGAAAGCATCTCAAATCTCGCCTAGTGCTTTGAGAAAAAAAAAAAAAAAAAAAAAAAACTTCTCCAAAATGTTCATAAATAAAACATTTTATTTTAGAAAATGCCCTGGGTGAGGTTGTGTAGAAATGCAGGAAATGAGTTTTAAAAGGCTCAAATGTTTCTGGGGGAGGACTCCCAGACCCCCCGATACTTCGTATTGCTTTGCTCACGGGAATGGTTGAGGGCCTCGGTCCAATAGTCATGGTTCGCTACTGTTGGATGGTACATTATTAGTGTCCCCCTCCATTATCATCACAACGAACATTTACTGTTTGTGGTCCCCCCCCCAATATTCAAATGAAACCTACGCCCCTGCCTGTAGTTGTCCTTGACTGTACTGTATGTACTTAGGCCTCAAGAGCCCTTCTGGTGCCGGCAGACACATAGAAACTTCCCGGCAGGGCGCGCTTTGTGAGCGCACAAAATGCACATTTTTAAAAAGTGATATACAAGTCGCATACAATTGCAACTATCCTCCCATTTGGTCTTTATAGACAAACAATAGAAAAGAGAAGTGTAGCTTACATGATCACACTGGGAACTGACACACACACACACACACACACACTGGGTTGCCAGAACTTTACCGTAGCCTACAGGCTAAATAACGGTAACAATTTTGTTAACTATACGGTAGCAGGTTGTTATATTATATAAATGTGTTTTCACCATAAACAATACAATTACCCTATTTATAGTTCAGCTGTTTACAATTTCGTGCCTTCACTATTTTACAGACTTTTACAGACTCGTAAAATTCAGTGACATTATTTTACAATGTACCTCACAGTCAGTTGCAACTTATTACACGAGCGTGTGTCATACTGTGGTCTTACAAAGAACAAATCTCTGCTTGCTGGTGTGGATTATGTATACCATTTTGGGCATTAAAAATCACTGTGTTGATGTCGCTTGTTATAGAGGATTTTTTTCTCTGAAAATATTCCTCAGTAAAAAATATTTCCATGCTTGTTGACGAGACTGTTGATTTTACTGACTAGTGTGAGACGGGACGCGGCGGAGCTTATTCACGTTCTAGTTTGGTGAACTATAGCACGGTAGCCTATTATAGCTTGTCTCGCCGCCCACCGCCTAGGCAATAATTTGTAATATGATGATGAGAGATTGTGTCAGTTCTTCAAACTATTACTTATCATGTAGGCTACTTGAATGAACGTCAAAACAAAATCATCACTTTTTATGAATGAATACTTTTTTTTTCCCGTCTCCAAGGTATGGCAAGCGCCTTACCAAAATGACACCTATGATAGTCATGCATTTTGGAAATATAAATTTCCACAAAGATTATACAGCTCTAAAAGCAATAGTTTTAATGTTTTGGCAATTATTAATTAGCTAGCAACCTATGGAAGCATATCTGCTCCAAAATTCAAATGAAAATGCAAATCGGTGATTGCATTTCGTTTACATTCAATGTGCGCAAAAACAATGACATAATTCAAATGAAAATGCAAAAGGCCATTTTGCATTTTCATTTTCAAGTTAATGTGCGCACTTTATCTGACAATTTGAAAATGTTAATGCAAATCCATTTCACATTTATTTTTTCTCGCCCTCTACGACACAACCCTGCCATAATTTAAATGAAAATTAAAAACCACATTTGCATTAGCAGTTTCTTATTGTAGTCGCATGATCCATGACAAAAAGGAAATGATAATTCAATTTGCCATTTAACATATCGTTTTCATGCTTTGCGGCACAAGAGTGACATAATTCAAATGCAATGGCATCGCATCCGTTTACATTATCATTTCTGCGTGGTCACGCCAAAACCCTGCCAAAACTCCGAACTGAACATGCAAACTGTCAAAGCGTGCCCATCAAGGCGGGGCCTCGAAGAAAGGGGCGTTACAGGGGACAGTTCAAACCACTGAATTTATGGTTCAACTTCAGTGGTTGTCTGTGATTTCGGTCATCAGGCAGTTACCAGGCTAGATAGCGATATTTCCTAGTTCTCTGTGTTCGGGGATCATAGGCTAAATGATACGAATTAAAAAGGAAACGAGGTAGCCTAAAAGATACGACGAGCCATAGCCAGCCCAATGTTAATTTAGTTAACAGTTTAGATTATGTTAGCTACCCTGCTTTCGTTAATCTGGTGTGGTAACTAGCCTAATGTTAGGCTACTTTCAAAACCAGCCGGCTATTCATGGCAGGCTCTGCCTAGAAATGTGCTACCCTTTTCACCGTGGGCATTTCCATCACGATTTCTATTAATTAATGTTTTCTTTTAGATAGCCTTAGCCTACCCTTAACAAAGGTAACGTAGTTCACAGAAAGCCTGAGACAGCGATCGAAACAACTGTAAGACAGGATTTAACACCCCAGAGCACCTAAAGAGAACACAATACCGGGAAGTGGCAATCAAGTCACGCATCTGGTGCCGGGATGTTTGCTGGGACCATCTTGCCTAAGGTTTACGGCGTCCAAGAATGTCCTAGGATTTTATGATCCTGGGAGAGACCCTGGTCTGTTTGAAACTCCCGCGCACGGACAATGCATGACTGCCCCCAACTGACGTCACTGAGGCAGGCCACATCCCTTTCATTCAAATAATGCCCACACAGCATGGTATAACAGTACAGACTGCTTTGGTCTTCAAAAAGCCTAAAAACCTTAAAATGTGATCAATATTTATGCTACATTGTACAGTATATACTGGAAATAGTCCTGACACTGGAACATACATTGTACACTCTTTTTTCCAGAGAAATAAGTATATATTGTTCAGTTTCTAAGTGTTACATGAGTAGATACACACATTTAATGTACCTGACTGAACAGGGGAAACTAGGGTATAATGTAATGTTCTCAACAGGAATCCTGGGACTGTTTGTGGCATTAATATTAATCACATTTGAAAACTATGCAGAGATGGGATTCTCATGACAACACGAACGTAGACCTATTCATGTTTGATATTGTTTTGATGGTCTTGGTGTGTGTGGTGCAATGGCCTATATTTCCTAAATGGTCAACATGGAGAAAATATATATTTCATAACTCAGGAGTAAACTGCCGCTGTGGAATTATACCACAGGAAACTCTTTCTGCCAAACCCCCCTTGGAGGGGGGACGAAAAGTACAATATTAGCCTTCTGGCCAGTTTATGGTTTTACGATTGTCCACAGCCAGATCAAACACAGAATTTGGGCATATAATCAGAGGACGCAAAGAACTAGGGGAAGCTGTAGCCAGACTCTCCCGCACATCTCACTTTGTGTCTTGTGTGTAGCGATTGCCAGGTATGACTTAGTATTTTACTCTATACTCTATTTTGAATATGTTGTGTTGTAACTTGTAACCATGATTGATTATTTTAAAGTAAAGAACCTACCTGGTAAACTAAACTGTTAAACTTGATTTGTGTGGTTTCTCTGAAAAAGACATTCTATCTCTGTTAACAGGTAATGAGTTGATTAATTTCCTCAGTCTGGGTTACCCCCTCTGCTGATCTAAGGAGATTGACTAGTTAAGCTTAATGTATCATGGAGTATTGCACCCGTAGAACTATGTCTTAAGTTAGATCATCTCCGCATGACGTTTATACATGTTGAGAACGGGTGTTGCCAATATTATCTTCTCGGGTCCCTGAGTCTTTTTGGATAGGCTATACCTTATGAAGTGGCCTCTTCCGCAACCTCTGAGATAAATGCAGACATCTAGTCAGCCGTGAGAGGTGTACATAAACGGCCGTATGTAGCACCCGGTGGAACCAGCGCATCCAGTTCAGAGAACAGGCTCAAGAGTATGAGAGTACTTTAACAAATCAACTGTAAATTCTACATTGCAATTAGATACTAATAATTAAATTGGAGTCAGATACATATGAGTATAGAATCAGCGTTGGTGGCTGACAGTCAATATAATATACACAGGCTGCCTTTTTGGATAAGCTGGGGTCAGCCTGCAGACCAGACTTAGAGCGGGAGGCAAAGTGGTACTATTGTCTCTGACACGTGGCCAATTATTAGCTGATCCCGCGAATCTAAAGAAGCAGTCTCATCCGGTTGTAAGAACGGTAATATTTCAAAACTCTTACCTTTTCCCACAGCAACAGTGGAAAATTATCACGCTTAAACCTTCGCTCCGAGCTCTTTCCTCATTGGTCTAGCTGCGCGGGATTTACACAAGACACAGCCTACAAAAACGGTGGATTATTTTGTATGGTGTAGGCCTATAGGCTAATTTAAAATATATATAATTTAAAAAACTTGTGTCGGCATATTCCGCGTAGGCTATGTTGTGTAGGCTGCAATTCATGTCTTTACCCAGCAGGTGGCAGTAAAAGACTTGTAAAAACTGAAAGACAGCAATTCAGCTTATTTTATTATTGGGTGAAAACACTGGGAAAACGACCCCGGGGCACGACTCTGATCTCCCTACTCACAGGAAAGTTTACCTGTAGACTGGGCTATTGTAGCCCAATAATCTATATTTAGCCTAGTCATGAAGCAACATAGCCTAGGCTACAGATTAAAACAAATGGACATTTATATGATTATATTTTTATTTTATTATAACATTCCGATCTCAGTGCTGTAAGATGCGGCAGTTAGCCTCTATCACGCTGATTTTACTGTTGTGGCCTAGCCTACTAGCCGAAACAAAACATTTTAATTTGTTCAATTTAAATAGACTAGGCTACGTGAGAGAGAACGTAAAAACTGGTCTTTTTAGAGGAGTCTTTTTACAGTGAGTTCCGACTGTAGCCTATCTACACAGCTGTAAAATAATAATAATAAAAACATCCATGTCAGTATTGGCACAGTGCCATTATGCTCAGTGTTTTAAGAACATAAGCTACAGAATCATTTTAATTTAAATAGGTCTACCACTGAGACAAAATTTGAGACATAAGCACTTATTTTATTGATAGCCTGCTTATTTTATTTTAGTGACATGGAATATAGGCTAAGCAATAGCTCAATGTTGGCTTATCACACAGCCCTGTCTAAGGCAAACCGGTTAATGGAAATCTATTGCCCCTTACGGCAAGTCCTCCCTGCTGTTAAGGTTAGGTTAGTAAACAACGGGCTGGCTTGGCTCATCGTAATGTTTAGGCTACCTCGTTTCCTTTCTAGTTTTTAGGATTTAGCCTGTAATCCCCAAACACAGAGGACTAGGAAATGTCGCTATCTAGCCTGGTAACTGCCTGACGACCGAAATCACAGACAACCATTGAATCAATACAAGTCAAGTCCCCTGTAACACCCCTATATATACAAGTCCACTGTAACGCCCCTATATATACAAGTCCCCTGTAACGCCCCTTTCTTCGCTGCCCCACCTTGATGGGCAGCTTTGACAGTTTACATGTTCAATTCAGATTTTTGGCAGGGTTTTTGCGTGAACACACGGAAATGGTAATGCAAACGGATGCAATGTCATTGCATTTGAATTATGTCACTCTTGTACCGCAAAAGCATGAAAACGATATGTTAAATGGCGAATTGAATTATCATTTCCTTTTTGTCATGGATCATGCGATTGCAATGAGAAACTGCTAATGCAAATGTGGTTTTTCATTTTCATTAAAATTATGGCGGGGTTGTGTCCTAGAGGGTGAAAGAAATTAAATGTGAAATGGATTTGCATTAACATTTTCAAATTGTCAGATAAAGTGCGTACATTAACTTGCAAATGAAAACGCAAAGTGGCCTTTTGCATTTTCATTTGAATTATGTCATGGTTTTTGCGCACATCGAATGTAAACAAAATGCAATCGGCGATTTGCATTTTCATTTGAATTTTGGCGCGGGTATGCTTCCATAGCAACCAACCTTTTCACAAAACAAAGTTGGTAACGACAAAGTTTTGAAAAACATGTTTTATTGGCTGAAATAGCATCACATGTTCACATCCTTATATGTCAAAAGCATTACATGTGTACATTGTTCATTTTGCCTGTGTATCTTCATCCTGCAATTGGCTACTTTTTGATCAGATTACTTTGATTAGATATTGTTATTGGCAGATGTAGCTAAATCTCCAATAGGGAGAATTATTCTTTGTGGGGCTGGAGCGTTTGTTGAATCCTTTACTTTGTGCTGACCTATATTCTCTGTGGAAGTACGGCGGCAGAGCGAACGTGGCCATTGCAAGCTCTTATTTGTTGTTGTAATCGACCAGTGCCGGCACTACATTCGTAGGTAACGTAAAGTATCGCTCCGCCGCCGTACTTCCACAGAGAATATAGGTCAGCACAAAGTAAAGGATTCAACAATAGTTTGACTTCAAAAATGATGGTATAATCACTGAAAATAACCCCGATAGACTGTCGTCATATTTTATTTGCTTTGGGCGCACTGGTAGTGCGTTTGGTAGTGGATGCAAGCAGTCTGAGGATAGTGGATGCAAGCAGTTCCATTAATCAAATCTGAGGATGATATGCAGAACTACTAAAGGTCTATGATGCAAAATATAGCAGTGTACCCTGTTGTCCATTAGTGTCTCCAAATCTATCCAAATTGATAAATTGTGCACTGCTCTAAATAAAAAAAAGTATGATATATTTAACTACAAATCAACAGTTTTGGCTCATAAAACTCACTTTTGCATTACTATACTATATAGTATTATATAATATAATATATAGTATAATTACTATATTTTCATAAGTATAGGCGGGTAGATATCTGTGGGTCCAAAACCCCTATGCAAAACATGTCATAAAATTAATAAAATTATTCATTATTGTATTATAAAGCATATACATTTGCTCCTTCTGATGGCTTAAAATAAAAAACGTTGATATCACAGTGTTACATACACCTGTTGCCTAATCCTTCACTCTTGTACCTCAATAAAACATCACTTGTCCCTGTACTCTACAGTATGTATACTTTTGTCCTGGGATTGCATTTTTCTGTATTATTTTTCCTATTCATAATGACTCCAAGGAAATTTTTACCTTAATCTACCACATATCAGCGCACAGTAAATTGGAATGGGCATTTGTCATGCCCTAAGAGACAAGTATATACGCCATAGCCTATATTATGTACGATAACATGAACATAAAATAGTATTCCACCATCTGCAAAATGCTGCCAAATGTTCTATGTGTTACGTCTGGCACTGTTTACGACAGTGCCGTGCTCCAGTTGGGATGAGTGTCTGCGTTACGTGCCATGCGCACGTGTATTCTGTGTGTTAATTAAATGGAGTAAGCTCCGACTGCAGCCCCGGTTTCAGTCTCCGTTATTCCACATAACATTTGGTGACGAGAGATGGCTGATTGCTCCCTACCACCACCCTCTCTCTTCCTAGCCCTACCAGGAGAACCACCAGTGCCGTGGTCTCACTGGATTTCCTCCTTTGAGACATATATCCTAGCCGCTGACTTGGAGGAAGTTTTGGACGGGAGGAAACGTGCATTGCTACTGCACTGTTTAGGAGCAGAGGGACAACGCGTGTTTGGAACTCTCGGCACTGCAACAAAATACACAGAGGCTGTGGAGTTACTGAAAACCCACTTCGCTGCTCCTCAAAGCGCTCTTCTTCGCCGGATTATTTTCCGACGGCGGCACCAACATTCCGGTGAGTCCGTAACACAGTACGTGGCTGATCTGCGGGGCTTAGCTAGCTCGTGCAAGTTTGGGGCGCTACAGGGCGAAATGATACGGGACCAACTCATACAACTGTGACAAAATCCGGGAAAAACTGCTGCTCAAAAATGATGGGCTAACGCTAGAAGAAGCCCTTAACCTCGCCGTTCAGGTCGAATCAGCTCTAGAATGTGCGGCTAGCTTGGCTACCTCCTCCGACTCGCTAGCACTAGCTACGGCAGCGGGCGCGCTTGCCTCACAGCCGCTCCTCCCCCACGCCAGTGCAGACAGCAGCGGGGAGAGCATACTACTAGCCTCTCAGTCACGTGACCACACACACCAGCCATGCGGGAATTGTGGCTCCCCTACACACAATTCTAGAGCTCAGACCTGCCCGGCCCATGGTAAAACTTGCTCAAACTGCTGCAAGTTAAATCATTTCCACAAAGTGTGTAGATCTGCTCCGGCTAGATCCCCCCAGCCACCTACCACAATCATCCACAACGTCAGCACAGGACGGTTGCCCTTTAAGACGTGCTCGGTGAAGGTCGGTGATGTCACGCTGCCTCTCCTCCTAGACACCGGAGCCACCGTGTCCCTGCTGAATCTGGTGACGTGCACACGCTTCTTCTCCCACGAGTCAATGGGGCCGCCCTCCACCACGCTACGCGGCTACGCTAACTCCGAAATCGACATCGTGGGCTCCCTCCAGCTGCCGGTGAGCTACGGGGAGAAGACGCTGCCGGCCTTCAGGTTCCACGTCGCACGCCACGGGACCAACCTCCTAGGCCTCGACCTGTTTAACGGCCTCGGCTTCACCCTGCTAGACACCACGGGCTCAGAGATCCACGCCGTCGCCACCCCCTGGCAGCAACAGTGGCCAGCGCTGTTCAGCGGCGTGGGCTGCCTCGAGACGTTCACCCACCAGCCCCTGCTGGACCCGACGGTGACGCCGGTCATACAGCCCCTCCGACGCTCTCCCCTGGCGCTCCGCGACGACATCTCCGCTGAGCTACAGCGCATGCTCGACGATGACATCATTGAGCAGGTGAACGCATCGCCCTGGATCTCCAACCTGGTGGTGGCGAAGAAGAAGTCTGCGACTCTGCGTGGACCTGAGAGCGGTTAACAAGGCCATCATCCCTGACAAATACCCCCTGCCAACGACAGAGGAGCTCACAGCCCAGTTCTATGGCTCCACTGTTTTTTCCAAATTGGACCTCCGCCAGGGCTACCTCCAGGTGCCACTACACACTGACAGCCGCAACCTCACCGCGTTTATCACCCACAAAGGGGTCTTCCGCTACAAATGCATGGGTTTCGGCCTAAGCTCCGCTCCCAGCTGCTTCCAAAAGATCATGGCCTCCATCTTCGCTGGGATCCCAGGCGTGGCCATCTATTTGGACGACATCGTGGTCCACGGTGCCACCGCAGAGAGCCACGACGAGCACCTCCACAGTGTGTTCAGCGCGATGGCCAAGCACCATCTCACACTCAATGGCGAGAAGTGCATCTTCGCCGCCCCATCGTTTGTGGGGTTCCGTCTCTTGGCCGACGGCACGTATCCGCTCCTGTCAAACACGGAAGCCATCCACCGTCTCCCAGAGCCCACTTCAGCCACCCAGGTGGCCTGCTTCCTGGGCATGACGGCATATTATCTCCGTTTCCTGCCACACTACTCGGCCATGACGGCGCCACTGCGGAAGCTGCTCAAACAGGACGAGCCCTGGCTCTGGTCGCCTGCCTGCTCAGACGCTGTGCGCCTCCTGAAGTCCCAGCGCGCCTCCTGAAGTCCCAGCTCACCTCACCACCGGTCCTGGCGCACTTCGACCTGGCCAGCCCCACCCTCGTCACGTGCGACGCCTCCGCCATGGCCATTGGTGCTGTGATGTCCCAGCTGCAAGGGGAGATCGAGAGGCCGATCGCCTTTGCCTCCCGAGCTCTCAGCCCCACAGAACAGAGGTACTCGGTGGGGGAGCGAGAGGCCCTCGCGTGCCTTTGGGCATGTGAGCGCTCGCACATGTACTTGTACGGCCGCGCATTCACATTGAGGACGGATCACCAGGCCCTCACCACCCTCCTGGCCACGTCTGGCACCGGCCACAAACCACTCCGCCTCCACCGTTGGGCCGATCGCCTGCAGCAGTACAACTACCACCTACAGTTCACGCCAGGCCGGGACAACGTGGCGGCAGACCTGCTGTCACGCTCCATCCCTAGCCCACCCACAGCACCTACTCAGGCCTCCGGACAGGACTAGGCTGAGCATGACCTCGTCCAGCTCCTCCACACACCCCTTCAGTCGCCCGCGGACTCTGCACTGTAATCCCAAGGGCTCTTCAGGTGCGTGTCCTTGCTATGGCGCATGAGGGCCACGTGGGCATTGTCAGGCTCAAGCAGCGGTGCCACGATGTCGTGTGGTGGCCAGGCATTGACAGACAAATCGAGGCCCTGGTCAAGGACTGCACTGCCTGCCTCCTTAGCGGTAAGCCCCAGCCCCACCTCCGCCCATGCAGCCGTTGGACTAGCCGTCCCAACCCTGGGAGCACCTGCAACTCGACGTCTGCGGTGAGCTGCACGGGGTACCGCACCACCAGCGGTTCCTCGTCGTGATCTACAACCTTCACTCCAAGTGGCCAGAGGTGGCACCCACGGGCTCCGTCACAGCTAAGGTGCTCATAGACATCCTGGAGTCCCTCTTCGCACGATGAGGCCTGCCCAAGAGGATCACGACCGACAATGGGCCCCCAAATGGTCTCCCACGAACTGACCTCCTATCTGGCGGGGAAAGGGATCCGCCATATCCGCACAGCGTTCTACAACCCTGCGGCGAACGGGGGAGTGGAACGCCTGAACCAATCACAAAAAAATGGCATCAGGGCCCACCTGGCACAAGGCTGCACACTCACCACCAGCCTCCTACAGAGGCTGCTGCACTACCGGGCCACTGGACACGCCACCACAGGAGTCTCTCCAGCCTCCCTCATGCTGGGGCGGGAGCTCCAGCTGCCGCTGGATAGGC
Organism: Synaphobranchus kaupii; assembly: GCA_029718625.1. NCBI lineage: Eukaryota > Metazoa > Chordata > Actinopteri > Anguilliformes > Synaphobranchidae > Synaphobranchus > Synaphobranchus kaupii. The sequence goes on from JAINUF010000025.1 coordinate 4,922,160, forward strand.
TCCGCCCTACACCGGCTCCAGCTCCCACGCACCCGGTCCAAGCCGCTGTCGCCGCACGCCAGCGTCGGACGAAGGACCGCTTCGACAGGGCCCGGCTCGTTAAGCCACCAGCCATCGCCGTCTCGGACTGGGTCAGGATCCGACGGCCTCACCGCGCCAACAAGCTCCAGTCGTTCTGGTCGGACCCTGTCCGGGTCAGCCAGCAGCTCGGCCCGGCTTCAGTCAGGCTCACCGACGGCACTCGCTGGCATGCTGGTCGCCTGCGGAAGGTGCAGGCCCCCCCTGGCCTAGGACTGTGTGCGCCTGCCGATACAGCCCTGCCAGCCGCACGGTTTGAGGTCACTGGAACTCCAGCCCCTCCAGCTCCGCTTGAAGTCATGGGACCACTGCCTGGGGCCGTTGCGGCACCTGAGCCCCGCCCTGCACGGGCACGCACCAGGCCCGAGCACCTGCGGGACTTTGTGACGGAGTATCACTCCTAGGCTGTGTGAGGGGGGGGCGGGAGTGTTCCGTCTGGCACTGTTTACGACTGTGTTCCAGTTGGGATGAGTGTCTGCATTACGTGCCATGCGCACATGTATTCTGTGTGTTCATTAAATGGAGTAAGCTCCGACTGCTGCCCCGGTTTCAGTCTCCGTTATTCTTCTCTTCAATGAACATCGGTAGCCTACATCAAAAATACATTTTACGATTGCACTACAGTATGTGAAATGCACTCAAAATGCGAAAATAACAATAGGGCTATCAAGCATATTGGAAAGACAGTGCTCGAGTGGAAACACGAACGTACATATGTAGCCAGCGAGACCAACGCTATTTTAGACGCAAAAATACTTACATATCGGAAAAGGGAAACTCCCCTCCCTAATGCGTATTCTGTAGAGCTTGCGTAATACTAGACAGTTAAAACGAAAACTGCCGTTACGCTGGGCTGTAGAAAATTGTTAAAAGCACCGAAAAAGACATGACATATACCGTTGCTAAGGTTATAATGTACTCTGTTGGATAAAAAAGCCGACAATTAAACCAGAATGAACTGTAATGAATGAGACAGGCTTACAGGGCATGGGGGTATTACGCGTCGAAGTTTCAGATAGTGTAATAGCGGTATAAAGTGTTGTATATTTCTCAAACCGATTGTACCAGACAATAAATGACCACTGAATTTTGAATGGAACATCTCGATGTGTAAAACCGATGGTAGGATTGTATATTTATTTCATATTTAGTAGCATATATTGCTAGTAGAGTACATGTGTTGTGGAATAAAGCCACTCTGAGGTTCGGACTAGTGAAATTCAAGAAGTTTTATTCATGCATACATGGAGAATAAACACATCGTTCACTGTCAGTGTCCATTCTAAAGTTTCACAAAACAAGCCTTCATACTTATACACTTTTGCTTATACAAAACAGGATAGAGACCGTCCTCCTTTCCCACCCTTAATTGTTTTGGGAACATCAACCTTGTTTCTCACCCTCAGCCCCCCCTGACCAGACATGCATACAGACACAGGTGGGAGAAGAGTTTATTATGGTTTCGGTTCCCAAGCAGTTCCCTCAGTTCACACACTCAAAGCATTTCTTCAGTCAATTATCCTGCTCACAGTTTTCAGCTCTTGGCAGCACGCAAACTAGGCCCAGAGCGAGGTCACAAAGCCCTCATATTATACAGGTTATATCATTTAAATTTTTATAATTACTGAAACTTCCACTATTATTGTCCACTATGTCACGCATGGGTAGGTATAGACTAGGTCAGGGGTTGCTTGTTAAATGGACTTGCTACGGGGAAATCGTGACACTTAAAAACTCCATATTCGGCAAAAATCTTCACGAACCGTCTACCAATAAATTTAAAACACAGAGTTTGTGATTTCCAATAATAGTTTGGCTGCAGTAGCAACGAATGTCTCAGTTGAGCAAAAAGGTTCCGCCGGCGTCACCTTCTACACAAAGGAGTTAATTATAATGTTTTTAGCCTATTTGTTCATGAATAAACATGGCTTTTGTTCGTCCTAAAGAATGAGTGTTCTTATGTATTAAAGCGTTTTATCATAAATTAAAAGGAACGGTAAGATTTGATTTGTGTAGGGGTGAACAGTAGCCTTTTGCGGAATCTAGGCACCCTAGATTTTTTTATATAATTTTTTTTTCTTGGATGTTTAGTTTTTGTCTTATGCATTAGTGTGTCAGCAGAAAAGAGCAAATTTTAGATTTCCAAACATTCTTCAAAAAATTAATTGAACTATCTTCAGTGAAAAGAAGAATAACGAGTTCTGCAAGAGCTGAACTGTGGCGAGTTCTTTAAGATGCTTGGAACAACCTACCAGCTGATTTTCTTACAAAACTGAGAATTTATGCAGGTTTAAAGGGAAAGGGTGGTCACACCAAATATTGATTTGATTTAGTTTTTTACTGTTTACTGCTCTTTATAATCAAGTCATTATTTTTGAAAGCATCTTCACTTTACAGAATTTTTTTTATATGTGCCTATGACTTTAAGGGCAGAAGATGTTGAGCCTTTAAAAACTAATTTCCTGCATTTCTACACGACCTCGAAAGAAAAAGAAAAGAAAGAAAAACCTGGTTATTCTTGCTCATGAGAAGGCCAGTACATCGGCTCTTCATATGGATGAAAGTACCTGGTTATTCTTGCTCATGAGAAGGCCAGTACATCGGCTCTTCATATGGATGAAAGTACCTGGTTATTCTTGCTCATGAGAAGGCCAGTACATCGGCTCTTCATATGGATGAAAGTACCTGGTTATTCTTGCTCATGAGAAGGCCAGTACATCGGCTCTTTATATGGATGAAAGTACCTGGTTATTCTTGCTCATGAGAAGGCCAGTACATCGGTTCTTCATATGGATGAAAGTACCTGGTTATTCTTGCTCATGAGAAGGCCAGTACATCGGCTCTTCATATGGATGAAAGTAAGTGGTTATTCTTGCTCATGAGAAGGCCAGTACATCGGCTCTTCATATGGATGAAAGTATGTGGTTATTCTTGCTCATGAGAAGGCCAGGACATCGGCTTTTGATACGGATAAAAGTACATGTTTTTTGCGGAATTTCCTTGTTCAACTTTGTGAAATCCCTGAAGTCCAGATGTGGCTCATATTGCAGTCTATAGGCATGTCATGGGGTAGAGCCAAGTAGTGAACTACAGCTGGTTTAAAATGTAATAAATTTATCTTATCCACTCGTGTACAGATTAGCCTACACTCTCAGTATTAGAGGTACAGTGGAGGTATGTTTTTATGCCTTCACGCCGGCGACAGCCGTGGCCGGAGGCATTATGTTTTCGGGTTGTCCATCCGTACGTCCGTCCGTCCGTCCCATTCTCGTGAACGCTATATCTCAGGAATGCCTTGAGGGAAATTCTTCACATTTGCCCTAAACGTCCACTTTGACTCAAGGATGAACTGATTAGATTTTGGTGGTCAAAGGTCAAGGTCACTGTGATCTCACAAAAACGTTTTTATTCTCGCAAACGCCATATCTCAGGAACGCCTTGTGGGAATTTTTTTCACATTTGGCCTAAATTTCCACTTGGACTCAATTCCTACGCTAATTATGACAAAATTTCACACAAATGTCTAATTGGATAAAATGATGAAGAGATGACATTTTATATCCAGAAATTCAAAGGGTGACCTCACAAAAGACGTTATTGGCCATAATTCAAGAATTCCTATGCTAATTATGACAACATTTCACACAAATGTCTACTTGGACTCAAATACACTTCATACCTTTTAAATTAAATTCCTTCAAAGTCTTCACGACATACATTTTATGAGTCTGGACTGACATGGATGTAAACTGCAACTGGACTTATTGGCGGAGGCATACAACCGCAAGGCGGTTATCTCTAGTTGTTCTTTAAGGTACAAATTTCCACAATGTGTCGAGAAAGTACAATATTGTTCTATTTGGGTACAAATAAGTTACTATGAGTTGGAAAGTTACAAATGAATGATATATTGCTTGCTAGGGGTATAATTTTATGTACCTACAGGGTACCACCCCAGTGACAAACGCTTGTACCTTTTTAGGTACTATTCATACCTTTTTTTCTGAGCGTGTACCATGGTTTTAATTTCATATGAAAGCATCTGAAATCTCGCCTCTATAGGGCTTTGAAAAAAAATCTTCTCCAAAATGTTCACAAACTTTTTTATTTTTGAAAATACCCTGTGTGAGGGTGTGTATAAATGCAGGAAATGAGTTTTAAAATGTTGAAAATTTTCTGGGGGACACCCAGACCCCCTGCTACTTTGTTCCCTCTTGTGCCCCACCAACATCTCTTGATGCCCCCCCAATCAGAGCAGTCTAGAAACGGCCCTGCTATCAATAATAAATAAGTAAATTAATTAAATTAAGCAAAATTTCAACATTATATAAAGGTTTAAGTTTTCAGAGGACAACAACATGAGCTTTAACCGGCTGCTCATTAAGATATTCTGGGGGGAAGCCGAGTGGAGCTGAAACAGTTGAAAAGAAGCTATAATTGAGTTGAAACAGAAGCTATAATAACGTGCAGGGCTACAGTGTGTTGTGTAACGCTATGAGTTGAAACAGTAGCGTCAATAACGTGCATGTTCATTACTTTGGCGTTGTTTAGATGAATCAACATGTAATGGCACAAGTATATCTACCTAATGTAGCTGAAGATATTACATTTTTTTGAGTCGTTGCCCAGTCTCTCAGTACAGAAGCCTGAGTGAGAGACCTGGAGTAAAACATGTCCGCGTTTTGAGAGGGCGGATTACGTCCAGACTACATGCAGCCGAGCGATATTGGATGTTAGAAGTCGCATAGAATTGACTAGTGTAGCCGAAGCCTTAGACTTTTGTGGATTAGTGGGAATACTTTATGAACCTCATTTACACAACCTCTCCCTGTTTTGGTGTGTACTTCCCAGGATCAGCATGAGCAAATAGGAAATTACAATCAGCAGTGCATTTCAATTGTGTGTGTGTGTGTGTGTGTGTGTGTGTGTGTGTGTGTGTGTGTGTGTGTGTGTGTGTGTGTGTGTGTGTGTGTGTGTGTGTGTGTGTGTGTGTGTGTGTGTGTGTGTGTGTGTGTGTGTGTGTGTGTGTGTGTGTGTGTGTGGTCTCTCCACAGGCTGGGTTGGTGTAATCTCACAGAGGGCTGCTGTGATGTTCTGGCCTCAGTCCTGCGTTCTCCTCACTCAGAGCTGAGAGATCTGGAGCTCAGAGACAATGAGCTGCAGGATTCAGGAGTGAGAGCGCTCTCTGATGGACTGGAGGACCTACACTGTAAACTGCAGACACTGGGGTGAGTACAAATACAAACCCCTTCAATCAAAAAGGGCTCCAATGTGACTAAATATAACACTAATGTCAATGTTTCTAATGTGAAAACAGACAAAAGAGTTCTGTACACTCCACAGAACTAAGAGCATGTTCCTCTTCCTCCTCTTGGTAGAATAAGACACTACGCCACATTTTAAAGGTCAAATTGATGTCACATTAAATTTTTAAAATATTTTTGTATAACACACTGCTATGTGTTTGATATACACAGCCTTGTTATTTTATATTGAGCTGTAGAAGGTGTGTAACATACTGCTATGTGTTTGATACACACATCCTTGTTATTATTTTATATTCAGCTATATAAGGTGTGTAACACACTGCTATGTATTTGACACACACAACCCCGTTACCTTATGTTAATATGCTGTAAAGTGTGTGTGTCCTTCTCTCTGTAGGCTGTCAGGCTGTAGAGTCACACACACAGGCTGTGATTCTCTGGCTTCAGCTCTGTGTTCAAACCCCTCAGACCTGAGGGAGCTGGACCTGAGATACAATCACCCAGGAGACTCAGGAGTGAGAGCGCTGTCTGCTGCTAAACTGGACACACTCACACTGCTGTAAGTACAGAGAGTTTCCACACTGCTCCTCACACACACACACACACACACACACACACACACACACACACACGCTGCTGTAAGGACAGAGTTTCCACACTGTACCTCACACACACACACACACACACACACACACACACTGCTGTAAATACAGAGTTTCCACGCTGCTCCTCTCACACACACACACACACACACACGCGCTGCTGTAAGGACACTGCACTACACACACGCGCGAACACACACATACACACACGCTGCTGTAAGGACACTGCACCACACACACGCGCACACACACACACACACACACACAAATGCGTGCGCACACACACACACACACACACACAAATGTGCGCGCACACATACACACACACACACACACAAATGCGTGCGCACACATACACACACATACACACACACAGTCTCTCTCTACATGCTCTCTCACTCTTTCTCTCTCTCTCCCTCTCTCACTCTCTCTGTTCTGCTGTTCCTACAGTGTGGACCATGGAGGAGAGAACATGACCAAACCAGGACCCAGGAAATGTGAGTGTGTATCGACACAGAACACTTTCCATAGATACACACTCTGTGTGTGTGTGTGTGTGTGTGTGTGTGGTGTGTGTGTGTGTGTGTGTGTGAGAGAGAGGTCTAGTGTGGAAACTCTCTGTACTTACAGCAGTGTGAGTGTGTGTGTGTGTGTGTGTGTGTGTGTGTGTGTGTGTGAGGTACAGTGTGGAAACTCTGTCCTTACAGCAGCGTGTGTGTGTGCGTGTGCGTGTGTGTGTGTGTGTGTGTGTGTGTGTGTGTGTGAGAGAGAGGTCTAGTGTGGAAACTCTCTGTACTTACAGCAGTGTGAGTGTGTGTGTGTGTGTGTGCTGTGTGTGTGTGTGTGTGAGGTACAGTGTGGAAACTCTGTCCTTACAGCAGCGTGTGTGTGTGCGTGTGCGTGTGCGTGCGCGTGCGTGTGTGTGTGTGCGTGCGTGCGTGTGTCATAGAGACTTTACATAAAAGTGTCTCTTACACACATACAGACACACAAACAGAAACACACATGTACACAAACACACACAGGTACTATCACAGCTCTTTCTCTCTCACACACATAATGAGGTGAATATTAATAATGATATTAATCTCATTAATGTCTCTGGTGTGCAGACGGCTGTCGGTTCACATTGGATCCAAACACAGCGCACAGAGAGCTGTCTCTGTCTGAGGGGAACAGGAAGGTGACAAGCACAGGGAGAGAGGAGCCATATCCTGATCATCCAGAGAGATTTGAGTCTGTGCAGCAGGTTGTGTGCAGAGAGAGTGTGTGTGAGCGCTGTTACTGGGAGGCTGAGTGGAGGCCTCAGAGGAGAGGGCTGCAAGGGGTGAGAGGGGTTCTTATAGCAGTGACATATAAAGCACAGAATCAAGCAGGGCAATATGCTGTGTTTGGATGGAATAAAACCTCCTGGAGTCTGGAGTGTTCTGATCAGGGTGGTGTTCAGAGTTACTCTGTCTGGCACAATGACCACCGCACACCCATACCTGCCCCCCTCCCCCTCTACCGCAGAGCAGGAGCAGGTACTGATGGTGAAGGAGAGCGTGTGTACTACAGGGTAGGAGTGTATGTGGACCGTCCGGCCGGCACTCTGTCCTTCTACAGCGTCTCTGACTCTGACACACTGACCCTCCTGCACACGTTCCACACACACTTCACTGAACACACACCCCTCTGGGCTGGATTTAGAGTGATTAACTCCTCAGTGTCCCTCTGCCAACTGGAGTAGAGTCACACACACACACACACACACACACACACACACACACACACACACACACACACACACGTACATACTCTCACACACACACACACACACACACACACCGCACACTCACACACACGTACATACTCTCTCACACACACACACACACACACACACACACACACACACACACACACGCACACACACGTACATACTCTCACACACACACACACACACACACACACACACACACACACGTACATACTCTCACACACACACACACACACACACACACGCACACTCACACACACGTACATACTCTCTCACACACACACACACACACACACACACACACCACACACGCACACTCACACACACATACATACTCTCACACACACACACACACACACACACACACACACACACACGCACACTCACACACACGTACATACTCTCTCACACACACACACACACACACACACACACACACACACACACACACACACACACACACACAAATGCACTAACATACATAGTCTCTCACACACTCACATGCACAAACGTACATACTCTCTCTCTCACACACACACACACACACTAACATACATGGATACTCTCACACACAAGCACATACACACACACACACACACACACACACACTTCACTGAACACACACCCCTCTGTGCTGGATTTTATGTGTATAACTCCTCTGCCAACTGGAGTAGAGTCACACACACACACACACACACACGTACATACTCTCTCACACACACACACACACACACACACACACACACACACACACACACACTTCACTGAACACACACCCCTCTGTGCTGGATTTTATGTGTATAACTCCTCTGCCAACTGGAGTAGAGTCACACACACACGCTCACATGCACAAACGTACATACTCTCACACACACACACATCCACACACAAATTCTCTCATACTCTTTCAGGCACAATAATAACGAAATACACGTACATGCTGATGGTGAAGGAGTGTGTGTGGACCATCGAGTAGAATCACACACACACACACACACACACACACACACAAACACACGGGCACACTCACACGTACGTACGCTTACACACACACACACACAAACACACGGGTACACACACACACGTACGTACGCTTACACACACACACACACAAACACACGGGTACACACACACACGTACGTACGCTTACACACACACACACACACACACTCTCTTATACTCACACACACACACACACACTCTTTCAAACAACCAAACACACACAAACACTCACATCCACACACACACTCTCTCATACACTCTCACACCCACACACTCACTCTTACACACACTCTCACATACACACTCACACACACACACAGACACTCACATCCACATACACACTCACACCCACAGACACTCACTCTTACACACACTCTCTCATACACACTCACACCCAGACACACGCTCTTACACACACTCAGACCTACAGACACACGCACTCACACACACACATTTAGACACAATAGCATGTACACACAAACTTCCTTGGCCAATACCTTACCATGACCAAAATATAAAAATATAACCTTTATACAACCGCAATTTCAGCTGTACCCAATATTAACCTCAGTACAGATTAAACCCTGTATATAAGAATAAGATATTTTAGCAGGTTCAGGTTAATCTAATTATGATTTAATGATTTATGTTTTTACATTTTAATAAAATGATATTGTAAATGTCTAAGGTGTCTGTGTACGTATGATGATTAACACATGAATATAACATATTAAGAGTGTGATACTGGTCATAGATGGCAGGGTAAAATGCTTTTGATGTAATAATTCTGTCTTCTTGATCTGCATCTTTGTATGAAAGAAACCAGTGGCAAACTCCTCTATTAACCTGCATTTTATTAGTTTTTATTTTTCCAATGTGCAAAATTCTGTGGGCAAATGCAGCTGATGGGGAGAATTCAGACTGATCACTGCAGTGCACTTATTTCCTTTCATTACTCTAAACATTAATGGATTCAGTTTCCTTATTTAGTGTGTCATGTTTATTTAGTTTGAACCTGTTGCTGTAATTTTCTATATTTACAGACAATGAACTTCGCTGATTAAACCTGAGTTCTAAAAATATTGAATGTTTTGCTGTTATGATTTACTATTGTGTGATGTATTGAACTCCTGTGACGTAGTAGCACTTATTTCATATTCTGTATGGGATTATGTATGGGCTCAATATGAGTAGATCAGGATAGGGCTAAAATCTGCACAGTTGAAGCAATGATGTTCATCTACAGCAGTGTAAATTAAATCCAGTATAAGAAACAGAACAAGTTATGCAGTATCTGCTGAGTGGTTGCTTCTGTTACTGGACTGTACAATACATTTTGAAAAGTCACTACTTGTCTATTGAGCAGGTATGTTTGGTTTCTCTCAAAGAAATGGCTTTTCCTGTAGGTTTGAACCTGGATCTGCTGCACATCAGTGGAATGGATTAGAACACTAAGGCAGAAGTGCGGTTTGTATGACATCCAGTGTAGTGTAGCGAGCTTTGGAAATATAATACTTAAAATAATATGGCGAGTAGAATAGGCGGTATTAAAATCATATCACTAATTGAATCTTGGCTGGTTCATGTGACTTGTGTGAAAGGGGTGTGGTCTCACCTGCTTGGAAGAGGCAAGTGATTAAATGAGCTGATTACACACACCTGGGCTAGAACACTGGAGAGTGAGTGACATGCCTGTGAGGATAGTGTGTCGGGCTAGAACCCATTTTCACATGATAGCAGAGCTCAATACATTCTTCTTTTTATATTTTTATTATATTGTTTCCTCCAAAAACTTTAACAAAACATTTCAAGGAGTTGAGCCAAATGCTCTGCCGTTGTTTATCCTTGTCTGGGACAGTGTGAGTTTCCACCATGCGTTGGTTGTACAAGACTGGTTTACAGCACGTCCAGAGTAAACCATTTTATTCTTTTCATAAGTTTATGGCACCCCCTAAATGGCAGTACCGCTGTTTTACCACTAGAGGGCAGAAAGCAGCAGCCTGCTTCACTCGTCCATGTTAGAATGTGAGAGAGGATCTTCAGTGAGAAACATGCTGTCCCGACAGTCTTTTGTGTGGCAATAGGCTTGTTCCCAGGAGCATTATGGGACCGTTGTGCCAAAAAAAGCATTCGATTAATCCATGTGAAGAATGTAAAAGTGTTGCTTTGCCCTCCTCAAATCCTCCTTTCTGTGCCTTGATCACAAACCTTCCCTGGATTACAGTGGGGAGAGGAACATGTGTCTGTCACCTCAGTTAAACTCACATGAAAAAGAACAGAAAACAGAAGGATAAGGGCCAAAAACAATAAAGGAGAAATAAAACCTGAGAGTGCTGCTATTGCAGTTTTGAGATGGTAAACTGAGAGATAAAGGTCCATTTCTCCAAAAAGGAGAAGTACCTGCTTTATTTCTGCTTGATATAATATATAGACATTTATTATTCATTGGCAGGATAAGCCCCTTGAGATGTCACATCTCATTTACAATACACAAGAGTTAGACTTCAATTGCCAGTCAACAGTTTGGGTGGTACATCAACAAAACTAGTATGTATATATATATATTATATATATATATATATATATATATATACAGTGCATCCGGAAAGTATTCACAGCGCTTCACTTTTTCCACATTTTGTTCTGTTACAGCCTTATTCCAAAATTGATTAAATTAATTTTTCCCTGAAAATTCTACACACAACACCCCATAATGACAATGTGAAAAAAGTGTTTTTGAGATTTTTGCAAATTTATTAAAAATAAAAAACTAAAATTTCTCATTTACATAAGTATTCATACCCTTTGCTTTAACGTATTTTTAAAGTATCATATTTCATATTTGGTCGCATATCCTTTACATGCTGTTACTTCCTGAAGTCTGTGACCATCAACATCAAAAAACTGTCAATATCTTATTAGATAAATGTCGGACTGGCCACAGGAGCGTGTTTTTCCGTACGCGGAAATAAATCTAAGAAAAAATACGCCTCGCCTCATCTGTGGAGACCCCGCAGGGAGATGAACAGAAACGTGGAACCTGCTCACGTTCGCTCTAAAGCACCTTTAGGATGCGCTAAATTCTGATGTGCGCGCATCAGAGACTGAAACCAAAGCCTGCTGATTCGATACTGTGAAGAATGTCCAACGGTACGTTTGATACTCCCAACACGCAGTGCGCAGCGTTTACACAGCCGTTTTCATTGGGCGATATGAGCCAGCGTGAGGAAGGTGTTTGTGATGCCTTGGGCGGGGACAGAATCTGGTCCTGGGCACATTTGGGCTGATTCAGGAGCTGTAGGCCCCTGGGGTGTGGCTCCGGCCCGCCTTTCTCAGACGCTGTCTCTTTAAATCCAGCATAGGCTCAATTAAGGATTTCATACTGTCCCATATGGATGTGGGATTTCAAAATGGGTCCAATTATGGGCTCCAATATCTATAACAACTCATCAGAGATGGAAGCCTTAAGTCATTCAATCAATGAAAAGAGAAATTTCTCCTCCCCAGGACAGATTGATTTACATATTTACAATTGAGACATTTTTTTTGCAACACATACGGAGTGGGGTAAAGTTGTAAAATCCACTATAGTGGAGCAATACCTGATGCATTTACAAATGTGAAATGTAGACATAAAGGTCATCTCTAGTTTATATCAGAAGTTTTTATGTATGAATCCAACTAATTCATTACAGAGAAAAGAGAGATGGGAGGCTGAGGTACAGCAGGAACATCAGTTGCTAATTAATTACAGATAAGAGAGAGATGGGAGGCTGAGGTACAGCAGGAACATCAGTTGCTAATTCATTACAGATAAGAGAGAGATGGGAGGCTGAGGTACAGCAGGAACATCAGTTGCTAATTCATTACAGATAAGAGAGAGATGGGAGGCTGAGGTACAGCAGGAACATCAGTTGCTAATTCATTACAGAGAAAAGAGAGATGGGAGGCTGAGGTACAGCAGGAACATCAGTTGCTAATTCATTACAGATAAGAGAGAGATGGGAGGCTGAGGTACAGCAGGAAGAAAATCAGCCCCAGATCAAGGGGTGTCCGGAAATTTTTGGCCATATAGTGTTTCATCATGATATCCCAAAGGACCCAAGGGTAGCCATATTAGGGGTAATACCGGAAGGTTTAGAGGGGAGGTCTACAAATTATTTATTACAGATCTTGCTAATAGCAGCCCTGAAGTGTGTTACAATCAATTGGCTAAAACCTGACCCTCCCACATACAATCTTTGGATTCAAATAGTTTGGGAACTCTGAAATGGAGCAAATAACACACTCGCTGAGGCTTCCTTAAGAGGTGGGAACCGGTAATGGGCCTGCTAATACAGTGAAGATACTTCATTAATATGCACCCTCCCATCTGTCCCTGATATACCCACCTTCCCTCCCTCTCTCCCCCACTTTCCATGATAACTCCTGCGCTGTCTTTGGTTACTGCTCTCACCTCATTATTCTCCCTGGTTTAGCTTTTAATCCCCCTTTTTTAAAATTATTATTATTATTTTTTTTAAATATTTAATTATTGATTTTTTTATTATTATTACTTATTTAAAAAAAGAAAAAAGAAGCCCCTCAATCAACAAGACCTTCTCCAGAGACACCACACCAGCGATGGAGGAGTCCCTCAATCAACAGGACCTTCTCCAGAGACACCACACCAGCGATGGAGGAGTCCCTCAATCAACAGGACCTTCTCCAGAGACACCACACCATTATAGACATTATAGACATTTAGCAGACGCTCTTATCCAGAGCGACTTACGCAACTTTTTAGCATTTTTTATTTATTTTTTACATATTATCCATTTATACAGCTGGATATATACTGAAGCGATTCAGGTTAAGTACCTTGCTCAAGGGTACAACGGCAGTGTCCTACCTGGGAATCGAACCTGCAACCTTTCGGTTACAAGGCCAGTTCCCTAACCATTATACTACACTGCCGCCCCAAGTGATCTGATTGTGATCTCAGTCTATCTGGGATTGATCAGTGATGTCCGATTGTGATCTCAGTCTATCTGGGATTGATTGGTGATGTCCGATTGTGATCTCCGTCTATCTGGGATTGATTGGTGATATCTGATTGTGATCTCAGTCTATCTGGGATTGATTAGTGATGTCTGATTGTGATCTCAGTCTATCTGGGATTGATTGGTGATGTCTGATTGTGATCTCAGTCTATCTGGGATTGATTGGTGATGTCTGATTGTGATCTCAGTCTATCTGGGATTGATTGGTGATGTCTGATTGTGATCTCAGTCTATCTGGGATTGATTGGTGATGTCCGATTGTGATCTCCGTCTATCTGGGATTGATTGGTGATATCTGATTGTGATCTCAGTCTATCTGGGATTGATTAGTGATGTCTGATTGTGATCTCAGTCTATCTGGGATTGATTGGTGATGTCTGATTGTGATCTCAGTCTATCTGGGATTGATTGGTGATGTCCGATTGTGATCTCAGTCTATCTGGGATTGATTGGTGATGTCTGATTGTGATCTCAGTCTATCTGGGATTGATTGGTGATGTCTGATTGTGATCTCAGTCTATCTGGGATTGATTGGTGATGTCCGATTGTGATCTCAGTCTATCTGGGATTGATTGGTGATGTCCGATTGTGATCTCCGTCTATCTGTGATTGATTGGTGATATCTGATTGTGATCTCAGTCTATATGGGATTGATTGGTGATGTCTGATTGTGATCTCAGTCTATCTGGGATTGATTGGTGGTGCGCAGCATCTGGTGCGTAACGTCACTCATGACACTTCTCAATTATGCTAAATGCATCGTGTAGAGCAGCAGTTACAAATTAGTACTTTTCACTGTGTTAATAAATCATATTAATCTAGTAATCATCTCACTCATCATGACACAGAGGACACAGAACACAGTGAGCCACCCCCAGTGCTGGGGTGTGTTTAAAAATTCCTCTGTCCATCTTTAACAATACACCAACATAGTCACTTATGTTAAGTTTTGCATAGATAACTGCCCCTTCAAGTGCATTGTGAGCTCTCCTAACTGAAAACCACGGTTTATATAACATCAGAAAAACTCAGAGCGCACTCAGGCACTATTTTGGCAATGACATCTACAGCTGAAGTCAGAAGTTTACATACACTTAGGTTGAAGTCATTAAAACTCATTTTTAACCACTCCACAGATTTCATGTTAGCAAACTATAGTGTTGGCAAGTCAGTTAGGACATCTACTTTGTGCATGACACAAGTAATTTTTCCAACAATTATTTACAGACAGATTATTTCACTTTTAATTCACTATATCATAATTCCAGTGGGTCAGAAGTTTACATACACTAAGTTGACTGTGCCTTTAAATTTTTAATATTTGGTCGCATATCCTTTACATGCCATGACTTCCTGATGTCTGTGACCCAAAAACATGAAAAGACTCTTGATATCTTATTTTCTGGTACTCTTACAAGCGATACTGTACTATACCTTGATGACTAACAGCCATTTTACCAATCATGTATTTCATACTGTTCCAGCATAATTTACAGCTAAAACTAGTCCCACCCCCTAATTCCCATAGAGGTCCATTCAAATGCAGAGACGTTATAGTATCACTTGTAAGAGTACCAGAAAATAAGATATCAAGAGTTTTTTGATGTTGGCAACGGTGTTTCTTTTTGCTATTATCATTGTTTGATGTTCTTTGTATCCGTCCATTATCTCCGTCCGTAAGGCTGCGATCACACTGGACGCATTTTAACAGCTGCGGGCGCCTTTTTTAAAATTATTTTCAATGAATATTAAGCGTTTTCTACGATGCTTTTGTGCACCTTTTGTTCGCCATTTTACGATTGGTGCGCACGGAGCAGTGTTTTTTCCTCATTGTTGCAGACACGCGCACAGAGCTTGATTAACAAAGCCCGTGTTCACTTACTTAGCAAGTTGTTAAAGGCTGTAGATACAGCATTTCACCCCCTCTAGTGTCTCATATGGAGATTGCATTTCATAACAACACAGAAACAACAATCCAATCCATTATCGTTTTCATTTTAACTGGAGAAATGAAATAAAAGAGAAGAACAAGGCGTTCATAGCATAGCGCGTAGCTTAGCTAGCGCGGTTATAGTGAGATCTGCAGGGGAGCCGAAAAAACGAGCGGCACAACACCGGGAACCAAACTCTGACGTCTTAAGACAGAGATAAACACTGCGCTCTTTTAAGGCCCGTAAAACTATTTTTGCAATGTTACATTCATAATCAATATTTATTTTTAGGGAAAAGCAATACTTTTATTCTGCATCTTTCATCAAATGTTATGTAAAAAAAATGTTTTGTCTCCATACAAATGCTGTATCTATAGCCTTTAACCACAACCATTTTTTGCTGATTTTAGAATTGCTCATTTTTCCCAAAAATGTAATTAAAGAGCATTCAGTGTTCTATTTTTCTTTGGAGGGAATCCCAAATAAACACTGGTCACAGCAAAACCAGACCCACATTGGGCCCTATCTTACACCCGGCGCTAACCCAAACGCAAGTGTCTTTGCTATCTTACACCTGGCGCAGGGTTCATTATAGCCCCTAACGCTCACATCGGTTAAATACCAAGCGATGTTGCGCCCATAGCGAGTGAACTGGGCGTGTTGGTCTTAAGATGAGGTGTGGCCAGGATTATTTTTGGCATATTGCTATCTTGAGCCAGCAGAAAGCGCTTGCGCTAGAACCACCAAAAACCTGGTCTAAAGTCATGTCGCAATTGTTTGCATGTTATTTTAACGGCACATATAAGTGCGTCTACAGTGGCGATTTTAGGGTTTTAAAACGGGGTGCAATGGGCAGAGGAGCAAGAAAGAGAGAAAAGCGAAGTAGCCTATAGCTAAATAACTACATGACCACCTATTGGTTATACATAGGTTTAAATGTTACACATTATGACAACTGTGCATCACCAAAAAAAGCCTACAACATTAGAGCCAACAACGCAGTCGTCACGAACACCGTAAGATCCCAGCTGAGAGTGCTACAGGAGCGCTTATAATGCAGCGTAAGATCCCAGCTGAGTGTGCTACAGGAGCGCTTATAATGCAGCGTAAGATCCCAGCTGAGAGTGCTACAGGAGCGCTTATAATGCAGCGTAAGATCCCAGCTGAGAGTGCTACAGGAGCGCTTATAATGCAGCCTAAGATCCCAGCTGAGAGTGCTACAGGAGCGCTTATAATGCAGCCTAAGATCCCAGCTGAGAGTGCTACAGGAGCGCTTATAATGCAGCCTAAGATCCCAGCTGAGAGTGCTACAGGAGCGCTTATAATGCAGCGTAAGATCCCAGCTGAGAGTGCTACAGGAGCGCTTATAATGCAGCGTAAGATCCCAGCTGAGAGTGCTACAGGAGCGCTTATAATGCAGCCTAAGATCCCAGCTGAGAGTGCTACAGGAGCGCTTATAATGCAGCCTAAGATCCCAGCTGAGAGTGCTACAGGAGCGCTTATAATGCAGCGTAAGATCCCAGCTGATAGTGCTACAGGAGCGCTTATAATGCAGTGTAAGATCCCAGCTGAGAGGGCCACAGGAGCGCTTATAATGCAGCCTAAGATCCCAGCTGAGAGTGCCACAGGAGCGCTTATAATGCAGCCTAAGATCCCAGCTGAGAGTGCTACAGTAGCGCTTATAATGCAGCCTAAGATCCCAGCTGAGAGTGCCACAGGAGCGCTTATAATGCAGCCTAAGATCCCAGCTGAGAGTGCCACAGGAGCGCTTATAATGCAGCCTAAGATCCCAGCTGAGAGTGCTACAGTAGCGCTTATAATGCAGCCTAAGATCCCAGCTGATAGTGCTACAGGAGCGCTTATAATGCAGTGTAAGATCCCAGCTGAGACGGCCACAGGAGCGCTTATAATGCAGCCTAAGATCCCCGCTGAGAGTGCTACAGTAGCGCTTATAATGTAGCCTAAGATCCCAGCTGAGAGTGCCAGAGGAGCGCTTATAATGCAGCCTAAGATCCCAGCTGAGAGTGCTACAGGAGCGCTTATAATGCAGCCTAAGATCCCAGCTGAGAGTGCCACAGGAGCGCTTATAATGCAGCCTAAGATCCCAGCTGAGAGTGCTACAGGAGCGCTTATAATGCAGCCTAAGATCCCAGCTGAGAGTGCTACAGGAGCGCTTATAATGCAGCCTAAGATCCCAGCTGAGAGTGCTACAGGAGCGCTTATAATGCAGCATGAGATCCCAGCTGAGAGTGCTACAGGAGCGCTTATAATGCAGCCTAAGATCCCAGCTGAGAGTGCTACAGGAGCGCTTATAATGCAGCCGCATATCACAGCAATCACAGACGACATCATGTCAATTCATCACTTAGGCTGTCGTGTTGGGTTCTTTTACAGTTTTTCTCAATTGCTTACACACATTTTTTGAAAGCATACCTCATTTTCTCAAAACTCTAAACACAAATCCAAAAACCACACACACAAAATGCAAAACCCTACATATCTCCTGCAAAATGCTACTTTGCCTTCAAAACAATGTTATGTCTCCTCAAAATGGTAGTTTCTGTTCAAATGACACACACAGACCATCATATGAGTAGACATTTCTAAGAACCATTGAACACTGATGTGCTGAATGGAAAACACTACTATGAATGGGAAAACACCAGTATGAAGGCCTTATCAGGAGCATTATGCCTTTTCATGTTCAGTGTTACTGTACGCTTACTCCTGTTGTAAAATATTACTGTATAATGTTTTTACTCAAATATAAAACAATACACAGATATACAGTAACAACAAAAATATTTATTTATTTTTTCCAAAAGTGCTGTAGCCTATACATCACAGCAAACACAACTGGATGTGTAAATGATTTGCACAGAACAAACAATAGAAAATAGGCCAGTACAGTCAACAAAAAAGAAAGAAAAATGTAAATTAAAAAAGGACAAAAAAACTAGGCTGCATCCTGTCTTCGGTTCCTGTCTGGCCACAGGACCTCATCGACATCACAGGCTATGTTCTCTCTGGCCAAGCAGCGGGGGAAGTATCGCCTAGTATGGCGAATCCAGCCCTGAAATGCCTCAGGAGCTATATCGCCACATGCCTCCTCCTCGTCCTCCTCTTCCTCCTCCTCGTCCTCCTCTGCCTCCTCCTCGTCCTCCTCTTACTCTCACTCCTCTGCCTCTCTGATCACCTCTCACTTCAATGTTGCCATCCATTGTTCTCCAAACCAGGAGCTCACCTGTGGCCCTTATATTGTTCAAGCTTTGATTGGAAATGGAAGTTTTGCCATTTGAATGGCAGTGTGTTCTGTCTGAACACAAGGAGATTTGGCATTGATGAAGAGTGTGCAAAATAGAGAGTATTGTGTGTAGTGTTTTGAAGAAAGTGTGGTTTAGAATTGAAATCTGGGTCTAAAGCAGATAATTGTGTGTAGTGTTTTGAAGAAAGTGTGGTTTAGAATTGAAATCTGGGTCTACAGCAGGAAATGTGTTTATAGTTCAGCAGAATTGGTTTAGGGAGTTGGCACATGAGTTACAGGTTGTGGTCATTGTGTCATAAGTTCCAGTTTTTGTGTGTAAACAATTGAGAAAAACTGTAATAACTTGGACAACTACAGTGAGTACGTTTTCTTTACTTTCATTAAGAATACCTCGACACACGTGGTAGTGCTAGCTTAACCAAGACTCCATCTTGTGCCCCTGCACGTCATGTGTCCCCTCAACTCTAATGCGTGCTGACGTAGCTGGTCACACATACTTAGAGTACACCACATCTCTCTTTCCCAGAAATAATGTTACTTCAAACATTAACCCATTTTTTTCCTTCTCTTTCACAGGTTATAGAACAACATCCCTGCACATAAACATTATCCCCCCCCCACCCCTCACAGGTCAAGTCTTTTTGGTTTGATTACTTCTCTGCCAGATCTTGTTCTGACCAATGCAGGTGTGACCTGTGGAATCACTGGAGACATTGTAGGAGTGTCCCTTGTGGTGTTGCGATCATCCACCTCCACCTTGTGGTGTTGCGATCATCCACCTCCACCTTGTGGTGTTGCGATCATCCACCTCCACCTTGTGGTGTTTCGATCATCCACCTCCACCTTGTGGTGGGTGCTTGCTGCGCCTCGCAGCTGCTGGCTGCTGCTGCCGGCATCGGCACTAGATGATGCCTGTTCCTCCTGTACCCTGTGGTCCGTTGACCAGATACGATCTCGGCGTAGGATGTGCAGATGTCACCGTGCCAGTAGTCTTGGTGTGGGTGATGTGCAGATGTCACCGTGCCAGTAGTCTTGGTGTGGGTGATGTGCAGATGTCACCGTGCCAGTAGTCTTGGTGTGGGTGATGTGCAGATGTCACCGTGCCAGTAGTCTTGGTGTGGGTGATGTGCAGATGTCACCGTGCCAGTAGTCTTGGTGTGGGTGATGTGCAGATGTCACCGTGCCAGTAGTCTTGGTGTGGGTGATGTGCAGATGTCACCGTGCCAGTAGTCTTGCTGTGGGTGATGTGCAGATGTCACCGTGCCAGTAGTCTTGGTGTGGGTGATGTGCAGATGTCACCGTGCCAGTAGTCTTGGTGTGGGTGATGTGCAGATGTGACCGTGCCAGTAGTCTTGGTGTGGGTGATGTGCAGATGTGACCGTGCCAGTAGTCTTGGTGTGGGTGATGTGCAGATGTGACCGTGCCAGTAGTCTTGGTGTGGGTGATGTGCAGATGTGACCGTGCCAGTAGTCTTGGTGTGGGTGATGTGCAGATGTGACCGTGCCAGTAGTCTTGGTGTGGGTGATGTGCAGATGTCACCGTGCCAGTAGTCTTGGTGTGGGTGATGTGCAGATGTGACCGTGCCAGTAGTCTTGGTGTGGGTGATGTGCAGATGTGACCGTGCCAGTAGTCTTGGTGTGGGTGATGTGCAGATGTGACCGTGCCAGTAGTCTTGGTGTGGGTGATGTGCAGATGTGACCGTGCCAGTAGTCTTGGTGTGGGTGATGTGCAGATGTGACCGTGCCAGTAGTCTTGGTGTGGGTGATGTGCAGATGTGACCGTGCCAGTAGTCTTGGTGTGGGTGATGTGCAGATGTGACCGTGCCAGTAGTCTTGGTGTGGGTGATGTGCAGATGTGACCGTGCCAGTAGTCTTGGTGTGGGTGATGTGCAGATGTCACCGTGCCAGTAGTCTTGGTGTGGGTGATGTGCAGATGTGACCGTGCCAGTAGTCTTGGTGTGGGTGATGTGCAGATGTGACCGTGCCAGTAGTCTTGGTGTGGGTGATGTGCAGATGTGACCGTGCCAGTAGTCTTGGTGTGGGTGATGTGCAGATGTGACCGTGCCAGTAGTCTTGGTGTGGGTGATGTGCAGATGTCACCGTGCCAGTAGTCTTGGTGTGGGTGATGTGCAGATGTCACCGTGCCAGTAGTCTTGGTGTGGGTGATGTGCAGATGTCACCGTGCCAGTAGTCTTGGTGTGGGTGATGTGCAGATGTCACCGTGCCAGTAGTCTTGGTGTGGGTGATGTGCAGATGTCACCGTGCCAGTAGTCTTGGTGTGGGTGATGTGCAGATGTCACCGTGCCAGTAGTCTTGGTGTGGGTGATGTGCAGATGTCACCGTGCCAGTAGTCTTGGTGTGGGTGATGTGCAGATGTCACCGTGCCAGTAGTCTTGGTGTGGGTGATGTGCAGATGTCACCGTGCCAGTAGTCTTGGTGTGGGTGATCCACACTTGATCTCCTGGTGCCAGATTGGAACGATTCCTTACCCCGTGTCTTTGATTGTAGTTACTCACATCCATCCACCTCCTCTCTCTTTCCCTGCGCTGGACTTTCCGCAGGTCCGGGATGTCCGGCTCCAACGCTGCAGGAAAGGTCGGAAGGGTGGTACGCAGACGGCGTCCCATGAGCAACTGGGCCGGGCTATAGCCGTTGCTCAGTGGCGTAGCTGTACGCAAGCAGCGCGCGGTAGGGGTCGGCTGCTTTTTTCAGCAGGTTTTTAACTGTCTGAACGGCACGTTCAGCCTCGCCGTTGCTTTGTGGGTACCTGGGGCTGCTCATTACATGGTCAAATCCATAGTCTGCTGCAAAGACTCATGTCTCCACCTGAAAACTGAGGCCTGTTGTCTGTGACCACTGTCTCTGGAATGCCATGTCTCACAAACATAGATTTTAGGTGCACTACAATGTCAGCTGGTCTGCTCAGCAGCGCCACCTTCAGGTGCTTCAAAACATATACGTCCTCAGTGGTGCTCCTGTCACCGCACTGCAGCACTTCCCTAGCCACCCCCACTACGGTGAGCGGAGTTCCAGGCCCAACCAGCGCTTTCTTCCCTGGAGTAAGGCTGCGTGTGCTTCCTTGTGCTATTTCCCTGTACACCTGCTCCGGCATCACAGTAACATCGGCTCCTGTGTCTATTTTGAAAGCCACTTTTGTGTGCCTCACCCCTACGTCGACAGTCCATGGCTCCTCGCCTGCATCCACTATACCCAGGAACACTGTGCTGTCCTCACTGACTGCACTCAATGTCTTTTCTGATTTGCACACCCTGCCATAGTGGCCTCTTTTACCACAGTTGTGGCAATCTGCATTTTTAGCTGGGCACTGAAATTTAGCATGGGGAGGAGTTTTCCCACATTTTGGGCATGACTTGAGCTCTGCTAGCTTTGCTCTGTTTTTGAAACTGTCCTTTTGTTTGCCCTGCATGCATTTTCGTTTTCTTAAATTGCACTGCGTCTACAGTAGCTTTGCTAGCATATGTTCTTTCTCCCCTCAAGTCAATTTGCTGCCTTTCTATGTCCTCAGCTAGTCTGGCCATATTTATGGCTTTCGCCAGATCCAAGTTTCTTTCCATTTGCATTTTACGTAACAGTGCAGCATATTTTATGCCTACTACAATTCTGTCTCTTAACAGTTTGTCACGTAACAGTCCATACTCGCAGTTTTCCGCCAGCGCATATAAGGCTGTGATAAACGAGTCCGCCGATTCCGTTGGCCCTTGTACTCGCAGGTTGAACTTGGCCCGTTCATAAATAACATTTTTCTTAGCAACGAAAAATGCGGAGAAACCGTCTTTAACGCTGCTGTACTGCTGCCTTTGTTCGGCGTTCAAAGTTAGCCCACGTAACACGTCATCTGCTTCATCCCCCATGCAGTATATTAGCCTGTTCACCTGGTTAGCTTCGGATGATTTGTCGAGGTTACTTGCCACTCGAAAACATTCGAATCTCCTGATCCACTTCTGCCATTCCTGCGGTTTGGCGAAGTCGAAGGCTTCCGGAGGGCTTATCGAGAACATCGCGCTGGGGACCGCTGTGTTAGCCGGTTGTGCCGCCGGCTCCGCTCCACGTTGAGCATGTGGCTGCGGTCGCTCTTCCATGCTTCCCCTCGTGTCGAAGCAAACTTCTCGCAACTGCCGCTCTGTTCACTCACAGTAGCTCCACTTCTGACACCATGTCGTGTTGTTTTTTTTTAATAACTTGGACAACTACAGTGAGTACGTTTTCTTTACTTTTATTAAGAATACCTCGACACACGTGGTAGTGCTAGCTTAACCAAGACTCCATCTTGTGCCCCTGCACGTCATGTGTCCTCTCAACTCTAATGCGTGCTGACGTAGCTCGTCACGCATACTTAGATTACACCACAAGGCCAAGTCAGTCTATCTTGTTCTAAAAAAATGCACAAATGAACCGGGACCGCGGACAGCGACCGCACCTGCGGGTGGCACAATAATGCAACGCGATCCAGCACCACGAGAGTAGATAGCGCGCTCGCATTGCTCCTAAGTGGCGCACAGGCACTGCACACCTGACGAACAAACACTAGCTATTGTTCCCCTCACCCCTTTCCCTGAACTCGGTCATCACGAACACTATATTATAAGAAAGTAAATTAGCTATACCACTCCTTTCGAAATTTACGCACTGGCATCTTATCATTTGTTGTGGACTTTGCTGGGAAATCAATAACGGGTTGATATGGCCCAGATGCTATATTCTGAAGGGCGTTCTCTGGACCGAGGCAGGGATCCCTTTCATTAGACTCTGCAGGTGCCGGCGCTGGCGCGATGTTAGTTTGCAGCTCCGCCCGGCCACCGCTAATCCCACCACAGGTGCGAGCTTCATTGGCAACAGCAGTATTTGCTTCATTATTGCAAGCTGATGCAGCTCCTTCACCTTGGCTTTGGGTGTTGATAGGAGGACTGTCAGTTGAGGAACTTTATTCTTCTTGCTGAAGAATGCATCGATCGTTTTGTTACGTCGTTTTGCCATGACTCGCTCGCACTGCGCTAACATTAACAACAACGCCTGAACAACCGGATGTTGGACGCTACGTCACGTGCCTGAGTTTAGAGGTCATTACGTGGTTATTTGAAAAATTAGAAATTAATAATTAGAGTAAAACAAAACATGATAGAATATACAAATCTGACATCACTTCAAAATGTACAAAAATCATTTTCTTTTCAATGTTTTTTGACATTGATTTGAAAATTGTAATATTTTCATCCCAACAGTAGGGGGTGCAAATGTACCCCTGCACCCGCGGTAGGTAAAATCGCCACTGTGCGTCTACATAGGCGTGTGCACAACGCACATACACCCTCCTGTCTGTTCCACACAGGGACGCGCACAAGCATGACTAAAAATATCAAGATTACAATGTGAAATATTATTATTGTGTAGCACATACCTGTCCCTCAGCGAAGGGGAATGCTGCATTAAATTGCTTTCAGCCCACTCCATCAACATCCAGGCGATGTGCGATGGTATGTGTAAGGTTACTATAGGTTACTATTCGCAATTATCCTGGATCAAGCTATGACTTAGCCTATATTTGCCAATAATTCCTGTAATCTTCTGTGGGGTCAATCTTCTGTTACGGGACAATGGCTATCCATTAACACCCATATCAAGCCTAATGTTATTTACACCTAATGTTCAGAACTCAAATGTCCGTCTATTGCAGTGCGCAAGTTTTACATTGAATGACAATTCACGCATTAGGTGTAAATGACAATTTGCGCATTAGGCTTGATATAGGTGGAAAGCCATTTTTATGCATTTTTTTATATAGCCTAAAGATGATCATTGAGGGAGCAGTCGTGATGGACAACATGGAAGACCTGCCGAAAGCTATGTGACTTCTGTTTGGACTTTCATACGCACTGCATCTCAACTACCCCAAGTCGATGAAGCTCACATTCCAGTTCATCCAACAGGTACTCCTCACCCTGGGCCACAGTGAACTAAAACCCAAGTTACAAACATTGAAAAACCAGCTTGCAATGTAAAGAAATGCTGTCAAGTCTACCGTAAGAAGCCATGGCTGCTTTTTTGTTTTTTAGTTTTTCCCACGACGCACCATGCAGCCGCAGTCACAGTTTGAATATATATCAGTACATGTATATATGAGGTCGTCACAAAGAACACAAAGATGTAGAGTACATAAATGTAGATGTAGAGTACAGTACGTAAAGAGATTGGCTGCAGTCACAGTTTGAATATAGATCAGTACATGTGTATAGATGTAGAGTACATAAATGTAGATGTACAGTTAGTACAGTACATAAAGAGATACTGTAAAGAAAATTACCTCAAAGGGGAGGAGTCAAGTCTACAGTATGGCATGGCTGCTTTTGTTTTTTTGTTTTTCCTATGACGCGCTGTGCGGCTGCAGTCACAGTTTGAATATAGATCAGTACATGTACCTGTATATCTGAGGTGGTCTCAAAGGAGACAGTTGGGTACACCAATTGGGTATGGCAATGTGTGGCATCTGCAGAATTGTTTTTTTTAGCAAGAAGTGTATGTTCACACACACAGTTCACACAAACACACAGACACACACACAAACACACACACAGACACACACGCATACACACACACACACAGACACACACATACATTTTAGAGGCTTGCCAGTTTTAATTCAGCTCTGTATGTGTCATTCACACCTGTTGTTTGGCAAAGTTTTAGATTGTTGCAATCCCTTGCAGAATTGATTTAATAGCAAGAAGTGTATGTGCACACACACACAGTTCACACACTCACCCTCACACAAACACACAGAGACACACATTTTAGAGGCTTGCCAGTTTTAATGCAGCTCTGTGTCATTTGTGTCATGTGTCATGTGTGGCAAAGTTTTAGATGGATGATAAGAAGTTGCAATGTCAATTATGTTCAACTTTGCAATGTCAAAAATAAAATACATTGTGTAACATTTAAATGTCTTGTTTGATTTGCTATTTTTATTAAAGCATAATGTATTTTATGCAATCTTCAAAATCAAAATAGTATAATTCAATTAGAAGAAAATACATTACTTATATTAACAAATTACTTTAAGTAGTGATAAATAAGATGTTTATGCATGTTTAACTTAAAGTAGTTAGTTTATTCAACTTATACTCACGTGATATGTCTACTGCCTCTAATTAAGGTTCTATGTTAATACAACTTAACCTGTTTAGTTTTGCCTTGTGTAAAAACTAAAGTGGTTTAAGGCAACGGGTTTCCACGCAATTTTCTAGTAATTTCAACTAATTCGGGCTAAGAGTGCTACATAGGCCTGTGCACAACGCGCGTACACCCTCCTGTCTGTTACACACAGGGGCGCGCACAAGCATGACTAAAAATATCAAGATTACAATGTGATATATTATTATTGTGTATGCGCTGTTAAAATAGCATGTAAACAACTGCGACATGACTTTAGACCAGGTTTGTGCTGGTTTTAGCGCAAGCGCTTTCTGCTGGCTCAAGATAGCAATACGCCAAAAATAATCCTGGCCACTCCTCATCTTAAAACCAACACGCCCAGTTCACTTGTAATGGGCGCAAGAATACATGGTAGTTAAACGACATGAACGCAAGGCGTTATAATGAACCATGCGCCGGGTGTAAGATAGCAAAGACACTTGCGTTTGGGTTAGCGCCGCTTAGCGCCGCTTAGCGCCGGGTGTAAGATAGGGCCCAAAGTATTTCGAACTCAAACGCCATTTAAAGACCGGGGAGAAAGAAGAGAGTAAAAGAAGGAATAAAATGGAATAAAAAAAACGCAGTAAGTAGCCTGTTGTGGAGTGGGATGGAGAGAAGAGAAGCTAAAGGTGAAGGGGTGTCGGGAGGAATGGGAATCTGCGAGTATAATCGCACTAACACGCTTAAAGGGTAAGTTCGCTATTTTGGACCTTGGACCCTATTTGCGGTCCGTCTTCCATGAACCTGACCCATGAAGTCCATTTTTTCGCTGATCGGTCCAGTATTGAGTTCGCTACAGATTTCCTGTAGGCTCTCACTGGGCTACAATAGAAGTGAACGGGGCAATTAGAAATGTTATGGAAAAACAACGATAAATGTGCTTTCATGTACAATAAATGAGACGGGAAGCTCAGGGTGTATTGTTACCGGTCTCAGTATGCTCTCCTGTGAAATGTATCTCAATCCGAACATTTTTACGTGCTTGGCATGGCTTGGAAGTAAGCATTTCTCTGTTGCTTGTTTTCGCTGCTCCCGCGGAGTACTATGTGTCGGGGGTAGGGGAGCGGGAAGGTGTGCCGGCCGTTTACGAAACTATCTAGGTGAGCAGTCTGCGTTTGTTTACCTGCAGCAACGTAGGCTACACTTTGCACAAAAAAACTTGGATGATGGATTACTATAATGATTACGAAGACGAAGAATTCGATTTTGACTTTGACGTTACTGGCTACAGATTTGAGCCAGAATACACGGACACGGAACTACAAGAGATGGATGATAAGAGAGCAAGAGAAGAGAGAGAGGCTGAAGTTGCGCAGGTAATGTTATCCGAAGTCGCTGCCGAGGCTAGACCAAGAATTTCGGGGGACTTTTGGTGTTCTTGCAAGAGGTGCAAGCAGATGCCCAGAGAGGAGGAAAGTTTGTGTTGTAGGGAGTGGGATCTGTTGCTACCGAATGCCATTGAAAATGTTTATGTCGATCCGTAAGACAACCAGCCAAAGTCTCAATCTTTCTGGGTCAGAGAACGGAAGCCTGTGAAAACTGGTATTTGAGCGTCCAGACATTTTATTCCCACAACCGGGGAATGCACATTCGCGCACCATTGCTGTGATAAATTATTACAAATGATGATTACAAACACTGCGTTACAAATATTTCTGCTGTAGGCTACTAGCTAGTAAACTCCAACGGGAGGTCAGGATTTGTGATCAACTACTTTTCAAGCGGCCTCTCTACAACGTAGCTAGACTGCGGAAGTTTACAGTGCGAGGTAGTGCGGTCGGAGAAATAGTTCTGTTTCAAATGGAACTGTTGTTTCAACGTTCGGTTTGCGTTTGCGATAGCCTACATTTCACAGGAGAGCATAGCCTACTGAGACCGTAAGAATACACACTGAGCTATAAAAGCACATTTATCGTTGTTTTTCCATAACATTTCTAATTGCCCCGTTCACTTCTATTGTAGCCCAGTGAGAGCCTACAGGAAATCTGTAGCGAACTCAATACTGGACCGATCAGCGAAAAAATGGACTTCATGGGTCAGGTTCATGGAAGACGGACCGCAAATAGGGTCCGAGGTCCAAAATAGCGAACTTACCCTTTAAGAACAAATTTGTTCGTAGAGTGATTTGTGAATGAGGCCCATTGTGTCGAACAGACACTAATCCAGCGTAAATTCTGTATTTATTGGTCTGATGACTTAATATCAGGAAAATAACTGAGTTCTGACTTGGTATTAATAAAGATAAATAAAAGTACCGCGGGAAAGCACAGCTTAATCAAAGTGACAGTTTAGCACTAACATCCGTGGATTCCATTTTAGTGAACGTATTTTCTTAATTGAATTGATATCTGTGTTTATGAAACATCAGTGAATCAGTCCGTGGTTTCATAGGAGAAGTTTTTTTCTTTTCCATCCGTTGCAGCCTAATATCTCAGCAATATCGCACGAGATGGAGTGCTATAGTATACTGTGTGTAGGCTAAGCAAGGCTGTGATACGGTCGTAGACACGAGGCCGCATGCCTCCAAATGTGTATGAAAAGAAATCAGATATTTGTAGCAAATAGATTTTCCCACGCGGCAATAATTGGCATATAGGCCAATCTCTTGAATGTATATATATGGATAGAATAACAGTTTTGTTGGACATAATCTAATCAAACATTTGTATGGGCCTTCAATTCAGTTATTTGCTCTATAATGAAGCAGTTTGGATTTGTGATCAAATGTAGAATATGGGCAGAATGGGTAGTTTACTTATATCTAAATATTAGATATCCTACACAGGGAAAACTAGCATGTCTTCCCTCTGCTGATCATTCTGTATTACATTCTATATTTAATAATATTGCAAATGATGAGGAGATTGTCTGTTTAGGAGGTCGGCTGTAGTTTTGACTCCAGTGTAGAAGAAGCCTTCCTCACTAAGGTAATGAAGTATCAGCCTCTGGTGTCAGCTCTGGAACAACTCAGCTATAAATGTTTCTGCGGGTTTGATGTGTGTCTGAGTGTATTAGTGTGTATGAGTGTGTGTCTGTGTATTGGTATGCTTGTGTGTTTACTGTTTTCTCCATTGTATACACACAAAAAATGGAACTATGCACACAATTCTGAAAACTTGAAGCTTATGTATCAACAACATGACTCCAAACTGCTAAACTCTAAGCACAATTCCATTGTTCTCACTCAAATATCATTCTAAATCACATTTTTGCAAAACTCTAAACACAAATTGCATCATTTAGCACACTTTGTTCACCTGGAAAACACTGGCCTTCAAAATGCAACACCCTGATTACCAATTGGTCTCACTCATGTCTCACCTGTGCAAACTCAACTGGAAAAACACTTCAATCATGTGTCAGAGTATAAAAGAGGCCTCAGGTGACTTTTACAGGAGTTGGGCAAGAAGATGGAGCAGCAAGAACAGAGAGGAAGAGGAAGAGTGAGAGTAAGACGAGGAAGAGGAAGAGGAAGGCAAAGGCGAGCCAATATATCCAATGAAATATGTGCAACTCTGGTGGACCACGTAATAAATGACGGCCTGACCATGACTGAAGCTGGGCAGCGAGTCCAGCCCAACCTGAGCCGCTTCACAGTAGCCTCAGTTATCCGGGCCTTTAGAGAAGAGAATAGGTAAGTAACCACTTGAGTAGTTTTCAATACTCTCTACAGTAATTACAGAATAACTTTATGGTTTCTATGGATATCTACAGTGCTCACAGAAATGTAGCCTATAGTGTAATGTTGTTTTGTCTTACGTATAAAATGTGTAGCCTATAATGTGTATATACCTTTCACAGAATAGAAAGACTGCCAGCAAGAGGTGGCAGAGGCTGGAAATTCACAGACGAGCAAGAGGCCACCATGATCAACATGGTTTTGGCAAATAATGCCATCACCCTGAGGGAAATCAGAGACGGGGTCCTGCAAGACAATGTCCATTTCGCAAACATTGACCGGGTCAGCCTGTCCACAGTCGACCGTGTCTTGAATAAACACCAGCTGCGGATGAAACAGGTATATCGTGTTCCATTTGAGTGCAACTCTGTGAATTCAGTGAAGGAGCAACGATACCAATATGTGCAAGTGAGTACAGCAGGTTACTGTAACTGACCACATCCTCTCAGTACTCTGTATAGACATGTCACTATGTACCTCAGTGTTCCTGTCTGATATGGTCATTCTCTCTTTTTCAGAGAGTGCTTGAACTTGATGCCAGTGCTGTTCCCCATGAATATATTTTCATTGACGAGGCAGGGTTCAACCTGCAGAAGACCAGGCGGCGGGGGAGGAACATCATCGGCAACCATGCCATTGTCAATGTCCCTGGGCAGCGTGGCGGAAATGTCACCATGTATGCAGCTATGGGTCGCCGTGGGGTCATACATCACCATGCACAAGTTGGTCCCTATAAAACTCCCCGTTTGCTAACATTCCTTGATGAACTCAAGAATATCCTCATCCCCCCACAGGAAAAGGGACCAAAGCAACAAGAATTAAATCTGTACATTTGAATTAATTGATCATATGCCCAAGGTGGTTTTAGCAGGAAGTGTACGGGCGCTTAATTGTGTTTATTTTTACGTGCTTAAAGTCGATGCGCTCTGTTTGCGAAGGCTTTTGTCCTCTCTCGCCAGTATGTGGAGAAAGTTTGAGATTAAATAATAATATTTTAAAAAACCGTGATGAAGTTTCGGATCATAACAATATAAAAACTGAATAATGATATTTGTAAGCAGAAATGACCCAATGTAATATTTGATCCAATGTTCAGCGGTTGATCTGCGCGCTCCATCACACGCGTGGGTATCTCTGTGACGGTACCGTTCCGCCTCCACGTGCAGTGAGGCCACTGATCACGCTTTAATTACTCTGGAGTTGTACTTTTATTGGTCCCCGGAGTTCCATCGCACGTGAACAAGACTTCAGCAGACCAAAGCCTCCTCGAGTCTTGTGTTAATTGTTTCATTATGTTATTGGTAATGAAGTATCGAGGTTTCAATTTAATTATAGCCTACTATACAGAGCCCTCCGGTAGATAATTATAATTTTTTCTTCGCTTTCATTTTTACATCGTGAGAGTCTTATGTTGTTCATTAGAAGCTATGAAAACACCGGTTGGGTAACTAAGGACATCGGAATTCCAAAAAAAACGGTGGAGTCAAAACAACCCACAGGCGTCCCCCAACGCCAACCTCTCCCTCTCTCTCTCATTTCTTGCTCCGCACTTATCAAAGACCTCTATTCTCATTACTCGGTTAACACGTTATGTCCTTCCAAAACGCAGGGATACGTTTCAGTTTTGTGAGATATTTCCTGTAACATGATGACCGGTGGGGAATCATAAGGCTTAGATGCTTGCGCATTGCGTCACTGTTATTGTGACAGACACATTGTCCATGTCTGGCTGCTGTTGGGAGACATTCCTTTCTGTCCAATCACAAACCGCGTTTCCTCCGTTCCTCCAAACCAACCAATCGGGTGAAGGGAGCGACTCCCCTCCCACCAGCTGCCCCTTTCCCAAAAAATGTGTTCTTTTCAAAACTGTTTCTTTTTACTGAAGATCTCAATTCTAAGAAGTCACGGATCGTTTCTCAGGAGGGACTTTCTCCAAATTTAACTGAGGTGGAAACACTGAGCTTCCCTAAAGAATGGTTCCTCTCCCTCCCCTCTGCACAATTCCCACATTTATCCAGAGCAACTTACTGTTTAGAATTAAGAGCATAATACCTATTTATACAGCTGCACGTACAGCACCGCACCTGGGAATTAAACCGGCAAGCTCTCGGATAAAAAGCACTCACTTTACCGTAACTGGTACTGCTGCATTGTCTCCACGTGATTAGAGTGGGATAAATAGCACTCACTTTACCGTAACTGGTACTGCTGCATTGTCTCCACGTGATTAGAGTGGGATAAAAAGCACTCACTATACCGTAACTGGTACTGCTGCATTGTCTCTACGTGATTAGAGTGGGATAAATAGCACTCACTTTACCGTAACTGGTACTGCTGCATTGTCTCTACGTGATTAGAGTGGGATATTTACAGTAAGCCAATTGAATTTTTAGCGTAGCTTTTATTTTCTGGTGGTGCTGTTTTAGCTGCCTGTGATACCAGGGAAGAGGAGGCCCTGGCCTGTTACCTGTTTAAGCACGTCCTGCTGAGCTCTGTTACCGTTTAAACATGTCCTGCTGAGCTCTGTTACCCGTTACCCATTTAAGCACGTCCTGCTGAGCTCTGTTACCCGTTTAAGCACGTCCTGCTGAGCTCTGTTACCCATTTAAGCACGTCCTGCTGTGCTCTGTTACCCGTTACCCATTTAAGCACGTCCTGCTGAGCTCTGTTACCCGTTTAAGCACATCCTGCTGAGCTCTGTTACCCGTTTAAGCACGTCCTGCTGAGCTGGGTGTTTAGATAAAGAAGTGACAATCTGGATTTTTTTCATTTGCATATCTGGAATAACCCCCAGAGCATCAGAGGTATATGAAATCAATATTCAATATCAATATTCTTTGATGAAAGAAAAAATAGGGTTTTTCCCTTACGTTGGTTGTTTGCTTGTCATAGTTTTCCAGATGAAAGCACAGTATTAAAAGTAGAAGTATACTACACAGTATTAAAAGTAGAAGTATACTGCACAGTATTAAAAGCTGTACAAACATCGTGTTGGTGGAATGATGGAGTGGTTGGGTACTGAGCTGGTAATTAGAGGTTTGTTGGTATAATGTTGGAGTGGTTGGGTACTGAGCTGGTAATTAGAGGTTTGTTGGTATAATGATGGAGTGGTTGGGTACTGAGCTGGTAATTAGAGGTTTGTTGGTATAATGTTGGAGTGGTTGGGTACTGAGCTGGTAATTAGAGGTTTGTTGGTATAATGTTGGAGTGGTTGGGTACTGAGCTGGTAATTAGAGGTTTGTTGGTATAATGTTGGAGTGGTTGTTGGATCGAAGCCCAAGGGTGGTAATGCCGCATCCTAAGGCCTTGAATAATATCCAGGAAATGTATCAGAAAACCTATGACTTATCCTACAATTTATCGGCATGCAAGTGATATCTGTCGACTATAATATGGCCCTGAACTTGACCTGACAAGTGCCCTCAACTTGACTTTACATGGGTTTGAAACTGGGCAATCGCAGGGAATGTAGCTTAGCATGTTGCTAACAGCAAGAGTTGCACAGGATCAAGAGGGGACTGGTTCAGCCAAGAAACGATCCCATCAGAACACACAAGCCCGGGCCATTCAGCCCGTCTAGGGCCCTCATTTTGTCCGCTGTATAGAAGGTGTCCAGCGCACTCTGGCTGTGGTTGAAATCCAACACCAACCGAAGTGTGGACTCTTGTTTTACTCCAGCAAGCTGGGCTGAAATGCACCCTTATATCAGTGCAAAATGTACCATTACCTAGGCTGTGTCTGAATCAGCACCCTTCCATACGACAGCTTCTTTTTTTATTTGGTGAAAACCACGTTCGTATATAGTTCTGTGGTGAAAACACTGGGGAAACGACCCCGGCGGTCACAACCAAAGATTTTAGATATATTTAAATCGATTTTGATCTCCCTACTCACAAAGCCCATCAACCTTGGGAATTTTACCTGTAGCCTCGGCTATTGTAATAATCTATATTTAGCCTAGTCATGAAGCAACATAGCCTACAGATGATTAAATATTTGTTTTTAATTATATTTTAATTTCATTATAACGTTACACCATATAGGCTATCCTACAACACAATTCACCGTCTTTGGTAGGCTAGGCTACTAGGTAGGCTAGGCTACTAGGTAGGCTATTCGCACAGTCTCTGGAGCTTTACAGATCTCAATGCTGTAAGATGAGGCGGTTAGCCTCATGACATTGATTTTCCTGTTGTAGCCTAGTTTACACAAAACATTTTAATTTGTTCAATTTAAATAGGCTCTTGATTATTGAGAGAACGTAAAAATTTGTCTTTTTAGAGGGTGTGCGAATACAGTGAGTTCCGACAGTAGCCTAGCCTATCCACACAGCTGTAAAAAATAAAATAATCCGTCAGTAGCCTATTGGCACAGTGCCATTATGCTCAGTCTTTTAAGAACATCGGCTACAGAATCATTTTCATTTAAATAGGTCTACCACTCAGACACGATTAGAGACATAAGCACTTATTGTATTGATAGCCTGCTTATTTTATTTTAGTGACATGGAATATAGGCTAAGCAATAGCCCAATGTTTGTTTATCACACAGCCCTGTCTAAGGCAACCCGGTGAACGGAAATCTATTGCCCCTTAGGCTACGCAAGTCCTCCCTGCTGTTAAGGTTAAGTTAGTAGGAACAACGGGCTGGCTAGGATCATCGTAACGTTTAGGCTACCTCGTTGACTTTATAGTTTTTAGCATTTAGCCTATAATCCCCAAACACAGAGAACTAGGAAATGTCGCTATCTAGCCTGGTAACTGCCTGACGACGGAAATCACAGACAACCATTATGTTCAGTGGTTTGAACAGTCCCCTGTAACGCCCCTTTCTTCGAGGCCCCGCCTTGATGGGCAGCTTTGACAGTTTGCATGTTCAGTTCCGATTTTTGGCAGGGTTTTTGCGTGACCTTGCAAATGAAAACGCAAAGTGCACCTTTTGCATTTTCATTTGAATTATGTCATGGTTTTTGCGCACATCGAATGTAAACGAAATGCAATCGCCGATTTGCATTTTCATTTGAATTTTGGCGCGGATATGCTTCCATATGAAAGAAAATGGAACCTGTGAATGTAAACATCCTGGATCGGATTCTGCGGGATTAACGTAACGTTATTTTCAAGATTGTGAAGAAAGATTGCAAGTGAAGGCGGGAGGGAGACCGAAGCCTTCTATCAATCTTATCCAGTGAGTGGGCTCGGTAAGTCAGAGCTTTAACGTTAAATGCTCGTAGTAGCCTGTGTCGAGGTGGATTAGTTACAGGCATCTTGCTAACGGAATCGCATATATTGCTGGCCATGTGTGTTGTTTAAAGGAAAGCCTATTATTTTTTATCCAAGTGTGTTGCTACAGGAGATGTTCAGTGTTTGCGAGAGATGACTCATTATTTAGGCCACGTAATTCAGGTCTGTTAAAATTAATGTAAAATCGAAGGAGCATGACAGTAGTGTAACCGTGCGAATTGAGTCTGAGAATGATAATTTTATTGATGAAGGTGCACGCATTACAAAATAACGTTAGTGCGGAAAACCGTGACATTCCTGAGAGGTTGATCGATGCGATTCTTGGGTCGTCCTGAGCTGGCATTTAAGGGAATAACGAGAGTGAAAATTGGGATAACAGAGCGGGGAGTTGACTGAGCTTCCTTCCGGCTATGATGACGTTCAGGTCGCCCTCTGTGTTCTCCGGGATGTCAAATGGCCTATTCGCACTGGACTAGGGTATTAGGCTACCTGGTGACCTAATATGATTTAGGAATTATCCCCCGACGAGTTTTATGTGGCCCATTCGCACGGGATAAACGCAGTCAGTATTTTACTCAAATGTATTTATGAAATCCCAGGGATTATCAACGGGTACGAATGGAACGTAGCATTTCTATAGGCTACTTCCATATTCTCAGTTTTTCTGCACATTTGCACAACGTATGCAAATTGGTGTGTTGAAGCTGGCTACAGAGTCGAATAGGCTAGAATTCCTAAATTCAGCAGTAACATTTAAATTCTTTTGGTATAAGAATCGCACCCAAAATGTCAGAATTAATAATAATAATAATAATAATAATAATAATAATAATAATACCTTGCATTTATATAGCGCCTTTCTATACTCAAATACTCAAAGCGCTTACAGTGATGAGGGGAAACTCGCCTCTACCACCACCAATGTGTAGCACCCACCTGGGTGATGCAGCGGCAGCCATTTTGCACCACACATCAACTGAGGTGGAGATTATTGGATAATTACCCAATTTAAACTGGGGGATGATTAGGTGGCAGATTGAATGAGCCTGGATTGGGAGTTTTAGCCAGGACACCGGGGAAACCCCTACTCTTTACAATAAGTGTCATGGGATCTTTAATGACCACAGTGAGTCAGGACCTCGGTTTAACGTCTCATCCGAAAGACCGCATCTCCTACAGCACTGTGTCCCCATCACTGCACTGGGGCATTGGGATTTATTTGACTAGAGGGAAGATTGCCCCCTACTGGCCCACCAACACCACTTCCAGCAGCAACTTAGTTTTCCCAGGAGGTCTCCCATCCAAGTACTACCCAAGCCGGGCAAGCCCACACCTGCATGGCTTCAGCAATTAGGAGCAGATTGCATGGTGGTATGGCTCCTGGCTATTGGTGGTATGGCTGCTGGCTATTGGTGGTATGGCTGCTGGCTATTGGTGGTATGGCTGCTGGCTATTGGTGGTATGGCTGCTGGCTATTGGTGGTATGGCTGCTGGCTATTGGTGGTATGGCTGCTGGCTATTGGTGGTATGGCTGCTGGCTATTGGTGGTATGGCTGCTGGCTATTGGTGGTATGGCTGCTGGCTATTGGTGGTATGGCTGCTGGCTATTGGTGGTATGGCTGCTGGCTATTGGTGGTATGGCTGCTGGCTATTGGTGGTATGGCTGCTGGCTATTGGTGGTATGGCTGCTGGCTATTGGTGGTATGGCTGCTGGCTATTGGTGGTATGGCTGCTGGCTATTGGTGGTATGGCTGCTGGCTATTGGTGGTATGGCTGCTGGCTATTAGCAATAATAATTTCCACCGCAGCCATAAATGTCAACTCAGAAAGATTAAGAAAAAAGCGGGGAAAAAACAAGGAATCCTTTCTGGGAAAGAAAATATCACCCCAAATTACTGAGATGCCGATTCACACAGGACTAATATTATCAGATGACCTGTTTTGTGCGGAATATGGTGGGTAATTTACGGTGGGGAATTTTGACTTTACAAATTACGGAAAGGCAGATTCGCTCAGGATTAAGATCGCAGACTAACTCCATAAATCACACGAGGTCCCCAGGTAATACTACTCCAGTGAATAGGGCATAAGACGATTCAAAATTATCTGAACGAAGCTATTTCAGATATGGTGCAGGTGGATTTGAGTATTTATTGAATATGCATAGGTGATTAAATAATTTGGCTACTAATAAATGAGTGTGTACATAACTACTTGTCATTGTATTCTATCTGGTGTTATTCATTTGATAGAAGGCAGCTCAATTTAAATGGTACAGCCATAGTGATGAGTTGTCAAGAAATATAAACCTGTTTTAAATGGCCACCAACTCTTTTCTGCCTATACTATAGCTGGTCAGTTTACGTGGTCAGTGTTAAACAACCCAAAAATGGCCTAGCTCAACAGGTAAAGCAGGGGTTCGATTTTCACAGGTAGAAAAAAAATTGTGGGTTTGCTTCACCAAAAATTCTGGTCAGCAGCCGCCACTGTCTCATTTGCATTTGCAGCTGCACGAAAGTACAGCGCAGGTACGTAAGATATGTTTCATAGTTTAATTTAGCAGGTATTGCAGTATCATGACTACAGTGACTTGTGCGTCATAAACAAAACGTTCATACTCTGTTTTTTTCGTTATGTTGTTACACGTAGCGATCCACAGTCCGAATACCTTGTGACCCCACTCCAATGAATGGTGGGACTGGTATCACTACACAGAGTAGGCAAAGACCACAAGTAGCACCCCGGAAATGAGAAACCTAACGTTAACGTTATTCAGTTTCAAGTTGGGATGTCCGTAAATTGGGTCTGTTCTTTTGGTAAACCAGCGCAGATTTGTATATTGCGTGTTGCCGAATCACCTGCGTGCAAAACGGATGGATTGATGTGGCTCGCGCTTGTCCTAAATACAAAGCGTAGGCCTACACAAATTATGGTATTTCCAGCCACCCACATTGCATAGCTGTCACTCACAAGATATGGTATCTAGCTGGCTAGTTCATGAGCTTACATTTGAAACTGGCAAGCTATCCAATTTAGTAACTGCTTAATGTCATATTATCGAGGAAAAAACGATGTGAATGCATATAGAACTAGCGTTTAAAAGATACAATGAAGGCCACCCGTTGACAGCTGGCTAGACACCCTTACAATCTTTGCTCCTTTTACCATAGCTTCACTTGTGTCAGGCTCATGTAGACTGAGGTTTTACAATCAATTCTACCTTTAGCCTACCACAGTTGGGAGATAACGGTGTGACATCTGTAGTTCGCAGAATAAACACCTAGGCCTATGGCCACTAGCTTGTTTAGCGCTGCATTTATGGTGGACGTAGCGCCGTTTGTTTACCACATCAGTTGTCACAACTTTGTTATGGTTTTTACCAATGTAATTTTGATCGAATACTATGGCATATCGCCAAAACGGTTGTCACGGTGGTGGAAAATATTGCCGCTATCCCTGCTGAAAATTCCAGCTAAAACCAGCTGGGATTATAAAATGATTTAAGCTGCATTTTAGATGCTTCTAGCTGGTCTATTGTTGGTCAAAGCTGGTTAAACTGGTACAGTCAGCTGGTGGTCAAACTGGTGGACTAGCTTACTATAGGCTGGTCAGCTGGTGAACAGCTAAAACCAGCTGGAAGTGTTAAAAACACAGCTTAAGGCCACCTTCATCATCTTAGGCTGGTTTAAAATGGAATTTCCAGCAGGGATGATAACTGCCAATTTTGACACTGATATAGCATCGCACCATTACACCATGACCCTAGTCTAGATAGCTACTGCTTTTGATTGACAGATTAAGACAAATGAAGATGGTAATAAATAAGAAGTTAAGCATGACGTTTCCAGTACCAGAGCACATCTAATGTCAGTGTATTGTGTCATCATATCAGCCCGTCACGTCGGCCATAATCGTATAATCGGGCAGATTCCGATAAGTTTGTTTTTAGGCAGTTATTGGACGATGGCAATACAGCCTGATATTATTATGCCTCCCTAGTGTGAATTTATGTTTTTATGTTAGCCTTTAACCCTTTAAGGTGTAAGATCACAAATATGTGATTAGAATGCTCTCAGCTGAACATTCTTATGCTGATGTAACAATCACTACTGGTAATTGAAAGCGATGGAGTTCTAGAACACTGACTGAGAATTTAGAAAAAACATTCCAAAAAACCTGCTCTTCAAAAGGGTTTAAATGTCAGTGTAATGTTCCCCAGGTGAACAATACCAGCACATCCTGGTGGATAAGAAGGGTGAACAAGGGAACGTGGGCTTCATTCAGCTCAACCGACCCAAGGCTCTGAACGCTCTCTGTGACGCACTGATGACAGAAGTGGGCCGGGTTTGGATGCGTTTGAGGCGGACGGTGAGATCGGCGCCATTGTCATTACTGGCAGTGAGAGAGCCTTTGCAGGTGAGGGCATTCCCCAGGTATTCCCCAGGTACTGGGACCTTGAAAACCATTCAGCTTTATGTTGCTACTGTACTGTGAAATTTCAGCCTTATAACGTCAACAGGGAATGTGTTTGAACATGAAAACTCTGACCCTGGAAAATGAAAATGCACATTTAAAAATGTTAAAATACTGAAATGACACCAAATAATGTTGGAAATCACAATGTAATAGACCACAGTTCAAGTGAATAGAGGGGTCCTGTTGGTACTGAGCTTTGCGGTGAGCAAGTTATCGCTACATGTGTGCACCTTCATAGCTAGACATTGTATGCCTAAATAATGGCAAATATCTTATGAACATGCATAACTGCTTTCACTGGTGTCACCAGTTGAACTTGAGTGTTTTTTTATCTGGTTTTGTAAATGCATATGAATAATATATATGTACCTGCTTGCTCATAAAAAATAAACAGCTGACCATGCTAGATTTTTACCAAGATAACATGGTCAGCTGTACAAAAGCCCCTTGGTCTAGGGTACAATTATGTTCAATTTAACATTTTAAAGTATTGTATTTATGTGTGCATTCATGCTTTTCTTAACTAATATCCTGACAGGACTGAGAAGCTCAGATTAATGATTTTGAAACATCTCAACTCCTGTAGCTTCAAATCTGAGGTTTTAAACAATGTTCTGAAACTTTCTCAGGGGTCCTTTTAATGAACCGTGTTGTTTTTGTCTAGAATTATTAATAATACTCTGATAATTATTAATAATAATATCACTCTCCAGCTTTAATAATTGGCATCCAATTGCTCCTAGACTGTATGGTGCAACCCTGTGAAACTTGGCACTTTTGAGAAAGGGCATAACTCTTGCTTTTTAACCGAGACATCTTAATGTCCCTCCTCAAAAACAAACGCTCAAAAGTCCCGAGTTGGGACTCGGCTACATTGTATTTTCTGGCACTTTTTAAAAGCATTTAAAGTGAGCGCTAGCTTTCATAACTGCATGCTATTTTATCTCCCTTTATTTGGCTTGAACGTATGATGATAATTATAAATATGGGGGTGTTATTGTCTCAAAAATAAATAAATAAATGCAACTGATCCACAAATAAATGCAACTGATCCACAAATAAATGCAACTGATTCACAATTATGTTTTTGCACTCACAAACAAATGTCTCCCGAACTAATTACTGTGCACTTATGCGGCCGTTGACACGTGTGGAATCGCGTGCATTTATTTGCTGATTTTTGAGACAATCCTCACAGCAAGATGTGCGAAGAAATGCACAAATAGCTATTTTTTTAAAAACTGTGTCTACTGCAGCCAATCAGAGTTTCGCTAACGCCCACGTTACTCCCAACGGATCCCAGCAGGCTTCAGGCCACGGTTCTGTGAACCTCTCTCGCCCAAGGTACTCTCCTTTCCTCAGTGACGACTGGAAGGCAGTCGCCGCCTCCAAATGCATTAAAGTTAATGTTATATTGAAAATACACAAGAGCATCCTTCTAAGAATTAGCGAACTACAAGCGAAATACCTAGCTACTTGTTTGCAGCCTTGGGGGGAGTAATGTCATTACAGTGCTGAGGGCAACGAGGTAGTTTGAACCACAGCTTGACACACAATAACGTTAGCTAGCTACTGCTGGCTAAGTAACTATGTCAGCAAGATGTTAAGTTAGTTGTGGTATTTCAGTTGTGAGATGTAACTTCAGCAAGAACTGTATGGAGGACCACAAGTGTCACGGAAATAGTAATAAAGCATTTCATTAATTAATAACTAATTGTACTATAAAAATAGGCATTAATACCATTTGTTTACAAATTAATTTATTAATCGATGAATAAATAGACTAAATTACAAAGTAATTAATTATTTGATATTTTAATTGGCAATAAAAAGAGGAATTATAAAAATAATTTACAAATGAAATATTAATCCATCAATAAATATTAGCTACAAATTAAAAAGGGATTTACAAAAACAACATAAGAGACAATAAGTATCATTTAAAAATACAATGATAATACAAAATATAATGAATTCATGAATAAATAATGGAATTTTTAAATCTATTTGAAAATGCAGTTTAAAAAGAGAAATAACTAGATTCACAAATTGAATTAAGAATACAGATTTTAATCAGGCATTTAAAAGGGCAATTTCCTTTCTCATTTGCATTTGCATTTCCCTGCTGCCTTTTCTTTTCGTATTAACTATTCGATTTGATTAGTCATTTAGCTTCTCCTTTTAGCGTGTCCTTTTAGCCTTTCCGCGACACTTTGGGCCTTGCGCTGGTAAAACGAGTTAAAACAATGCAAATTATCCATGGGATGTAACAAGCTCTCTGATTGGCTATCACCTGGCATGTCATATGCAGACGTATGACATGGCTGTGGGAAGGAGAAGGTGGTAGAGGAAGAATTGCACATTTTTTTGAAGGATTAAATGGAAGAAACGCGGAATAACGCAATAAATGCCATAATTTATTTGGCTGACTATGTCGACAGTAATGTTCCAGTTGACTATGACTATGTTTTGATGAGGTTGCTTCAGCAAAGGGAAAACTTGGAAGCATCCAGCCGGCATTTAGAGGACGCTGTTCAGGCCAAGTTTGATGAGCCATTTGAATTTTTGCCGAAGAAATATTTTGCCACGAGAATAAGCGATTAACCATTCCACCAGCACTGCATCTGAAGTTTTGCCTTAAGAATTTACCCCAGAAATCCACCAGATGTACGACCTGAAGCAACAAGGTGCATTCCCGCGCTTTACGATGCATGAGAGCTTGTGAGCCTTTGAGCATGCAGGACTTAGTTTTGTTAAAACAAATATACAGCGTGAAGGCAGCGGCTACGACTATGCTACGACTTCACTAGAAAGACAAAAATAATTCACGTGATCAAGTAGCGCCTATGCAATGTTCCAAAATAAGGTGGATAAAGCAGCATGAACTTTGCCATAAGAAATTAACCCGGAAATCCCCCAGATATGCGATACAAAGCAGCAAGGCAGGATTTATTAGCAGCAGCTTACAATGCATGAGAGCTCATGAGCCTCCCGGGATGCAGGACTTTGATTTGTTAAAACGAATATCGGACATATTAGGCAGCAGAAGTCAGACGACGTGGAGACTTCCTGACTCTTTCGAAATTGAGCATATTTGGCCATGTTGGATTTCATTTGCCAGAATCCACCCACTTCTGAATTCTGTTTAGATCTGGTATTATTTTATTTATACCTCAGGATGGAATACGACCAGATTTAGCCGGAAACGGATTACGATAACTATGGTTAGCTATGGAGGTGAACTATTTAGCCTAATGACAGATAGGTTTGCTCCTGAGAGGGCGAAAAACCACAAAAAAAACCTCCCGTCAGCAAGTATGTGCCGAATTAGCTAACCGGCTGCTAGCCGAATGCTTAACAAGAGAACAAGCCACCACAGTCAGCGCAATGAGAGCGAAGCACGGTATGAGCGCAAAAACTTCCCTGAAAGGCATAAATGCGGAGATGTGCAGAGAAAGCCAAGCATGTTATGTTTGCAACAGCAGCAGCAGGACGATGGCAAATGCATGAACAGGCAAGGTTAGAGGTTCAAATAGCCCTCCCATGTGAGACGTAGCGTCATGTGAGCTGACGCGATTCTGGCGCTTCGACGTAGCCTACATTTCCGCTTTAGACCATTAATCGAGGGGTTGCATTCGCATCATGTGCAGTCTGCCTCTGTGCATTCCACATTTGGTTGATGGAGTCCAGGTGGAGCAGGTGGTCAAGGTAGATGGTGACACTGTGGAGCTGTGAGGCAACAGAAGCCCTAAGCCTGGCCCCCATTTGGCGGTATAGCGCCCTGAACAGGGTGGCCGTGGCTGCGCTGTTACTGTAGCCGGCCAGCATGTGCCACAGCAGGGGCAGCACTTCCTTCTCCACCATCTTGGGCTTCTGTGAGTACACCTCCGTCACCATATCTGAAAGACCGTGGATGGGTGGGGGGTCATTCCAATATACAAGCTAACTTATTACCTAACGGGTGAGCTGTGAAAGTCACGTCATGGTTTGAACCAATCAAAATGTGCAGTGAGCCATTGTGGGACAGTACCTGCCACAGTGTTGGTAAGGTCCATCTTAGCCTGTCCGAGGAGCACCTGGGCCCTGGCGGCGAAAATCTCCACCAGCAAGGCGTTATTTGCAACGGCAAAGGAACGAGGACTCAAGCCCACGCCTCCGACCATCCTGGCTTTGGGAGACTGCCCAAAAGACCAATGGATGCCTGGAAGGGCCTTAGAAACCTCACCGAGATTGTGCACGAGGGCGCGGACAGCGGAAACGGCAGCGCTGTAGATGGCGGGGTTCCTGGAGTTGAGGTGGCTGTCCACAACTGCAGGGATCAGGAGGTTGGTCACCTTGGGCAAGCTCTCCTTCAGTTGGGGGATGATC
This sequence comes from Synaphobranchus kaupii, assembly GCA_029718625.1. Classification (NCBI taxonomy): domain Eukaryota; kingdom Metazoa; phylum Chordata; class Actinopteri; order Anguilliformes; family Synaphobranchidae; genus Synaphobranchus; species Synaphobranchus kaupii. The sequence continues at coordinate 4,966,074 of JAINUF010000025.1, forward strand.
GTCTCCAGGGCCTTCAGCATGTGCAAATTCACAATTCGGTTGGACTCCACAAGCCTAGCCCTGATGCTGTCAAAAACCTTGCCAAGTAGAGGATGCAAAAAAAACATTTACCTCTGGTGGTGTAGGGACAACAATTTATATCTATATTTACATATGACAAACTTATAAGCAAACTTTATGTAAATAAGCAAACAATATGGTACAATGCATCACATTATAGGTTTAAGATACATAATTGTGTATAGATTCAAAATTATGAATACTAGTCAATATGCGCTTGGATTTGTTTTTCTCAAAAAAGGACCACCGTTTGATTCTATTTGGAGGTTTGTGGCTGTTTTGGAACACAAACACTTTTGGTCAATAGTCACCTATACAAATCAATGTTGGGAATTCTGATGAGTTGACTCACTTGGAATATGCAAGATGTAACAATTCCAGGATTCACACTGCAGTTTTTAACTATCAGGTCGATGGTTCCGATGCGATCGTGGAAATCCTTGGACCTCATCTGAGCCTCCAGCTGCTTGATGTACGCAGTTCTGCCCACCAATTTGTCTCCCTGGCGCCTGGACAAGGCTCGGTTGTCTGATTGGCCCTGGAGACTGCTGGGCAAAGTTCCGCTCGCTGATTGGCCATCGATAGGGTTCTGGGAACTTTGCGAGGTTTGTATTTGTGCATCGCTGCACATTTCCTATGTAGAAGAGATGCACACTTGTCCACATTAACCCTTGTTTAGGATCACAAATATGTTTAACTTAACATTCTAAAATGGGATTTTTTATTCTGAAATGGTCCGTACTTCAAAATAATAGAAAGGTCACAAGAAGGAAATCAATGCAACCAAGACAAGTCTATGATTCAAACTGGAGGAGATATCCTGGACGTCTGCTTCTTGAGAAATGCTCTGTGGTCATTGGGTTTTTTGGAATGGTTCTAGACTTAGAATTTTGAAAAGAACCATTCCAAAAAACCTAATGTCCACAGAGCAAATGATTTCCTTGCAATCACTGGCCGGAACCCACCTGAACAGATGAACTGTTGCTTTCCAGTTGCACCTTAGTCATTCCATCACAGACATTCTTGGCCGTGATAGCACGACCAGGCGCATCGTCGACCTCTTCGCTTATTTGCTGGGTCCTCTCGATGACAAAGATTTTCTTTGGCCCTGGGATGCCATCGATGAAGGACCTGACCTTGTCACTGGGCAGGTTTCCCTTGCTGATGACGAGGATTTTGCTGGTTGACGGGATGGCGTCTCTGGAGGAGACGGAGCTCAGACATAAATGGCGGTTGGAGCCAAGATAAGACACTTGGCTCTCATCGGTCTGCACTGAAATGGGGTGCTGGATCTTTATGGGGGCTTTGACGCTGTTGTCTTTGCCCACAATCCGAAACTGCTTCCTCTTTAGCTTCGGTGCTGAAGGCACAGGTTGTGATACTACCTTCAGTTTGCGTTTCTCAGAAGCAACAAGGAAGATGAGCGCAGTGTCTGGGATTCAAAACAAAATAGAAATTTTACATTTGTACCAATAGTGTTTTAACTAGATTGGTGTATTTGTCATTTGTTATCTTGACAACTTGTTTTGCGATACAGTAATTGGAACTGAAAATAATCAAATCAGCTGCCAAGCAAGCAGAATTTGAATAATTTATAATTTGTACAGTGTTGGCATTGTTAATTTGCTGTAATGATATTGCATCGGGTCTGGAAATGTGGCAGTATTGCTCATATTAATCAGGGGAATGCACTCTGCTGTGCAATGTAAAATTCATACATAAAACCTGCAGTACACATCTAAACTACACTTTTTACATATTTCATTCTTCTAATCTACACTTTTTACATATTTCATACTTCTACACATTTTACATATTTCATACTTCTAATCTACACATTTTACATATTTCATACTTCTAATCTACACATTTTACATATTTCATTCTTCTAATCTACACTTTTTACATATTTCATACTTCTACGCATTTTACATATTTCATACTTCTAATCTACACTTTTTACATATTTCATTCTAGTAACATAATGCATGTATATTGTAACCATGCTAGTTATTTGTTGATAGCGAGCTTACATTTCCAGCTGTGATACTTAGCTAGCTGGATATATCACAAAGGACGCCATATATTTGCTTGCTAAACCTTACAGCATATTTTCTAGCAAACTACTTTTTCTCAACTAGCTACAGTACTACTATACTAGCTAGACAGTTCGTTCCGAAAATTACTGGCTGTTGTGATTATGCGCTTTTGAAAATGAGGAATGTGATGAGGAACTGTTATTGCTTTTGATGCTCAATTTTTCATTTTAATGAATTAATTAATTAAACATAATAATTTTAATCATCATGTATTCCATCCACTCCACTGATAATATGTAATCTGATTCAATTTAATGTTTTCTATTCTATTCCCAATAAAAACGTAATCAAGTACTTACCGTTAGAAGGCGGACCTATGTCCTGGTCATTCTGACAATGTACTTGACGGTGCTTGCGGCAACACTGACCCATTTTAAAGGATGGTTTATGATCAATACAATGCGATACACAATTAATGCTGATAAGAAATTAGTTACTGTAAAGAAAACTCGCCTTATATGCCATTTATTCAATTTCTACCACTGTGACGTCAGCTTTCCCGCCCCACCCAGTGTCCAATCGAGCGTTAATTTGGGTCTGAAGAATTTGCGGGTCCTATGTATGGTTACGTCACAGTTCTGGCAGGGAGTTTGGTGGGGAACTCTTTTGGAATCCCTTTGAGCGGGAACTTAGTACCATATAGCAGATTAGCAAATTGCAGTGGCTTCACTACATTTTAAATGTTCTTTTTTCCTGTTTAACTTTCGTTGTTTTTTTTTCTCCTTATATTTGTTACCCATACAAAAACAATGGCACTTTTCTTCCATAAGAAAAGTCTGTAAGAAAACTAGCTGAACATGTTTATAAAAAATATTAAATATTAAATATTTCAAAGTGGCAGCTGATAGGCTATCCAACTTACCTTGCTGCTGTTTTAGCCAGCAAGCTAAATAATGTATTTATAGACTGGGCAGATCTGGGATAACACTTATACTTCTTTACTGATATAACAGAGACCATTATCAGACCAGAAAAGAAGTTTAACCAACAGGCGAGAATGACCATCAGCCATTATCTGATACAGTTGTTGTAATGCAGTTCTCTGTGGTCTATGCCGGTTTAAACGTGATGTTTAAACGGTTTAACCTCCATCAAAGCACACTGTAATTGACCCATATAGTTCTGTGTTAACTTCAGACCAGGGCTGCGTTCAGCCCTGACAAAACCTAGCAAAACGTTTATTTAAACGGAAACGGTGGTGCGTTGAACGCCCTGTTGTGTTACGCAAGCGTTACCTTTTTAATACGGCGGGGTTTATATACACGTCGCTGCTGATTGGGTAACACCTCTGACACACCCACCAAACGAGAGAAAACGTACCTCAAAGCCCGTTGCACACCGTTTCGAGGAAACATGTCGTTCAACCCGGAAACCGTAGCAAAACGGTGCACACCGTTTTCAGATTGAACGTGGCCCAGTCAGAGATTTTCTTATAATAGGGGGAGATGGGAGACTCCGCGTCTTTTGCATTGTGAAAAGCGTAACGGCTAGTAGTAGCTTAGCTTGGATCACGTGCACCGTTGCTAGCCAATTGTTTCAAAGTATTGACGTCAGTGAGACTCTTCAGTCTTCAGTGATACTCTTCAGAGTTTTTCGACAGTTATCTACGGCATTTGGCAATATAGTTATTGCACGCACCCGTTAATATTTTGAAAAACAGAAAAACAACCATTTATGATATTACCACTCCATGCACCAATAGAGTGATTTGCTTACTTATCACCACCGTTACACTGAAATATCAGTGTTTACCAAAGACACATGGCCACACTAATTGAATTAGGAAGGGAAACCGTTTTTACAGGTGCTACCTAGCTAGCCTATGTAACGTGGGCCTACTGCAAATCATCGGAAGGAAATTTTAAAAAGTCCTTGTCTCAACCTATTATTACCATTTAACATTACCGCTGCACATAGACGTGGCATGGCAATGTGATCTATATACTGATGTTTTGGTAGAATGTTTGTGGAATACAATTCCAAGAGTAGAAAAAAGCGCAAATTGGGATGTTTAGCTATGTAGCCAATTGGCCAGCTAGCGATGGTATAAGTTACCGTTAAACATCCTTTCAAAAACGGACTCGCTAACAAATAGACACACAACCTAACACCGATTTATATTTTATTATTAAACAATGGTATACAGGCATGGAGCAATCGATTGGAGATACTTATACTTACAGTTTGGGTGCTAGCTCGGAGACCCTGGGCCTGTAGTGTCGTAAATGAATTCTAACTGCTCCAACATTCCCTACTGTCTATCATCTCACAAAACAGTATTGTTTTCGTAGTAGACACATCATAGCTCGCTCCAAAATGAGTATGTGATGACAAACATGTTGATGAGCGACAAGGCAGTCAATTTATTATGTCACGAACAGTGTCCACAAAACAGAAGCTTGTTCAGGGTGTTAAGGGATCTTCTCCATTGACTTCCATTCAAAAAATACAGCCCGAAACAGCCTTTGGTCTCACTGAGGCGTTACGCCTTTTAGACCAATGATTGTTGTCTCCCCCTGGGGGAGGGTCTCTGGCTTCGCTCTAGCCTGTGTAGCCCATAGCCCTGCCACCAACGTAACTACTGCATATCTTCTTATCTGTAGCAAAAATGGCAATGTTTTGCAGATCTACAGCCTTCCTTCTAAAGTCAACGAGATCAGTACCGTTACCGTTACCATCAGAGGAGGTTTCTCTAAGACAACAGGTGAAGCAGTGCTTCACCCAAAAAAATGGGTGAAAAAGAGCATGCATATCACACAATCACACACACAACATAGGCTTTCTTTAATATTGAATCATCACCGACTTTCGACGTTCCTTTGTGAAGATAAAGTGCTTAGATTAAAAAATATGACGCCGGGGGGCTTGCCTCTGTTGACGGCTCCCGTTTAGCCGTGAGTGAGAGAGAGAGAGAGAGAGAAAATAAGTGCGGCATAAAAATTGGCAAAAAAAAGAACAGATCTCTTCATCCAGGGACGTGGCATGAGACAGGGCTGCAACCTGAGCCCAACACTATTCAACATTTATATCAATGAATTGGCTACTTTGTTGGAGCAATCCTCAGTCCCTGGTCTCATGCTACAGGATAAAGAAGTCAAACTCCTATTATACGCAGATGACTTGGTTCTGCTGTCGCCCACAGCACAGGGGTTACAGCAAGGCCTGGACCTGCTTCAGAAATACCGTCAGACCTGGGCCCTGACGGTAAATATGAAAAAGTCAAAGAATGATTTTCCAAAAAAGATCCAGATCTCAGGGAAACACACATAATTTCAGAATAGGGACAGACAACATAGAACAGTGCACACATTATAACTATTTAGGCTTGAAAATAAGTTGTACTGGAAGATTCAACCTGGCAATAAATGAACTGAAAGAGAAAGCACGCAGGGCATACTATGCCATAAAGAAAAAGATCAGCATTGAAATCCCAATTAGAATTTGGCTAAGATTATTTGAATCTGTAATCGAACCAATTGCCCAATATGGCAGCGAAGTGTGGGGTCCGCTTACAAAGCAAGATTTTGCTGAATGGGACAAACACCCAACTGAAACCTTGCATGCGGAGTTTTGTAAGAACATCTTACAAGTACAACGGAAAACTACAAACAATGCATGCAGGGCAGAATTAGGCAAATACCCACTATTAATCACAATTCAAAAAAGGGCATTAAAATTTTGGAAACATCTAAAAAACAGCGACCCCTACTCATACCATTACAAAGCCCTGCAATGCCAAGAGCTGAGCCCAGAGAAGAGTCCCTTCACTCAGCTGGTCCTGAGGCTCAGTTCACTAACACCCCCCAGCCTCAGGACAGCTGCAGTCAAGCCGGAAAGTCTCCCCACCCCTTTCACCTTCTCCACGTTTTATTACGTTACAGACATATTCCAAAATTGATTTAATTCATTTTTTCCCTCAAAATTCTACACACAACACCCCATAATGACAATGTGAAAAAAGTTTTTTTGAGATTTTTGCAAATTTATTAAAAATAAAAAACTAAAATTTCTCATTTACATAAGTATTCATACCCTTTGCTTTAAAGGTATTTTTAAAGTATCATATTTCATATTTGGTCGCATATCCTTTACATGCTGTTACTTCCTGAAGTCTGTGACCATCAACATAAAAAAAACTGTATCTTATTTTCAGGTACTGTTACAAGCGATACTATAACCTCTCTGCATTTGAATGGATCTCTATGGAAATTGGGGGGTGAGACTAGATTCAGCTGTAAATTACACTGGTACAGTATGGAACACATGGCTGGCTAAATGGCTGTAAGTTATCAAGGGTCTGAGCTATCAAACGAGCCCAAAACCATCACTCTGTTGCCAGATATGGAGTAGATGTGGATGGATCACTGCAAGGGTTATTTCTCCGGACTCATTTTCCTATAGAACTCTATGGGGAAAAAAGTCAGGAGAAACAACCCTTAAAGTGATCCATCCACATCTACTCCATATCTCGCAACAGAATGATGGTTTGGGGCTCGTTTGATAGCTCAGACCCTTGATAACTTACAGCCATTTAGCCAGCCATGTGTTCCATACTGTACCAGTGTAATTTACAGCTGAATCTAGTCTCACCCCCCAATTTCCATAGAGATCCATTCAAATGCAGAGAGGTTATAGTATCGCTTGTAACAGTACCTGAAAATAAGATATCGACAGTTTTTTTTATGTTGATGGTCAGCATGTAACAGCATGTAAAGGATATGCGACCAAATATGAAATATGATACTTTAAAAATACGTTAAAGCAAAGGGTATGAATACTTGTGTAAATGAGAAATTTTATTTTTTTATTTTTAATAAATTTGCTAAAATCTCAAAAAAACTTTTTTCACATTGTCATTATGGGGTGTTGTGTGTAGATGTTTGAGGCAAAAAATGAACTCAATCTATTGTAGCATAAGTCTGTAACGTAATAAAACGTGGAGAAGGTGAAAGGGTGGGGAGACTTTCCGGCTTGACTGTACATATGATGCTTTATACATATACTGCGTTCAGTCCAGAATATATTCCAAGGACCTAGGCCTTTTACGGCTTGTGAACAGCCCTGGGTTCCCGGCGTCATTAGGAGACAAAGGGTCACAAAACAGTCCCATGTTTACCCAAAAGGCTTTGATGTCCCATGTCTTGTTAGATTGTCCAATCAGCTGTTATTTACAATCCACTGGTCCTTGTGAATCCAACAGCGGAATTTGGATGTGGGCTTGAGGCAGGAAAAATGTAATTAATAAAATTGCACCTTACAAAGCGGGTAATATGCAGAGAATATGAAACAGGTTTCACATGGGATTCCCTTTGTAGAGGGATGATTTTCACGTTACCCATGTTAACTCCACGACAAATGGTTCTTGCATGGATACGCTTAATGTTAGGCTCATTGTCTGGATACTGTATTCATATAAGGGGAGCAGATATCGAAATGGACAACACTGGTGTTTTCATATCCACTACTGCAGTATAGTCAGACATTGAGGGCTTTCTGAATGTTGTCTGACAGATTTGCTGAGCCTCGGCTATTTGGATGCAGGCCGTCTCTGCGGTAGAATGCAGGTCTCTCCCAGAATAGATCCCAGCTATCAATAAAACCGATGTTTTGATCTACACACCAACCACAAAGCCAATCGTTAAAGGGTAATTCCACCCAAAAACAACATTAACCTTATTGAACAGATCAAGGTGCAACTAATTAAGTCTTTCTTTGGCTGGCCAAAAAAAAATCTGTACTGAGTTATTTGAATATAAAGTTGAAAATTCATTTTGACGTATATCTCTACCACTTCCTCGTTTTTGAAAAAACTACAGTGTTTTCAAGTGGGCGTGTAAATGATATAGCAAGTAGGCGGAGCCAGCGAGGGAAGAATTGCTACCTGCATCTCACTGTTCTAGGGACGGGACACATCGTAGATCTAGCTAACTATCATTGCTATTTTATTATAATGTCAGAAAATTACATTGATAGGCTACGTTATTTCCTAAGATGTTTTGGCAAACTAAACCAAACAGGACCATTAAGTAGTATCCATGACCATTAAGTAGACTAACATTAGCTAGCTGATCATAATTAAATGGTTTCGCTCTGAGCATTCGATTACAGAAGCAATGTATTTTTTCTGGGCTAGTGCATTAGCTGTTGTTAGGCATAAACAAATTGGTTTTAAAATGTATGCCATGGAGTAGGCTATAGTAGCTAACCTTGCATTCGTTAATGGATATCGGGGTGATTAATGCGTAATTTTCATGTTTTTACTGACATAAGTGCGTTCGATTTGCATTGGCTTTGCTAGAAAACATAGCTAAAACGGCTAACAAGTAGCCTACAACAATGACGTTTTAACTTTTAATTGTATATGTTTAATATTCTGTGTCAGCATGTTGGTCGATACACAAGCATTAGCAATTTCTACTGAAAAACAGGAGGTCGGGGTTGATTTTCTGACATGGAACCGGGGTGCGTAGCCTAGCTAAGTGTTACAGACTTCTGCCTAGGCTGTCTAATGTTTTCACGATACCAAACGTAGATAAATAAAGGGCCGTATTTCCCCAGTTTTTCTGGTAACTGAGCTAATGATGGTGGTATTTTGTCAGTATGACTGTTACATTAATGGCTAACTTGCCAGCGAGTTATGTGGCCTCTCTAATCTCTGAGTCTCTAAACGCTGCAGACAGGCAGGCACTACACTAGCAGTAAAATGCCCAGCCCCTTGGCCTCCGCTTCTGTAACGTCATTCAGTGGGTGTAGCAACCTATTGTCTTAACTGTAAGCTTTGTGGCTGTTGTAGTTCAAGTACCTGGTACATGCGCAGTAGTTTGGGGCTATGTCTCTGCTCTCACTACAGGTAGAAAGTTGGCTGAGAGCTACTTTTCTACAAACCAAACATCACTGAATGCTTCACTGCCTCTCCTGTATACCGGGAGGGGACCTGATCAATGACCTTCTTGTTAAGGCTTTTAATCATGTCATGTAAAGACCCAAAAAGATTTTTTTTGCCATGTTGGCTACATCAAGGACCCTTGCACCCGGCAAGCATTCAGTATGCACTCTTACCCTGTCAACAGGTGGAACTCTCACGTTCCAGGCAATAGAGTCCCCAATCAACAAAACAGTCCGAACTGGATTGCAAGTCGTCCAAGTCCTTTAGGGCATAGATCTCCTTTAGTGTTCAAATGCATTCTTCCAGCAGTGTAATCTTATGGCTTAAGTCATGGTTGCTCCTGCATTTTTCACACTCAAAGTCCTCAAAGAAATCACAAATATTAACAACTAAAAACATTCCACAAGATCCACACAGCATCGCTTTCTTTTCCCCGTCTGTATCCATACTGGTGTTTGAACGATTCGTAACTGAGCGGTGTCCCGTAAATCCCAAACCGTCTAGATTGAGTTTGTTTACGCAATAGGCAGGGCTGGACTGAGAAAATCAGTCAGGCCGGGAATCTAGCCCCAAGTCAGGCCAAATTTTAAGTTACGAAGACTTCATTTCCTGCATTCTGGTGAATTTTAGTGCATGTGAATCACAAAATAATGAGCCAACAGCAAATCAACTTTTAGGCCTATGTTAAACACCGAGGCTATTTATTTATTCTTAGTCTTCATTGAGCAGAGTGAGATACCCCGTCTCTGTCTCTCTGTGAGCACTTTGGTGATAATTGACTCATTGAACATGTGATCATTAAGTAATTTATATGCATAAGAAACATGACCACCCCAAAAATGCAGATACTGCACTCTACATTTTACATTTACATTTAGTTATCCAAAGCGACTTACAAGCAGAGTTGGGGGCGTTACTTGAAAATTGTAATATATTACATATTACTAGTTTTTTTTAAAAAAAGTAAAGCATTATATTATACTATATTACTTTACAATTAAGGTAATGCGTTATATTGCCCGTTATATTACTTTGCGTTTCACTGTAATAAAATCACTTCAATCTAATTGTTTGGGGGTTCAGGCCTGGTTTTTCCCCAATTCTTCTTCTGTTTCTCTGTACTGCGTCTTTGTGACAGTTCTCTGTAAAAAGCACAAAACAAAAATAAATTTAAATGGGGTAAAGGGATTCCCCCCCTTTGCTGGATACTTTTTAAAATTATGCTATTAAATAGTCCGTTTTGGTGAGTTCTAAAAGAAGATATGCTAACATAAAACTGCCAGGGAAAATATGGAATAAATTCAGTTTAAATGCAAAAATTGTAATTCACTGTTTTAGCTCTGAAGCAACACAGCAGTGTTTCCCCTATATGCACCTAGCAGCAGCGTTACGCCGCTGCAGAATTATTATTTTTAAAAACTTTTTTGTAAACAAAACAATCCACTCTCTCCCCTTCAAAATGCTGGAGTAAACGGCCTTGTAAACGTTTTAGAGTAACGTAAAAACGTTTTAAATGTAAAGCGCTTTCATGGAAAAGTTGCTGTCATAAACTCATTTGAAATGCGATTGTGTCCAAACTTTCTAAGCAAAGCTAACTTTCAGCGAGGTCGTATATGGCCAGTGCTAGCTAGCAAATGCAGCTGTTCTGACGAGAGAAGGCCATAGATGTACAACCTTTTGAAGTGCTGGACTGTGTTCGGATCCAAAATGAATGCTTTCTTCCTGTCATTCCCTTCCCTTGCTTCAATGTGAATTCCCTTGAATCAAGGGAAGGGAACGACAGGAAGAAATAATTAAATTTGAATCTGAACGCAGCCCTGTAGTCATGGGCGTAGGATTATGGGGGGAAACGGGGGATGTGTCCCCGCCAATGTTTGGAAAGAGTCTAATTGTCCCCCCCAACCATAATTGATCCCTCTCCCATGTAAAGCTTACAGTCAATAAAGGCTGCAACAATGGTAAAAAATGACTTAAATTTATGCGGAAAGATATGTAACGCCCGTAAACATAGTATGAATTATTGACCCACCCCCTCGCTACTTCAAACAGTAGCAATGGTTTATCTCATGGCCACGACAAGTTCGAGTTTATGAAAGCACAAATGGGATATGTAGTCAACAATTAGGGGTGATTGCTCAAGCCGATAATACTATGGACTTCAATTCCCATAACCCAGTGTTTTAGCTAGTGTTTTGTGTAACGTTATGGATATGTTATAATCAGGTTGGTTGTAATGGAGAAGTCAGACCGCAAAAAAAGACGAGAAACTTCATGGAGTGTGAAATCGAGACGCTCGTTACGGGGTTAGAGCAGATGGTTTGTTGGTGTATAGGCGGCCTTTGCTACGTTTCACCTGAAACAGTCCTCTCAACTGAAAATCAAATCAAAATCCCCACAGTGAATAAAAGAACCGCCGACCCAGAAGTTTCCCCATTCAGGTAGGCTAGGCTACTGTAGGCGCTGTTCCTAACCTAGCTAACTACTCCTTATTTTTCGACAGTCTATGCCTTATACGTTAAAAAATGTGCATGTTTTTTCATAACAACAAGCAATGTATTACAGCCGCGAGTGCGATAACGTTAGGTAGCACTGTGGAAATATCGACGTTGCTGGACAATTGAATAGAGAATTTCTTCAGGGTTCATCAGAAAACAGTTGTAGCTTCTTAAATGTAGGCTATTTGATTCCATAAAATGTTTATTTTATTGCCCTGCTGTGCAACATGAGAGGCTGATGTATTCGCAAGCCGCGACACTGTAAGACACTGTATTGCAAACAATTACAAAAAGAGAGGTAAAAATGTTTTAACTGATCAAATTAAACAAATCAAAGACTGAGGTGAATCAATAGGCTCATAATTGGTGAAATTGTGGACACATTGGCAACTAAAACTAGAGACTTGGTAAATAATGAACAATTCAAAAGACAGCAAATGATAATGAGCCAAACCTGCATTGTGTTAATAAGTTTAAGGAAAAAGTAAGGAACTTAAAACACAAGTGTTCAACTACTGAATTAGGAGCCTATTGATTCACCAAGTCTTTAAATTGATCAGTTTAAAAAAATGTTACCTTGTATTATTGTTTGCAAGATAGCACTGTAAGCACAGTGTGAACATGGCATAGTCTTCATTAGGGGTGGGCGATATGACGATATTAGATCGTGAACGATTAAAATGTCACCACGATCTGCCTTTCTAGAGAGATCGGGAGTATCGGGCTACAGTGAAACTGCACATTCTATCAGTTGCACTGACAACGCTCATATACGGCATCCAACGTTGTTTTCTCAGCCAAACCTAAAATCACACTATTCGCTAGTCCCTGTTGCACCTCCCCTAACAGACACACCAATAAACCAATAATAGCAAACAGTATGTAGCACCTTGGATTTATTTTCCTCTAGTGATGGGCAAAACAGTTCACTTCAGTGACACGAATCACTAGAATCAGTTCATTAAAAAGATTCGTTCAAAAGATTCGTTCACCGAATCGTTCAGTGCTTGGGCGGAGCTCCGACTGCGTACTGCGTAGTCCGACTCACTCAGTGAACTGACGGCCGAACAGTTCATGCGGAAGTGCTGTCGCTTTCACAAATGCGCCAAACTCCGTTTACAAATCTTGATATTTTAAAAGTTTCCTCGTTGAATATCAATATTGGAGGTGAACGCTGGTTTTCAATGACTTTTAAGTCTTAACTGGCTGGGCCTGATTCTGGCAGTTTGAGCCGCTGATTATCACTCAGGATCACGTCACGTCACGCAGTGAACGAATCAGTCCACTCTGCACGCTCGCTGCCTCGCTCGGCGCCCGCCCGCCCGTGAATTTTTTTAATAATTTTTTTTTTTAATATAAACTTTATTTCGAACAATTTAGGAAACAAATTAGAGAAAAAAAAGAAAAAAAACTTTCTAGTATACAACACGCAAACACAGTACTCATTTCGGCTATACAATACTTAGAACAATACGTCCGAAATGGAATAGGAAGAAGCAAATGCGAATGATTCGTTCAGCACAGCAGAACTGGTTCGCAAGGGACGAATCACGTTCGCTCGCGGCAGTCCCTCCCCCTCCCTGCACGGTGCACGCTCGCTGCTGATCAGATCCGTTCGTGAACTGAACTGAACTGAGAAATGAACGGATCTTTTCAGTAAGTGATTCAGTTCAGTTCGTTCACCCAAAAGATTCGTTCTTTTGAACGAATCGTTCGCGAACGACACAACACTATTTTCCTCCCCCTTTTTTTATTTGACAACATAGCGGCATGGCTTCCACCACGGAGGAGTTGGTCCCTAAAAAAAATTTGACGTCTGTGATATGGAACTGGTTTGGGTTTTCCAAAACCGACACGGTGCAAAACACCGTTATTTGCAAAGTTTGCAAAGAAAATGTTCGCACGTCGGATGGCAACACGACGAACCTTTTTAATCACCTGAAGAGAAAGCACCCCAAAGAGCACGCGGAAAGCCAAACAACCAGCTAGAGCAGGGGTGCTCAAAACGTCGATCGCGATCTACCAGTCGATCGCAAAGGTAGTATTGGTAGATCGCATGACATTAAAAAAATAGACGTCAGCCTATCATCCATCCCGTCACTTGATTGATATTTTCACTGTAAATCTAAAGCTGGGATTTTGTTCAGATACGATAGGCGACTGGTCTAATGATGTAACTATTATGCCAATACAGGTTTGCCAAATTGGCGCTTTATTTTATATGGCGCAGGGCAATCGTGGTGCTGACACGATAAATCTGGTCCACTTAAGGCAGATAAGTTCGCTTTCAATATCCGATGGATAATGATAGTGGTCTAATGATTTTTATTTTATGCCTACAATGCTACAAATAGTTAAACTACACAGTAGCTACTGGAAAATGTAGGTAGGCTAAGCTAGCTCTGTCCAACACTAGATATATAGGACATTCATTACACTTTAAAAAAAAACGTTGGGTAGAGATTGCACTATTAAGTAGCTTAGACTCAAAAACGAAATCGTTGGATTTATTAAAAAAATTATTGATTTAATAAAATGAACAGTGGTTGCACACAATGAAGTAGCCTATATGTGACGTTTTCAACCTGCCTACTTTGTAATATTGCGTGCAACCATTGTCCAACAATGTATTTATTAAAAAAATGTTTTTATGTAGATACAGCATTGTGGAAAGCTACGTTCAGTTTGCCGATAGTTTGTAATGAATTTGCGTGTCAACAACTAACCCCCCCCCCCCCCCCCCCGGTAGATCACATTGTGCTGGCCATTGGAAAAGTAGATCGCAAGCCAAAAAAGTGTGGGCACCCCTGAGCTAGAGGGTAGCGGTACGAAGCCTAAACAAACAACCCTGACTAAGGCGTTTGAGAGAGGCACTCCGTATGAGAAGTCCGGTAATTGCACTTGATTAAAATCTGTTACTTTGGCACAAATTGTCTCTGTTCTTTTTCTTTTAGGTTTTGTTTCCTTTAAGGGCAATATTTTCTTAATTAGGGATATTGGTTTGATTGCACTGTTCATTAGCTTGCAAAATAGTCTTAAAAACCAACATGAAAAAGAATCGTGATCATATCGTGGATCGTGATCATGCCTGAAAAAATCGTGATATGATATTTTTGCCATATCGCCCACCCCTAGTCTTCATGGTATGCATAACTATTTCTGACATAATTTGTCTTAAGAGGGTAAATAATCCCTCTAAACATGAAAAACACCTAATTAAGAAAAATTAACAGCTTGTTAAAATTTTGGGATTGCAATTGTGGTTGGAACGGAAACCAGCATACACAGGGGACCCCCAGGACCGAGTTTGAGAACCACAGAGTTTAAAATGTTATAAACTTATCTTATCCACTAATGTACTGATTAGCCTGCCATGGCTTTAGATTTATATGAAAGCATCTCAAATCTCGCCTAGTGCTTTGAAAAAAAAAAAAAATCTTCTCCAAAATGTTCATAAATAAAACATTTTATTTTAGAAAATGCCCTGGGTGAGGTTGTGTAGAAATGCAGGAAATGAGTTTTAAAAGGCTCAAATGTTTCTGGGGGAGGACCCCCAGACCCCCCGATACTTCGTATTGCTTTCCTCACGGGAATGGTTGAGGGCCTCGGTCCAATAGTCATGGTTCACTAATGTTGGATGCTATATTATTAGTGTCCCCCTCCATTATCATCACAAAGAGCATTTACTGTTTGGTTCCCCCCCCAATGTTCAAATGAAACCTACGCCCCTGCCTGTAGTTGTCCTTGACTGTACTGTATGTACTTAGGCCTCGAGAGCCCTTCTGGTGCCGGCAGACACAAAGAAACCTCCCGGCAGGGCGCGCTTTGTGAGCGCACAAAATGCATTATATATGCACATGCAATGCATATATATATATATACTTCACCTCCGCTGCTACAACTCCATCCTAGGGGAAACACTGCACAGGATGCAATTAAACCACTGCCACATGGAGGACAACTATCAAACAAATGCTGCAATAGGCTGAGATATCAGGAGCATACTACCCAGTTCATCAAATAGTGCAGATCATTATATATCCATTACATATAGCTTACACAATGACTACTTTCCCTCTCTGTAGGCAGACTGATACGGCTCAAATAGTGTCCAGTTCATCAAATTAAATTAAGTGCAAATTGAGTGGATATATTTAGCCAGCATGTCACATACAATTGCAACTATCCTCCCATTTGGTCTTTATAGACAAACAATAGAAAAGAGAAGTGTAGCTTACATGATCACACTGGGAACTGACACACACACACACACACACACTGGGTTGCCAGAACTTTACCGTAGCCTACAGGCTAAATAACGGTAACAATTTTGTTACCTATATCGTATATATATCTATCTATACTATATCGTAGCAGGTTGTTATATTATATAAATGTGTTTCACCATAAACAATACAATTACCCTATTTATAGTTCAGCTGTTTACAATTTCGTACCTTCACTATTTTACAGACTTTTACAGACTCGTAAAATTCAGTGACATTATTTTACAATGTACCTCACAGTCAGTTGCAACTCATTACACGAGAGTGTGTCATACTGTAGTCTTACAAAGAACAAATCTCTGCTTGCTGGTGTGGATTATGTATACCATTTTGGGCATTAAAAAAATCACTGTGTTGATGTCGCTTGTCATAGAGGACTTGTTTTTTCTCAGAAAATATTCCTCAGTAAAAAATATTTCCATGCTTGTTGACGAGACTGTTGATTTTACTGACTAGTGTGAGACGGGACGAGGCGGAGCTTATTCACGTTCTAGTTTGGTGAACTATAACACGGTAGCCTATTATAGCTTGTCTCGCCGCCCACCGCCTAGGCAATAATTTGTAATATGATGATGAGAGATTGTGTCAGTTCTTCAAACTATTACTTATCATGTAGGCTACTTGAATGAACGTCAAAACAAAATCACCACTTTTTATGAATGAATACTTTTTTGCAAAAGGCCAATGCAAAAGGCCATTTTGCATTTTCATTTTCAAGTTAAGGTACGCACTTTATCTGACAATTTGAAAATGTTAATGCGAATCCATTTCACATTTATTTTTTCTCGCCCTCTACGACACAAGCCTGCCATAATTTAAATGAAAATTAAAAACCACATTTGCAGTTTAGATTATGTTAGCTACCCTGCTTTCGTTCATCTGGTGTGGTAACTAGCCTAATGTTAGGCTACTTTCAAAACCAGCCGGCTATTCATGGCAGGTTATGCCTAGAAATGTGCTACCCTTTTCACCGTGGGCATTTCCATCACGATTTCTATTAATTAATGTTTTCTTTTAGATAGCCTTAGCCTACCCTTAACAAAGGTAACGTAGTTCACAGAAAGGCTGAGACAGCGATAGAAACAACTGTAAGACAGGATTTAACACCCCAGAGCACCTAAAGAGAACACAATACCGGGAATTGGCAATCAAGTCACGCATCTGGTGCCGGGATGTTTACTGGGACCATCTGGCCTAAGGTTTACGGCGTCCAAGAATGTCCTAGGATTTTATGATCCTGGGAGAGACCCTGGTCTGTTTGAAACTCCCGCGCACGGACAATGCAAGACTGCCCCCACCTGACGTCACTGAGGCAGGCCACATCCCTTTCATTCAAATAATGCCCACACAGCATGGTATAACAGTACAGACTGCTTTGGTCTTCAAAAAGCCTAAAAACCTTAAAATGTGATGAATATTTATGCTACATTGTACAGTATATACTGGAAATAGTCCTGACACTGGAACATACATTGTACACTCTTTTTCCAGAGGAATAAGTATATATTGTTCAGTTTCTAAGTGTTACATGAGTAGATACACACATTTAATGTACCTGACTGAACAGGGGAAACTAGGGTATAATGTAATGTTCTCAACAGGAATCCTGGGACTGTTTGTGGCATTAATATTAATCACATTTGAAAACTATGCAGAGATGGGATTCTCATGACAACGCGAACGTAGACCTATTCATGTTTGATATCGTTTTGATGGTCTTGGTGTGTGTGGTGCAATGGCCTATATTTCCTAAATGGTCAACATGGAGGAAATATATATTTCATAACTCAGGAGTAAACTGCCGCTGTGGAATTATACCACAGGAAACTCTTTCTGCCAACCCCCCTTGGAGGGGGGACGAAAAGTACAATATTAGCCGTCTGGCCAGTTTAAGGTTATACGATTGTCCACAACCAGATCAAACACAGAATTTGGGCATATAATCAGAGGAAGCAAAGAACTAGGGGAAGCTGTAGCCAGACTCTCCCGCACATCTCACTTTGTGTCTTGTGTGTAGCGATTGCCAGGTATGACTTAGATTTTACTCTATACTCTATTTTGAATATGTTATGTTGTAACTTGTAACCATGATTGATTATTTTAAAGTAAAGAACCTACCTGGTAAACTAAGCTGTTAAACTTGATTTGTGTGGTTTCTCTGAAATAGACATTCTATCTCTTAACAGGTAATGAGTTGATTAATTTCCTCAGTCTGGGTTACCCCCTCTGCTGATCTAGAATTGACTAGTTAAGGCTTAATGTATCATGGAGTATTGCACCCGTAGAACTATGTCTTAAGTTAGATCATCTCCGCATGGCGTTTAACATGTTGAGAACGGGTGTTGCCAATATTATCTTCTCGGGTCCCTGAGTCTTTTTGGATAGGCTATACCTTATGAAGTGGCCTCTTCCGCAACCTCTGAGATAAACGCAGACATCTAGTCAGCCGTGAGTGGTGTACATAAATGGCCGTATGTAGCACCCGGTGGAACCAGCGCATCCAGTTCAGAGAACAGGCTCAAGAGTATGAGAGTACTTTAACAAATCAACTGTAAATTCTACATTGCAATTAGATACTAATAATTAAATTGGAGTCAGATAGATATATGAGTATAGAATCAAGCGTTGGTGGCTGACAGTCAATATAATATACACAGGCTGCCTTTTTGGATAAGCCTGGGGTCAGCCTGCAGACCAGACTTAGAGCGGGAGGCAAAGTGGTACTATTGCCTCTGACACGTGGCCAATTATTAGCTGATCCCGCAAATCTAAAGAAGGAGTCTCATCCGGTTGTAAGAACGGTAATATTTCAAAACTCTTTCCCACAGCAACAGCGGAAAATATCACGCTTAAACCTTCGCTCAGAGCTATTCCCTCATTGCTCTAGCTGCGCGGGATTTACACAAGACACAGCCTACAAAAACGGTGGATTATTTTGTATGGTGTAGGCCTATAGGCTAATTTAAAATATATATAATTTAAAAAACTTGTGTAGGCATATTCCGCGTAGGCTATGTTGTGTAGACTGCAATTCATGTCTTTACCCAGCAGATGGCAGTAAAAGACTTGTAAAAACTGAAAGACACAGCAATTCAGCTTATTTTATTATTGGGTGAAAACACTGGGAAAACGACCCCGGGGCACGACTCTGATCTCCCTACTCACAGGAAACTTTACCTGTAGACTGGGCTATTGTAGCCCAATAATCTATATTTAGGCCTAGTCATGAAGCAACATAGCCTAGGCTACAGATTAAAACAAATGACATTTATATGATTATATTTTTATTTTTTTATAACGTTCCGATCTCAGTGCTGTAAGATGCGGCAGTTAGCCTCTATCACGCTGATTTTACTGTTGTGGCCTAGCCTACTAGCCTAAACAAAACATTTTAATTTGTTCAATTTAAATAGACTAGGCTACGTGAGAGAGAACGTAAAAACTGGTCTTTTTAGAGGAGTCTTTTTACAGTGAGTTCCAACTGTAGCCTATCTACACAGCTGTAAAATAATAATAATAAAAACATCCATGTCAGTATTGGCACAGTGCCATTATGCTCAGTGTTTTAAGAACATAGGCTACAGAATCATTTTAATTTAAATAGGTGTACCACTGGGACAAAATTTGAGACATAAGCACTTATTTTATTGATAGCCTGCTTATTTTATTTTAGTGACATGGAATATAGGCTAAGCAATAGCTCAATGTTGGCTTATCACACAGCCCTGTCTAAGGCAAACCGGTTAATGGTTAGGCTCATCGTAACGTTTAGGCTACCTCGTTTCCTTTCTAGTTTTTAGGATTTAGTCTGTAATCCCCAAACACAGAGGACTAGGAAATGTCGCTATCTAGCCTGGTAACTGCCTGACGACCGAAATCACAGACAACCATTGAATCAATACAAGTCAAGTTCCCTGTAACACCCCTATATATACAAGTCCCCTGTAACACCCCTATATATACAAGTCCCCTGTAACGCCCCTATATATACAAGTCCCCTGTAACACCCCTATATATACAAGTCCCCTGTAACACCCCTATATATACAAGTCCCCTGTAACGCCCCTATATATACAAGTCCCCTGTAACGCCCCTATATATACAAGTCCCCTGTAACACCCCTATATATACAAGTCCCCTGTAACACCCCTATATATACAAGTCCCCTGTAACGCCCCTATATATACAAGTCCACTGTAACGCCCCTATATATACAAGTCCACTGTAACGCCCCTATATATACAAGTCCCCTGTAACGCCCCTATATATACAAGTCCCCTGTAACGCCCCTATATATACAAGTCCCCTGTAACGCCCCTATATATACAAGTCCCCTGTAACACCCCTATATATACAAGTCCCCTGTAACGCCCCTATATATACAAGTCCCCTGTAACACCCCTATATATACAAGTCCCCTGTAACGCCCCTATATATACAAGTCCCCTGTAACACCCCTATATATACAAGTCCCCTGTAACACCCCTATATATACAAGTCCCCTGTAACACCCCTATATATACAAGTCCCCTGTAACACCCCTATATATACAAGTCCCCTGTAACGCCCCTATATATACAAGTCCCCTGTAACACCCCTATATATACAAGTCCCCTGTAACACCCCTATATATACAAGTCCCCTGTAACACCCCTATATATACAAGTCCCCTGTAACACCCCTATATATACAAGTCCCCTGTAACGCCCCTATATATACAAGTCCCCTGTAACACCCCTATATATACAAGTCCCCTGTAACGCCCCTATATATACAAGTCCCCTGTAACGCCCCTATATATACAAGTCCCCTGTAACGCCCCTATATATACAAGTCCCCTGTAACACCCCTATATATACAAGTCCCCTGTAACGCCCCTATATATACAAGTCCCCTGTAACGCCCCTATATATACAAGTCCCCTGTAACACCCCTATATATACAAGTCCCCTGTAACACCCCTATATATACAAGTCCCCTGTAACACCCCTATATATACAAGTCCCCTGTAACACCCCTATATATACAAGTCCCCTGTAACACCCCTATATATACAAGTCCCCTGTAACACCCCTATATATACAAGTCCCCTGTAACACCCCTATATATACAAGTCCCCTGTAACACCCCTATATATACAAGTCCCCTGTAACACCCCTATATATACAAGTCCCCTGTAACACCCCTATATATACAAGTCCCCTGTAACACCCCTATATATACAAGTCCCCTGTAACACCCCTATATATACAAGTCCCCTGTAACACCCCTATATATACAAGTCCCCTGTAACGCCCCTTTCTTCGCTGCCCCGCCTTGATGGGCAGCTTTGACAGTTTGCATGTTCAGTACGGATTTTGGCAGGGTTTTTGCGTGAACACACGGAAATGGTAATGCAAACGGATGCAATGTCATTGCATTTGAATTATGTCACTCTTGTACCGCAAAAGCATGAAAACGATATGTTAAATGGCGAATTGAATTATCATTTCCTTTTTGTCATGGATCATGCGATTGCAATGAGAAACTGCTAATGCAAATGTGGTTTTTCATTTTCATTAAAATTATGGCGGGGTTGTGTCCTAGAGGGTGAGAGAAATTAAATGTGAAATGGATTTGCATTAACATTTTCAAATTGTCAGATAATGTGCGTACATTAACTTGCAAATGAAAACGCAAAGTGGCCTTTTGCATTTTCATTTGAATTATGTCATGGTTTTTTGCGCACATCGAATGTAAACGAAATGCAATCAGCGATTTGCATTTTCATTTGAATTTTGGTGCGGATATGCTTCCATAGCAACCAACCTTTTCACAAAACAAAGTTGGTCATGACAAAGTTTTGAAAAACATGTTTTATTGGCTGAAATAGCATCACGTTCACATCCTTATATGTCAAAAGCATTACATGTGTACATTGTTAATTTTGCCTGTGTATCTTCATCCTGCAATTGGCTACTTTTTGATCAGATTACTTTGATTAGATATTGTTATTGGCAGATGTAGCTAAATCTCCAATAGGCAGAATTATTCTTTGTGGGCCTGAGCGTTTGTGATGATGAAATCGGCAAGAAAAAGAAAAAGAAAAAATGGAAAAATAACCCAAGTTTGGGTGGTTACATGACGTCAGAATGTACAGAATTAAAGGGATGGTTCAGAATTTTGGACATAATGTCTCAATTACGACTGACCCATGATGTAGTTGATTGATGGAAACCATTTTCAGTAATTCCATGCTGTCCCTTCTTTTGGACATACACACATTGCTAATGCTAGCGCAACTCTAAGGTAACTGCTAGCATCCACTAGCAAACGCACTACCAGTGCACCCAAAGCAAATAAAATACGACGACAGTCTATCGGGGTTATTTTCAGTGATTATACCATCATTTTTTAAGTCAAACTATCGTTGAATCCTTTACTTTGTGCTGACCTATATTCTCTGTGGAAGTACGGCGGCAGAGCGAACGTGGCCATTGCAAGCTCTGATTACGGCAGTGTAATATAATGGTTAAAGAACTGGCCTTGTAACCGAAAGGTTGCAGGTTCGATTCCCAGGTAGGACACTGCCGTTGTACCCTTGAGCAAGGTACCTAACCTGAATCGCTTCAGTATATATCCAGCTGTGTAAATGGATAATATGTAAAAGAAAAATGCAAAAAAAAAAGTTGTGTAAGTCGCTCTGGATAAGAGCGTCTGCTAAATGCCTGTAATGTAATGTAATGTATTTGTTGTTGTAATCGACCAGTGCCGGCACTACATTCGTAGGTAACTAATGTAAAATATCGCTGCTGTATTGGTGCTGTATTGGACGAGCCCTGGCTCTGGTCACCTGCCTGCTCAGACGCTGTGCGCCTCCTCACCTCACCACCGGTCCTGGTGCACTTCGACCTGGCCAGCCCCACCCTCGTCACGTGCGACGACCTCCGCCATGGCCATTGGTGCTGTGATGTCCCAGCTGCAAGGGGAGATCGAGAGGCCGATCGCCTTTGCCTCCTGAGCTCTCAGCCCCACGGAACAGAGGTACTCGGTGGGGGGAGCGAGAGGCCCTAGCGTGCCTTTGGGCATGTGAGCGCTGGCACATGTACTTGTACGGCCGCGCATTCACATTGAGGACGGATCACCAGACCCTCACCACCCTCCTGGCCACGTCTGGCACCGGCGACAAACCACTCCGTCTCCACCGTTGGGCCGATCGCCTGCAGCAGTACAACTACCACCTACAGTTCACGCCAGGCCGGGACAACGTGGTGGCAGACCTGCTGTCACGCTCCATCCCTAGCCCACCCACAGCACCTACTCAGGCCTCCAGACAGGACCAGGCTGAGCATGACCTCGTCCAGCTCCTCCACACACCCCTTCAGTCGCCCGCGGACTCTGCACTGTGATCCCAAGGGCTCTTCAGGCCCGGTCCAAGCGTGTCCTTGCTATGGCGCATGAGGGCCACTTGGGCATTGTCAGGCTCAAGCAGCGGTGCCGCAATGTCGTGTGGTGGCCAGGCATTGACAGACAAATCGAGGCCCTGGTCAAGGACTGCACTGCCTGCCTCCTTAGCGGTAAGCCCCAGCCCCACCTCCGCCCATGCAGCCGTTGGACTAGCCGTCCCAACCCTGGGAGCACCTGCAACTCGACGTCTGCGGTGAGCTGCACGGGGTACCGCACCACCAGCGGTTCCTCGTCGTGATCTACGACCTTCACTCCAGGTGGCCAGAGGTGGCACCCACGGGCTCCGTCACAGCCAAGGTGCTCATAGACATCCTGGAGTCCCTCTTCGCACGATGGGGCCTGCCCAAGAGGATCACGACCGACAATGGGCCCCAAATGGTCTCCCACGAACTGACCTCCTATCTGGCGGGGAAAGGGATCCGCCATATCCGCACAGCGTTCTACAACCCGGCGGCGAACGGGGGATTCAAACCTGAACCAATCACAAAAAAATGGCATCAGGGCCCATCTGGCACAAGGCTGCACACTCACCACCAGCTGCTGCTGCACTACCCGGGCCACTCGACACGCCACCACAGGAGTCTCTCCAGCCTCCCTCATGCTGGGGCGGGAGCTCCAGCTGCCGCTGGATAGGCTCCGCCCTACACCGGCTCCGGCTCCCGCGCACCTGGTCCAAGCCGCTGTCACCGCACGCCAGCGTCGGACGAAGGACCGCTTCGACAGGGTCCGGCGCGTTAAGCCACCTGCCATCGCCGTCTCGGACTGGGTCAGGATCCGACGGCCTCACCGCGCCAACAAGCTCCAGTCGTTCTGGTCGGACCCTGTCCGGGTCAGCCAGCAGCTCGGCCCGGCTTCATTCAGGCTCACCGACGGCACTCGCTGGCATGCTGGTGGCCTGCGGAAGGTGCAGGCCCCCCTGGCCTAGGACTGTGTGCGCCCGCCGATACAGCCCTGCCAGCCGCACGGTTTGAGGTCACTGGAACTCCAGCCCCTCCAGCTCCGCTTGAAGTCATGGGACCGCTGCCTGGGGCCGTTGCGGCACCTGAGCCCCGCCCTGCACGGGCACGCACCAGGCCCGAGCACCTGCGGGACTTTGTGACGGAGTATCACTCCTAGCCTGTGTGAGGGGGGGGGGGTGTTCCGTCTGGCACGGTTTACGACAGTGTTCCAGTTGGGATGAGTGTCTGCATTACGTGCCATGCGCACATGTATTATGTGTGTTCATTAAATGGAGTAAGCTCCGACTGCTGCCCCGGTTTCAGTCTCCGTTATTCCATATAACACTCTTCTCTTCAACGAACATCGGTAGCCTACATCAAAAACACATTTTACGATTGCACTACAGTATGTGAAATGCACTCAAAATGCGAAAATAACAATAGGGCTATCAAACATATTGGAAAGACAGTGCTCGAGTGGAAACACGAACGTACATATGTAGCCAGCGAGACCAATGCTATTTTAGACGCAAAAATACTTACTTATCGGAAAAGGGAAACTCCCCTCCCTAATGCATA
This sequence comes from Synaphobranchus kaupii, assembly GCA_029718625.1. NCBI lineage: Eukaryota > Metazoa > Chordata > Actinopteri > Anguilliformes > Synaphobranchidae > Synaphobranchus > Synaphobranchus kaupii. The sequence continues at coordinate 4,990,863 of JAINUF010000025.1, forward strand.
TTCTGTAGAGCTTGCGTAATACTAGACAGTTAAAACGAAAACTGCCGTTACGCTGGGCTGTAGAAAATTGTTAAAAGCACCGAAAAAGACATGACATATACCGTTGCTAAGGTTATAATGTACTCTGTTGGATAAAAAAGCCGAAATTTAAACCAGAATGAACTGTAATGAATGAGACAGGCTTACAGGGCATGGGGGTATTACGCGTCAAAGTTTCAGATAGTGTAATAGTGGTATAAAGTGTTGTATATTTCTCAAACCGATTCTACCAGACAATAAATGACCACTGAATTTTGAATGGAACATCTCGATGTGTAAAACCGATGGTAGGATTGTATATTTATTTCATATTTAGTAGCATATATTGCTAGTAGAGTACATGTGTTGTGGAATAAAGCCACTCTGAGGTTCGGACTTGTGAAATTCAAGAAGTTTTATTCATGCATACATGGAGAATAAACACATCGTTCACTGTCAGTGTCCATTCTAAAGTTTCACAAAACAAGCCTTCATACTTATACACTTTTGGTTATACAAACAGGATAGAGACCGTCCTCCTTTCCCACCCTTAATTGTTTTGGGAACATCAACCTTGTTTCTCACCCTCAGCCCCCCCTGACCCAAGGCCTCACGGCCCTGGTTCTAGACATGCATACAGACACAGGTGGGAGAAGAGTTTATTATGGTTTCGGTTCCCAAGCAGTTCCCTCAGTTCACACACTCAAAGCATTTCTTCAGTCAATTATCCTGCTCACAGTTTTCAGCTCTTGGCAGCACGCAAACTAGGCCCAGAGCGAGGTCACAAAGCCCTCATATTATACAGGTTATATCATTTAAATTTTTATAATTACTGAAGCTTCCACTATTATTGTCCACTATGTCACGCATGGGTAGGTATAGACTAGGTCGGGGGTTGCTTGTTAAATGGACTTGCTACGGGGAAATCGTGACACTTAAAAACTCCATATTTGGCAGAAATCGTCACGAACCGTCTACCAATAAATTTAAAACACAGAGTTTGTGATTTCCAATAATAGTTTGGCTGCAGTAGCAACGAATGTCTCAGTTGAGCAAAAAGGTTCCGCCGGCGTCACCTTCTACGCAAAGGAGTTAATTATAATGTTTTTTAGCCTATTTGTTCATGAATAAACGTGGCTTTTGTTCATCCTAAAGAATGAGTGTTCTTTTGTATTAAAGCGTTTTATCATAAATTAAAAGGAACGGTAAGATTCGATTTGTGTAGGGGTGTACAGTAGCCTTTTGCGCAATCTAGGCACCCTAGATTTTTTATATAATTGTTTTTTCTTGGATGTTTAGTTTTTGTCTTATGCATTAATGTGTCAGCAGAAAAGAGCAAATTTTAGATTTCCAAACATTCTACAAAAAATGTATTGAACTATCTTCAGTGAAAAGAAGAATAACGAGTTCTGCAAGAGCTGAACTGTGGCGAGTTCTTTAAGATGCTTGGAACAACCTACCAGCTGATTTTCTTACAAAACTGAGAATTTATGCAGGTTTAAAGGCAAAGGGTCGTCACACCAAATATTGATTTGATTTAGTTTTTTACTGTTTACTGTTCTTTATAATCAAGTCATTATTTTTGAAAACATCTTCACTTTACAGAATTTTTTTTATATGTACCTATGACTTTAAGGGCAGAAGATGTTGAGCCTTTAAAAACTAATTTCCTGCATTTCTACACGACCTCGAAAGAAAAACCTGGTTATTCTTGCTCATGAGAAGGCCAGTACATCGGCTCTTCATATGGATGAAAGTACCTGGTTATTCTTGCTCATGAGAAGGCCAGTACATCGGCTCTTCATATGGATGAAAGTACCTGGTTATTCTTGCTCATGAGAAGGCCAGTACATCGGCTCTTCATATGGATGAAAGTACCTGGTTATTGTTGCTCATGAGAAGGCCAGTACATCGGCTCTTCATATGGATGAAAGTACCTGGTTATTGTTGCTCATGAGAAGGCCAGTACATCGGCTCTTCATATGGATGAAAGTACCTAGTTATTCTTGCTCATGAGAAGGCCAGTACATCGGCTCTTCATATGGATGAAAGTACCTGGTTATTCTTGCTCATGAGAAGGCCAGTACATCGGCTCTTCATATGGATGAAAGTACCTGGTTATTCTTGCTCATGAGAAGGCCAGTACATCGGCTCTTCATATGGATGAAAGTACCTGGTTATTGTTGCTCATGAGAAGGCCAGTACATCGGCTCTTCATATGGATGAAAGTACCTGGTTATTGTTGCTCATGAGAAGGCCAGTACATCGGCTCTTCATATGGATGAAAGTACCTGGTTATTCTTGCTCATGAGAAGGCCAGTACATCGGCTCTTCATATGGATGAAAGTACCTGGTTATTCTTGCTCATGAGAAGGCCAGTACATCGGCTCTTCATATGGATGAAAGTATGTGGTTATTCTTGCTCATGAGAAGGCCAGGACATCGGCTTTTGATACGGATAAAAGTACATGTTTTTTGTGGAATTTCCTTGTTCAACTTTGTGAAATCCCTGAAGTCCAGATGTGGCTCGTATAGGCACGTCATGGGTTAGAGCCAAGTAGTGAACTACAGCTGGTTTAAAATGTAATAAAATTATCTCATCCACTTGTGTACAGATTAGTCTACACTCTCAGTAATAGAGGTACAGTGGAGGTATGTTTTTATGCCTCCACGCCGGCGACAGCCATGGCCGGAGGCATTATGTTTTCGGGTTGTTCGTCCGTCCGTCCGTCCGTCCGTCCCATTCTCGTGAACGCCATATCTCAGGAACGCCTTGAGGGAATTTTTTTTCACATTTGGCCTAAAATTCCACTTGGACTCAATTGGACTCAATTCCTCCGCTAATTATGACAAAATTTCACACAAATGTCTAATAGGATAAAATGATGAAGAGATGACATTTTATATCCAGAAATTCAAAGGGTGACCTCACAAAAGACGTTATTGGCCATAATTCAAGAATTCCTATGCTAATTATGACAACATTTCACACAAATGTCTACTTGGACTCAAATACACTTCATACCTTTTAAATTAAATTCCTTCAAAGTCTTCACGACATATATTTTATGAGTCTGGACTGACATGGATGTAAACTGCAACTGGACTTGTTGGCGGAGGCATACAACCGCAAGGCGGTTATCTCTAGTTGTTCTTTAAGGTACAAATTTCCACAATGTGTCGAGAAAGTACAATATTGTTCTATTTGGGTACAAATAAGTTACTATGAGTTGGAAAGTTACAAATGAATGATATATTGCTTGCTAGGGGTATAATTTTATGTACCTACAGGGTACCACCCCAGTGACAAACGCTTGTACCTTTTTAGGTACTATTCATACCTTTTTTTCTGAGCGTGTACCATGGTTTTAATTTCATATGAAAGCATCTGAAATCTCGCCTCTATAGGGCTTTGAAAAAAAATCTTCTCCAAAATGTTCACAAACTTTTTTATTTTTGAAAATACCCTGTGTGAGGGTGTGTAGAAATGCAGGAAATGAGTTTTAAAATGTTGAAAATTTTCTGGGGGACACCCAGACCCCCTGCTACTTTGTTCCCTCTTGTGCCCCATCAACATCTCTTGATGCCCCCCCAATCAGAGCAGTCTAGAAACGGCCCTGCTATCAATAATAAATAAGTAAATTAATTAAATTAAACAAAATTTCAACATTATTAAAGGTTTAAGTTTTCAGAGGACAACAACATGAGAGGACAACAACATGAGCTTTAACCGGCTGCTCATTAAGATATTCTGGGGGCAAGCCGAGTGGAGCGGGCTACAGTGTGTTGTGTAACGCTAGGGCGGCAGTGTAGCATAATGGTTAAGGAACTGGACTTGTAACTGAAAGGTAGCAGGTTCGATTCCCAGGTAGGACACTGCCGTTGTACCCTTGAGCAAGGTACTTAACCTGAATTACTTCAGTATATATCCAGCTGTATGAATGGATAAATGTAATAAGAAGTTGTGTAAGTCGCTCTGGATAAGAGCGTCTGCTAAATGCCTATAATGTAATGTAATGGCTACAGTGCGTTGTGTAACGCTATGAGTTGAAACAGTACTATAATAACATGCAGAGCTACAGTGTGTTGTGTAACGCTATGAGTTGAAACCGTAGCTATAATAACGTGCAGGGCTACAGTGCGTTGTGTAACGCTATGAGTTGAAACAGTACTATAATAACATGCAGAGCTACAGTGTGTTGTGTAACGTTATGAGTTGAAACCGTAGCTATAATAACGTGCAGGGCTACAGTGCGTTGTGTAACGCTATGAGTTGAAACAGTACTATAATAACATGCAGAGCTACAGTGTGTTGTGTAACGCTATGAGTTGAAACCGTAGCTATAATAACGTGCAGGGCTACAGTGCGTTGTGTAACACTATGAGTTGAAACAGAAGCTATAATAACGTGCAGGGCTACAGTGTGTTGTGTAACGCTATGAGTTGAAACAGTAGCTATAATAACGTGCAGGGCTACAGTGCGTTGTGTAACGCTATGAGTTGAAACAGAAGCTATAATAACATGCAGGGCTACAGTGTGTTGTGTAACGCTATGAGTTGAAACCGTAGCTATAATAACGTGCAGGGCTACAGTGTGTTGTGTAACGCTATGAGTTGAAACAGTAGCTATAATAACGTGCAGGGCTACAGTGTGTTGTGTAACGCTATGAGTTGTAACAGTAGCTATAATAACATGCAGGGCTACAGTGTGTTGTGTAACGCTATGAGTTGAAACAGAAGCTATAATAACATGCAGGGTACAGTGTGTTGTGTAACGCTATGAGTTCAAACAGAAGCTATAATAACATGCAGGGCTACAGTGTGTTGTGTAACACTATGAGTTGAAAAAGAAGCTATAATAACGTGCAGGGCTACAATGCGTTGTGTAACACTATGAGTTGAAACAGTAGCTATAATAACGTGCAGGGCTACAGTGTGTTGTGTAACACTATGAGTTGAAACAGAAGCTATAATAACATGCAGGGCTACAATGCGTTGTGTAACACTATGAGTTGAAACAGAAGCTATAATAACATGCAGGGCTACAATGCGTTGTGTAACGCTATGAGTTGAAACAGTAGCTATAATAACATGCAGGGCTACAGTGCGTTGTGTAACGCTATGAGTTGAAACAGAAGCTATAATAACGTGCAGGGCTACAGTGTGTTGTGTAACGCTATGAGTTGTAAGTGTAGCTATAATAACGTGCAGAGCTACAGTGTGTTGTGTAACGCTATGAGTTGAAACGGTAGCTATAATAACGTGCAGGGCTACAGTGTGTTGTGTAACGCTATGAGTTGTAAGTGTAGCTATAATAACGTGCAGGGCTACAGTGTGTTGTGTAACGCTATGAGTTGTAACAGTAGCTATAATAACGTGCAGGGTTACAATGCGTTGTGTAACACTATGAGTTGAAACAGAAGCTATAATAACGTGCAGGGCTACAGTGTGTTGTGTAACGCTATGAGTTGAAACAGAAGCTATAATAACGTGCAGGGCTACAGTGTGTTGTGTAACGCTATGAGTTGAAACAGAAGCTATAATAACGTGCAGAGCTACAGTGTGTTGTGTAACGCTATGAGTTGTAACAGTAGCTATAATAACGTGCAGAGCTACAGTGTGTTGTGTAACGCTATGAGTTGAAACAGTACTATAATAACATGCAGGGCTACAGTGTGTTGTGTAACGCTATGAGTTGAAACAGTAGCTATAATAACGTGCAGGGCTACAGTGTGTTGTGTAACGCTATGAGTTGAAACAGAAGCTATAATAACGTGCAGGGCTACAGTGTGTTGTGTAACGCTATGAGTTGTAACAGTAGCTATAATAACGTGCAGAGCTACAGTGTGTTGTGTAACGCTATGAGTTGAAACCGTAGCTATAATAACGTGCAGGGCTACAGTGTGTTGTGTAACAGTAGCGTTAATAACGTGCATGTTCATTACTTTGGCGTTGTTTAGATGAATCAACATGTAATGGCACAAGTATATCTACATAATGTAGCTGAAGATATTACATTTGTTTGAGTCGTTGCCCAGTCTCTCAGTACAGAAGTGAGAGACCTGGAGTAAAACATGGGACTGATTATTGACGTTTTTCCAGTTAACGCGTTTTGAGAGGGCGGATTACGTCCAGACTACATGCAGCCGAACGATATTGGATGTTAGAAGTCGCATAGAATTGACAAG